>OZ035998.1:36958558-37296058 GCA_964035015.1 Corallium rubrum
TATAGCAACTATATATAACTATGTTATATGAATAATTATTGTTTCAGATCTTTATAATTCGTGGAAGTATCATACTGAGAACCGAGAAACAATTGATTTCCGGCTTGGGCTGTTAAAAGACTAATCACAGTATGACACATCACCTCTTGCAGGTAACCGAGACGATTTAAGGTGTCAATTAGCTCGGCTCAGACTCAATGCACTTTCACTTTTCATTTAGCCTACTTAACAAAAGTTATTCATTTCTACGGTGTTTAAAACCAAGTTATTTCTCCATGTCTACGGTTGGGAAAATGGCGGATCATCTGTTCGGAGTCAATGTAGATCGAGGACCTTTGTATTTTGCCTCGTCGACAGTGATAGACAAGCTCAAGTTAGTAGCCATTGACAATGATAACCTTGCTGCATCCGAATTGCTAAATGGCGTTCTTTATAACGTCTGTAACATGGATCTTCCTAAGCAAGATCTTCTTAAAAATAGAATTGATAACCGCTTTCTGGAAGAGCGTCTAAATACCGCAGAATTGCCTTCTGATGCGATTTGGAGTAGTTTCTTTGTACGTCTCGCAGCCACTGACAATGAGGAAAATAGCTTTCAAAGTGGATTCACGCTAAAGTACGACCAAAGTAGTTCAGAAAACGACGAGCAATGCACCGAGAATGTCGTTGGCGTCGCCAGGTCACTCGGGTTGTCGTCCATCTCAAAGCTTGTCCCCTACAGACAAGGATTCCTCGTTGACGTTATCTCCTGCCAAACCAACAACAGAACAGACCATTTCGAAATTTTACCAGTGAAATACTCGGGCTGTCATCCTTTGTTCGATTATGGTAACCCGGCCATTTACAAGAGCGCCGAGGAAATCCAAAATATACTTCACCTAGCCCACCAGTACTCTCCTCTTCCAGAAACACGACACTTGAAAGATCTTGCCAAGGCATACCTGGATAAACCCACCTTATTAAGCCAAACGCAAGAATATCCACATCCATTTATTGTCATTGAAGGACTAGACGCTGTTGGTAAGTGAAATCACTAAAATAAGGGCAAATTACTGTCTTTGAAAAGCTTGAGGTCGCCGGAATCTGTCGGACATGACCACTGCACAGAATGCTTAAATCCTCCCTTAGGCTACAACCAAGCTAAAATAACTATTTAAAACTAAACAAAGGGCACTGGCAAGAAAAATCATAATTATTACAAATTTTTGACTTCCTGATTAACAAACTGTCTTACATTCAAGTAAATAAAACGATTCTTGTGGGCCATCTTGTTTTTATGATAACTTGGCACCCTGCCTAATTATTAATGAACTGACGTCACTAATAGACCGGGTGAGACTGCGACTTCGTCGCTTCCGCGAAAAGAACAACAAATATACTACTCCGGTTAGGCTAAAAAAAGTCTTCTGTTTCTGGTCAGAGCACATGCATGTGCAAAATCCACGCGAATTTTTTTTTGCGTTTTATCTTTTTTAAAGGTGAATAACAGTCTGCCTGCGCATGTATGCAAGTAATGTTTACATCTCTATTTACGAAAAATATACTGATACCTTATTCAAGATTGTAAGCTTTTCTTGTTTCCAGTTCAAACGAAACATTTTTAGCGTTAATAATATACATGAAAAAATTTCTCAATTCTGATTGGCTGGAGGAGTGCAATTTTAGTGTAATTCAGTGCAGAAAAATGAAATACAGTGCAAATTTTGTAATTTTTTAAATTTGCACAAAAATAATTTTTTACTAGAAAAAAAGCTCTTCCTGTTAAACTTTCTTTTCATGTATGTTATTTGAACAAAGCATTTTGATTAGAAAGATTCTCTTTATGATAAGTTTTTTCATGTATATTATTAATAAGTAATAGCATGATTTCTCGTGCAATCTGAAAAAACACACGCACTCGTGAGTCTTTCAAAGACCTCAAATAGCACTCTATTCGACTCTATCAAAATTTTGATAGTCTTCGAAAAACTCACTCGTGCATGTTTTTTTCCAAATTGCACTCGAAACCATGCTATTACCTATACAAATGCAAGAAATCTGAAGACATATCCCTGTCGAATCGCTTGGTTTTCTGTCATGTTGCTCCGAACAGTTGAGCTGAGTACTTCATGTCATTAGCTACAAATGTCTTGTTTGTGAGACTCATAATTATGGCGGATCATGCGCACTAGATCGCAATGTAGATCACCTTTTAAGGAACACCTTCATTGAACAGACAGAGCGAGTATTCCTCTATATGATATAAGTGTCACATGCAGCATCATATGTTTTGGTTTATTTATGTATGCATTTTTATATTAAACAATAAATAAAGTGAACTATTTTCAAAATGCTCATGAACAGAACAAACCTCTATATGCATATAAAAGCATGGTTGAAATATAAAGCCTTCGGCAATCAGTGCCAACATATCAGTGGTTTTGATAGGAAGGTTTGAGACCGATAGTCAAACAAATAAAAAGAAATTATCGACGCCGTCAAGAAAAAAAGATGACGCGCGCGCTGTCCAGAAACAGAAGACATTTTTTGGCCTTAGGGTGGCTGGATTTATGTGGTTGCTTTTAAAAGTGTTGTAGTTAATTCAATCGAAAATAAAATCCATCCACAAAGTTTCTAATCATACATGTAGTAAGGTTAGAAAGGTTAGAATAAAGATATACTGCCGAAACAGAGAACGTAGGAATCTAACGTTTCGAGCGAAGGCCCTTCGTCAGAGAGAAACATTTCTCTCTGACGAAGACCCTTCGCTCAAAACGTTAGACAGACTCCCACGTTCTCTGTTTCGGCAGTATATCTAACCTTACTATGTTGTTTCAACACTGCCTACACAGCACGCTACTTTTATTTCACAACGTTTCTAGCCTTATTTATCAGATCGCTAGTACATTGTCGGCATTTGCATCCCCACTCCCCCAGACTTCACAGGAAGGGGACATTGGGATTTTCGGTATTACGGTATTGTTATGTTTTTCATACGGTATTTGGTAATTTTGCAGCTTCCGTACGGTTTTTGGTTTTATCCATCCAAGCAGCTTCGGTATTCTTTTAATTTTAGACACGCGCGTATTGCGGTTTTTGCGGTTACTGGTTGCTAAACCATGTGCATGTAGGAATGTTTCGTCAATCACGTGATCAAGCCGAAAAGCTGATTTTGCACGCAATCACAAGACGCCAAGAAATCCACGACGAGTTAATAGCTAGCTGACAATGGTCTCTACTGGTCTGTCGATATAAAGTTTAAACGGTTTTGCGAATTTTTGCGAATCAGTGACTGGTTTCTATTGTGTCTTCACTTTTATTCAACAATAACAATTTAATCTTCTCGCTCCTAAGATCTAAACTCAACTATCTTGTCTCGTACAGTACATTCTTTTTGGGAGCAAAGTATTAAGCATTACTCGCAATGCGTACCTATTCTGTTACGATTCGTTTTTGCGGTATTGCGGTTCGGACGGTGTTCCGTGACATTGGTCTAGGATTTTAAATATGTAAGAGCCAATAAACGAACGTTGGCAATAACATCAGCAGGTAAACATAGATGATGACTATCAGTGTAAGCTCCCGAAATGACGTCACATAGACTAAGGGTAGTAAAAAATGCGAAATTGAAATGAACTGTTTCACTTAAAAAAAAACAACCGTTTCACAAAAAAATATTATTGTCATAGTTATAGGGTTAAGTTTAGGATTATTAAAGTTAGGGTTGTAGTTGGGGTTTGGATTGGATGTTTAATCGTATTTAGAATTCGGGATGTTCATGTGGAAATTGAACCGAGAAAATACAAAAGTAATATTTTTCATATCAAATTAGCGCCGAGCTCGATCGTGTTGAGATTGTTTATCATATTTTTTTAAAAACTTAGCTAACTGTCTTTTTTTACATTGCAAGCATACATGTACCTGAGTTCTTAAAAATTGAAAACTTTGCTCTGATTGGTCCATTAGACCGTATAGACAATCCAGAAGACATGATCAGACGGAGAGGGAGCTGGCGATGACAACGTACCAGTGCAACGTTACTGTCTGGTAAATCAGGCTACAAAGTCTCAGACTTGTACGTACGTCCTCTTGTAAGGAGGTATTTACATGAAGCTAGGCCGAACTCAGGCCAGACTGCATGACTTTAGGTCGGATGTAGTGGTTTTACCGGGACGTTATTTTAAGTTCAGCCCGACAGTCAGTTCACCGCGGCCTAATCTCAGGTCGCCTACTAGACCGGAAATGAGGCTGGCCCAACTCCAGCAGAATCGAAGTCTAGCTAATTCGGACAGATTCAGATCACGAAAAGAAGTTTTTTAACCGACGTAACCTGGGTACGAGTTTGTACTTTGACTTCTCCAACTCAATATACATTGAAATCCACATGAAATAATTCTTCTCTGCGTGGTGGTCACGAGCTGAAAGACAATTGACGCGAATCTTGATGAATAACCAAGGTTAACTTCCAAGCCGGCTTCGTGTAAACAAAAACCGAAATGCGAAAATTCAGACCGGCCGGAGTTGACTGAAATTTCCACTTTACCCTGGTTGTGACGCCACGTGCATTTTCAAAAATGTATCCAAGATGGCGGACAATATTTCAGGGAGGGTCGGCACTGGATCATGGTCAAGATACGGACAAAGGATCTCAGAGCAAGCATATATATTGAATAAGGCCCAGTTTTAGAAGCGCACATTTGTCCGTAGTGTGCATGCTTAGTTGGTTGGTTGGTTGGCTAGCAACTGGCTGCTTGGTTGGTTGGTTGGTTGGTTGGTTGGTTGGTTGGTTGGTTGGTTGGTTGGTTGGTTGGTTGGTTGGTTGGTTGGTTGGTTGGCTGGCTGGCTGGCTGGCTGGCTGGCTGGCTGGCTGGCTGGCTGGCTGGCTGGCTGGCTGGCTGGCTGGCTGGCTGGCTGGCTGGTTGGTTGGTTGGTTGGTTGGTTGGTTGGTTGGTTGGTTTGTTTGTTTAACCAACTTGGTTATACAGTGTAATTACAGTAGTTAGCTAACCAGGCACGCTTCTTCCTAATATTATTCTTGCTTAATTTTGTTTTTGATCTGACTTATTCTTTTCCTATAGGAAAATCCACTTTGGTAGATAACCTTGGTAAACGACTTAATGCTAAAATATTTCAAACTCCGCCACCTTGTCTAGCTCGTTACAGGGAATTGCTTGTCCAACAAAATGAACTAGTCAGTCGGGCATTCTACTCGCTTGGAAATTATCTTATCATCGAAGACATCAAAGAAGCTATGATGAAATGTCCAGTTGTTCTTGATCGGTAAGCTTATCATTAGCTTCGATTGACAAACAAAATAACTATGCAACATTTATAAGTAATACTGGGCATTTCACTCGATTATATAGCATGTTCTAAGGATTTTAGGTGAAGGAAAATTCGAGTGTAGAATATATACATTTTAAGACCAAACCGGGACCAGTTGCGAAAAATGCAACTACACAGGCCTTCCGGCAGGAATTGAACCCACGACCTTGCGATTCCAGTGCAATGCTCTGACCACTGAGCCACGGAGGGCGTTGCCGAGAGCTTGATCGCGAGTTCTGTATATATAATGAGGTCGTAATGCCAGGAGAGAATTGGGTATATTATAAGTAATATTGGGCATTTCACTCGATTATATAGCATGTTCTAAGGATTTTAGGTGAAGGAAAATTCGAGTGTAGAATATATACATTTTATGCAACATTTAGTTTCGTTTGTTTTCGATGTACAAGTTGTCGTAAGTTAAAGGACATTGGCAATTAAGTTTGTCCAATTTGAAAAAGCTCGTAAACTGGAATAAACACTACTTGATTGCTGATAAATAAGCAAATTTAATTTTTTCATTGGAGGAGGCCAGGAACCAGCAGTTTCCGCGAAAACAACTAAAGTTCCACAGAGAAGTGTATTTTATTGGATGCTATACGCATACAAAGTTTAAGCACTTTCTATTGTCTATTTCTAGAGATATTCCTCATTTTTACGATTTTCATTTCGCTCGTTTGGAGTAAATGACGTCATCAGTCATATAATTTGCATATTTCCAAAACGTGAATATCTCTTGAACGAGATGAGATATTTACAAACCACAAACGCCGTTCATCCTCATTTTAAATGTACTTTATGATAAGATCAAAAATAGACTGACGATTTTTTCATCGTACGTAGTGCCACTTTAAATCAAGAAAAACTGATAAGTGCTGAAATAGGTACGCAATTGCGTACATATTTGTTTAGTTGGCTTAAGGTGGCTTCCTACTGTTTCTTGTACATCAATAAATCACTAGTACATTTCTGCAGGGTTGATTGTTTTTGGCCGTATATATAAATATTTATAATCTCAAAGTCTCCACTATGCCATTAAACCATTTTCGTAGGTAGCAGCCTTATTGTAATTTGAAGCGTAGCGAATCACTTTGCAGATTTTGTATCATCAGAAAATATTTTTTATAGATATTGGCACAGTACTGCGGCCTACGGAATTGCTAAAGAAGCAAAATGCGGAAATGAATCAAACATCCCAGTTAAAGGCCACTCTATTTACCAGTGGCCTGATGATCTTTTGAAACCATCCGTTGTGTTCTTTCTCGTTCTCAACGAGAAAGAGCGTCAAGCCCGTATGTGCATTAGAGGTTGCGGAGAAACGAATGAAGAATTACAGTTATCAAAAAGCCAGTTATTACGAGAAAGGTAAGTTATAAAACCAGAATAAATCTAGATTATACTTAAAGGTAATATCCACTGACATATATATAACTGGACTACATGCTCCCATTACTTTTGAGTTGAGAAAAGGGTGACCAAAAACGTTTTCAAAATGGCGGCATTTATAGGTCCTTCAAGTAAACTCTATATATACCTGGAAGGCTGACTCCAGTCAAGGTGAGGCAAAACATGGCTACGCGGTCATCTTGGATGTCAGGCTTAAAGTCTTTTTTCTCGCGGACGAACCGAGAAGTGTTGTTTTGGCACAAATTCAAATCGAATATCACTATAAAATGCATGAAATATATATACCAAGACCCATAGAAATTCGAAATAAATGTTCAGTCTTACCTTGTTTCTGCTTTGTATTTGTTGATGTTTATGTCTTTCCGAATCATAAAGAAAAGCTGGTGACTTTGAGAGAATATTTCAGACGGCCCTCACTTGAAGCTCCGTAAAATCCACAAAAACCGCTCGATCTCGCCCAAATTCATCAAGAACTAAATGGCTTTCGGTTCGTTGCTTTAGACTAGATCCAAGTCTACGTTCATCTCCGCAGCTCGAGTAACGCGTACGTTCATATACAAACTCTTTGACTTCACAAAAGCTCTTGCCGTATGCGCACTACGAACTGCCGGTGTCACCTCAAGCAGCGATGAAGGAGCGAGGTCTGTATAACTTTCCTGTAGAGACCAAGCAACGAAGTTAAAAAGTCGAAATTTGTATAGGTAATCGCATGCATGGGCCGAGGAAAATTAAGGTTTAATTTCACGGGTGTTTTCAAAATTTTACAAAATTGCCCGAGTGGCGAAGCGACGAGGGTAATTTGTAAGATTTTCGGAAAACACGAGTGAAATTAAACGTTAATTTTACGAGAACTCATGCGATTAGGTGTTAATAATATAGCCCTAGTAAACAGGCCTCACAGCCCGGTCAATAAGTGGTAAGTGTTGTACTCGGTCAGCGTTGCACTGTTTGTATTCCAATACACTGAATTGTGTTGCTTTGTACTGCACTGCACTGCGTTGCGTTGCTACTGTTTCAACAGTCTGTTTGCGTCGCGTTGCACTGTTTGCATTTGCGTGTTGCGTTGCACTGTTTACGTGTTACGTTGCACTGTTTGCGTGTTGCTTTGCACTGTGTGCGTGTTACGTTGCACTGTTTGCGTGTTGCGTTGCATGTTTGCGTGTTACGTTGCACTGTTTGCGTGTTGTGTTGCACTGTTTGCGGGTTCCGTTGCACTGTTTGTATTTCATTAATCATTACGCTGAATTGTGTTGCTTTGCTGCATCTGTTTGCGTCGCGTTGCACTGTTTGCGCGGCGTGACGTTACACTGCACGTTATAAGGATGCCAATATTTTTGAAAACTTGAACATATACACTGTAAACACAAAGTGCAATATAAAATCAATAATTAATTTACTCACCATTAAATTATAATTGCCTTCCAGACTGATGGCAGCTTACAAGAACATGGATAATCCTGCTTGCATAATTATAGACGCTTCTAAAAGTAGAGAAGAGGTTTGTGATGAAGTAATGGCGTCATTAAGACAAAACAAGATTCTGATTTAAAGTTGATGATCCACGTGATGTTCCTCGTGATGCACACTGCGGTTTCCCCCGAGGGGCAAATCACTCCTGAAAAAGTGTACGTGATCAAAAATCATGTGATGCTTTTCATGATTTTTTGATTTTTCTCATGATTTTTTGATTTTTTTCATGATTTTTTTGCGATTTTTATGAAGGTGCACGTGATTTAAATCAGTGATTTGCCCCTCGGTTTCTCAAACCCATTGAACTCTATATAAGACTGGAATGATAACTGCCGATAAGAGTGGCCCTATGATTGGATGAACCCAAACTTCCAGCCCGCAGGGGGCTCCATGCAGGAGTGGAAAAAGATATTTTCTTTATGGGACCACAGACCGAGACCAAAAAAAATTTTCTGCCACTTTCAGTACCATAATGATTGCACATACTAGAATGCGCAAGTTTAATCTGTAGTATCAGGGTTTTATCCAAGCACTTTTCTAGGATTGAGTTTTAATACTCAATCTTAAATCACAAATAAATTATTTGTGCATTCACGATACAATTAAATGAGATTTCTGTGATTTTCAAATCTTCACTCTTCACTCTTTTTTATTTTGCGCTCTGCCGAAAAGGAAAGTACTGTGGAGAGCTGAAAAATGGTAAAGGTTATTTTGTTTGTAAAAATCGTAATCACTCACATTTACAGAAGTAAATAACGTTTCTGGCCATAATAAAAACTTAATCAAAGGTGATTTTAATGTAACTACACGCCATGTTTTCCTATGCTATGCGGTTCAAAACCCTGAAGATTTCCAAACAAAACAAAACAAAACAAAACAAAACAAAACAAAACAAAACAAAACAAAACAAAACAAAACAAAACAAAACAAAACAAAACAAAACAAAACAAAACAAAACAAAACAAAACAAAACAAAACAAGAATGAGTTGAAGTTTCTTCGCGGTGTTTTGCCCAAACGTTTTTGTTTGTTAACTTTGTTATTGTAAAGAGCTGTCTCTGAAAGTCACTTGAGCTAAAAGACCACTTGCACTTGTTTGTTAAGGGCACAGAAAAGCTGTCACTTGCCATAAGTAATATAAATCGTGAAACTTGGCGAAAAATACGATGGTGTTTTTCGTACTGTATTTTCATAAAAAGAACTGGGCATACCTACATGCCAGCCTCCATGGTCCGCCATTTCTGGCTTCAAAATGTCAGCTAGAGTTATCGTTGCACTGCCCAAACATCATTCCCAGTATCTCCTCTCTGTTTTGAAAATGGTTGTGAAAATTTCTCGTGTCGCCAACGTCCCGCCGCATCTTCCCACGAATGCCCTGGGGACGAGGTTGCCGTGAGAAGACCTAGATTGGAGATAAATGACATGTCCTCTCACTTAAAATTCAGGACTACCCTGAATTGTGGAAGAGTTTAAGGGGGCTTTCCATTTACATGGTTAGACCGGTCAGTCTGGTTAAATGGAACACAATTCGTTTGAGGCCTGGGATGGTCAGACTGGAAAATTTGGTCCTAATCAAAAGCAAGTCCAGTCTGGCCGGAATGACCGGTCTAACCACAGAATAAGGATCAACCAGAAGTCCAACGCGCGGAAAAAAGTGTCCCATTATTTTTATGCGCATGCGCCAGTCCGCCATTTTGAAAGTAAGTGCACCCGGGAAATTATCCCCCTCGTCCTTACGACCCTCGGGCTCCTGTAGTCAATTACTCTTGGCCTTCTTGTGACCTTTTAATTAACTTTATATTGTTATCTATACATATATAAATAATATTAATTAAGTAATAAGTAATTTACTTTAGTAGCCAACTCGAGTGAAAACTTGTCCGCATTTCTTCAATGCGGATGCGCGATATTTTACGCCATCTGACGCCATCCTACGCGATCCTACGCAATGTTCTACGCCATCCTACGCAATCCTGGCAAGTTCCCCCGGCAGTTTTAACCTTCTTTTGAAGGTCCAAACTGCCGGGGGAACTTGCCAGGATGGCGTAGGATGGCGTAGGATGGCGAGGGATCAAGATGCGCGGGGCGACATGCGCGAGGACAACCTCGTACCCAGGGCCATTTGTAGGGAACTGGGCCAAGATGGCGGGAACAAATGGCCCTGGTGGAGGCTAGGCTATCTCAGCCTCTGATTGGTCAAGAGCTTATGGCGTAAATCAGACGGTTTGATTTTGTATTTTTAAAAAAAAATTGTATTTTGACCTTGTCGGTTGTTCCTGCACACGGCACGGGAAATTATATTTTAAACCATGCAATAATTAGGTGTAATTAGGTATAATTACTGTGTAAAGAACTGAGTTCTGGTTAATAAAATGCGCAATATACTGCGCATTTTGAGCTAGCCTCCACCATTGAACTCTAAGTAAACTGGAACGATAACTCGGTGGCGTATCATGAAGCCAACATGGGGGCCGCCATGCACGTCAACCCCAGTCCCTTTTACTGTATAACCGAGAGAAAATGAAGCTGAATTTGGTGAACTGGGTTGCAAAAACAGCTTGAAATCAAACAAAAACTGAACTTGTTAACCACTTTTAGGCTTAAATCAAATTCCAATATACCGTAGAGTAGGTGAACACTGACATGACGAGTAAAAACAAGGGAAAACAGTAAAAATATAAGCTCTCAAATGAAAGTCAACAATACGCAACCAAAATTGCCATTGGTTTGGACAAATATAAAGAAAATACATATGAAACCCAGGTTTAAAATGAAGAGGTTGTTTATAAAAACAGTTGGGTTTTAAATTTTTAAATTTTCAGTAGGAAAAAAACAACAAAATGCACTTTACCGTGTGTTATTACAGCTCTGGAATTACTCTTCGTATCGAAAAATGTCAGATTTAGCATTTCCACAACTAAAACTTGAGTTAAAGCTATAATTTAGCATGATCTTATTACTAATTCTTGGCAAGACAACCTTCAAACGTTTGAGATAACAAAGAAAAATAAGAGAAACCTGCATTTTCCGTACGAGTTTCGGACTCGAATTTTGCTTTTGTTCGGCAGATATTTCGTCATTCAATCCATTTTCGTGTGTAGAAATTGTTCAGGTACAAGGCCAATAAGCCCAATACATACTTATACATACTATCTTCTTCGTTATCATCTATAAAAAACTTTAGGTCTAAAAAATGGTTGTTTTTTGCAGCGAGTTTTCAGTTTTTCATTGTACGTGCCGCTCGTAGGTTCTGTTGACGTCAGACGTGCAATGGCGACCCCCAGCGGCCGGAAGTTTGACTTCACCCAATCATAGGGCCTTTCTTATGGAGTTAGCGTTCCAGTTTATTTAGAGTTCAATGGCCTCCACCAGGGCCATTTGTTCCCGCCATTTTGTTTTTGGCCGCCATCTTGGCCCAGCCCCCACAAATGGCCCTGGGGACGAGTTCAATGGGTTGGCGCGAGGACATAAACTTCAAAGGTTCCGACGCGAGTCGGACTTCTGGTTGTCTTTCTATTCTGTGATGATGCCGACATACTTGTTTATAGAGAAAGATGGCTAAAAATTTCGGAACTACGCATTGTTGAAATACATCGAGTACGTATGTTGTTAGAAATTTTATAAGCTTTCATTCGGTATATAGTTCAAATCATAGTGTTACCTGTAACTTTTTAAAATGTTCAAAATGTTCTGACCATTGACCATAAAAGTTTTAATATTTTTTCATATGTTCAAAAGGTATGATAACTAATTTGCACCAAAGAAGTTTTCAACTTCAACTAGAAATCTGCAAACTTTTCCACTCCTTTCATATTTGAATTAGCTTCTGTTCAAGAAATATCTTAGGTTCATGCCAGAAGTCTTTCTGAGGTTATAGCAAACACCAAAACAACAAAAGGCAAAACAAGCTTAAGAAATTCATCCATTTCAGACGGTGCTATTCATGTCAGAACTTTTAATTTTCTTGCTGGGAAGTATTTTAAAAAACATCATTATTTTGACGTGGACTTGGCAGTACCCTTTGTTTAATATCTTGTTCAGGGCTGTGTGTTTAGTATTTAAAAACAAAATGCAAAATTCTATAACACTTGTGAGGAGTCCATTTCCCATTATATAATTCTTATTTTACGAGCAATGGTGAGAACATTTTGAACATTTTAAAAAGTTACAGGTAACACTAAAATGTGAACTATATACCGAATGAAAGCTTATAAAATTTCTAACAACATACGTACCCCATGTATTTCAACAATGCGTAGTTGCGAAAATTTTAGCCATCGTTTTCTATAAACAAATGTGTCGGCAAAATCGGGAAATGTAAAACCCGCTTCGTGAGTACAGGACGTTTTTGCCACGGACTTTACCCGTAGTATCCGCGTACTGACTTTTTAATAAGCTCGTGGTCAAAGACTTTCATCTCCAACGAAACGTTTTCTAAAGTAAATTACTTGTTTACTTAACTAAATATTATTTATATAGATAGATAACAATATAAAGTTAATTAAAGGTCACACCAAGGCCAAGAGTAATTGAATACAGGAGCCTGAGGGTCGCAAGGACGAGAGGGCTAATTTCCCGGGGGCACTTACTTTCAAAATGGCGCCGGGATCGCGAGGCCGACATTTCCCGAGGACGCTTACATCAAAGGTGCCGACAGAGAGTTGGACTTCTGGTTGATCCTTATTCTGTGGTCTAACCTTGTCAATTGGAAAGCCCTAAGATTCAGGATTATTCTGAATTCTAGGAGACTTCTCTGTCCCACATGCAGTATGTTAAACTGAAAAGCATATAACAAATGGTCCAGTAGGGCTGTCGTGATCAGGGAGAGGTGGTGCTTTCTTTCTGGGGGGTTGTGATTAGGTTTAGGCTCAGGAACTGAAAGCTATGTACAAGACAACCTTGTACCAGGGGTCTTTACTCTGCTCAAGCGAGTTGAAAGCGAGTTGAATCAGCCTGGTTTTAACATCAAGTGGCAGACCAAAATTGTCCCAACTGGCCCTTGTCTATTCTTTTCTAATTTTGAGAAGAATTTGACCTCCAGCCAGATCATGATGGATAAAGATCAGGGGATAAAACAAATCATTTTCCACTAGTTCTCTCGTTTGATCAGATCCCAGTATTCTGTGATATCACCAAAATAAGTATTGAGAGAAAAGAGGACTAGGAACTAGTCTGGAGTTGAATTACAACTTACAAGCCCTGAGTAAAGACCTTGGATATGAGGTTGCAAAATGAGATTGTAGTTTTCTCTGGTGATGCATACATCTTGGAACAACACCGCTGCCGAACGTTTGCGCATGCGCGAATTCACTAAAGTAAGCATTGCAAGAGAAATGGGAACTAGCCGTGGTGACAACAACCAGACAGCGAAGACTAAGTAAGACTCGACTACTCATTTGCATGCGCAAAACGCTTGGCAGCGGTGTCTCTTGGAACGCTAACTTCAGTCATTATCACGCTTCAAAAGTGAAGTCAACATTTTGTACTTATTACATCACTTCCAGTCCCCTGACACGAACCACGTATTGGCTGTGTATATAAGGGGGACTGAATGCAACGTAATAGAGCTTGAAGCTTCACTTTTTGACCCAAAGTTAATGTTCCAGATATGAGAGGAGAATGAGAGGAGGTATGGAGTTCACTGGATGCATGTAATCTGTTAATGCAGATTATTTAACTGTAATTCAGTCTATTATTATTATTATTATTATTATTATTATTATTATTATTATTATTATTATTATTATTATTTGACTTATCAATCATCAGAACCTTCCACTTGTGACATATACACATGGCTACTAAAGCTATAGTTCAGTTCTTTACTGAATTTTCTATCGCTATGTGAGGTCTTTGAAAAACTCGTGAACACGAGTGCAATGTTATCCCAAAAAGCTCGAAAAACAAGCTACCGTAATGATTCGAATAAGCGCCCTCCTTCCACAGCATATCCTCTCATTTGTGAGATGTCGTTGAATTAACAATAATCCTCATTTTAAAAAAGAATTCCCTACCCCCAACTCAACCACAACTCTGACCCTAACCCTAACCACAACCCCCCTGACAACCCTAACCCTAACCCTAACCTCAATAGTGTGGGTTTTGGTCCCTCCATCGCCAATTTATGGTCCACAACTGTTTCCAAAGCTTGTGGGATGCGCAGTAAAGTTCAATACGTCACTTGGCGCAGCCTTCAGAAAAGGTCCCAGAGAGTCATCCCATCTAACTTCTACCTACACAAAGAGCCTGGGTACGAAGTTGGAAAATACCATCCATCAAAATCCGCTGTAGGCTTCTGTAGGACGTGATTGGTTCTTTTCAGTTTTTATTGTTTTTGGCTCATTGGTTCCAAAAATTTACATGACTATTTCTTATTTTAGATAAAGTTTCATATAAGGATCCCAAAATATTAAACCTTCTGAGGCCTGCACCTCTGCCTGTGCTGAATAAAATCGTCTGGCGTTAGCCAGATAAAATACTAAACTACTAAAGACTCGTCTTCAGGCTTCTAATCCTAACCCTTGTTATCACTATTTTAATGTTTTTGTTAAAAATAGACTTTATTTCAAATTCGTGTTTTAGTACTAATATGAAACGTCACTCCTATATTTTTCTTTACTGTATTTCCTTAAAACTGCGCTGACCTTAGCGAAGACAATTAACAGTATAATGGTTTTCACTTCTACCATGCACCTTGTCGCTAACGTTGAAAAAACCCGCGCCGGATATGCACTTTGAAGTGTCGACATGCTCGTCATTGAGCTAATTAGTCGTAGAGAACCCGATATATTTAAGATTGGCTTTGACAATGTTTTCTTGTATTTCTTTTAGTTTAATTGGTATGATTTCCAATAAAAAAAGCGCAAATGATTGACATTATACTATTTGATGCTAAATTTTTGCGCAAACCTAAATTGGGAACTCTTCTCTTCTCTTCTCTTCTTCTGTGTCCAACCGGAAAGTGTAACTCAAGTCCACTCATTCATTGAATATGACGACTGCGTTCACAGTCAGTGAGCATGTACTCCCTGTGTGGTAGAAAAATATCAATATTGGCGAAATATAGTCTATTGTCTGTACGCAGAATAGTGTCTTTGTCTTGGTGTACTTGCTGAGGGAGGCAGATCACCGGAGGACTGAAAATTAACGCGGAAATGAAGGTCAGTGCTTTAATTTTCGACTGTCAGTTTAGAATATACATATTTACAAATGTTTGTGGACGGATAGCGTCTCTCATTTCAAGTCTATGGTTTATATATGAGTGTAGAAACAAACTAGAAACATGTACGATTCGAAACAGTGGGTTAAGCAAGTCATAAAATAGAACAACTCACCCTAGAGTAAAAACATTGGTATTCTCCACTGTTTTCGGCAGATTCAATAAGCATAGCTCAATTGGTAGGGCAGGGAATCGATTTTTGAAGCCAAGGTGCGCAATTCAAAATTCCAATTTGTTTGCGCAGTATAGGAGAAATAAAATGACATTATCTCCTCATGTAGCGTTGAAATTAATTCGTGGTTGGTAATTCTGGCCTGAACTTAAACGCACAGAAAGTTGTGCCTTATGGTCATACTAGCCAAGCCTAATGAAGTGAACTGAACTTTAGCGGGTTTTTTGAAGAACGAAGCAATTTTATGGACCGCTATGAACTGTTGGGGGCGTATACTTGAATTGATCCCAGCCTTAGGTGCTTAATGAATTTTATTTAAATCAGAGTTAAGGTCTAATTTTTTTCATATATACTAAACAGTAAAGAAAATGTAGTTTAGTTTCTATGCATCTCTCAGTCCCTCCGAAAAGGAAACAGTTTTGGGTCAGGTAAGTCAAGGCGCGCGGACAATCGGTAAAGCGCGCAGCCGCCCGCGCGCCAACGACTTTTCACAATTAAAAGAAGTCTGCGGAGGAGTGCACTGTTTAATAAACAACCAACAAGAGTGCATGTTTAATTCGAGTTTGTTGAACAGGTTCAAAATGAACAATAAGCTATAAAATTGAAATTTATCGAAAATTAATGGCAAGCCTGTCTTAATAGCGCATTTTAAAAAGAAACTCATTAAACACGGATTCCTTTTGTAATCATTGTGAATTACTAATGTTTTGAAATATAGTCTCAATTTCCATAGAAACATCGCGAATTCTAAGTACGATTAACTTCTAACCCTAATCTAACCCTAATCTAACCCTAATCTAACCCTAATCTGACCCTATAGCTCTCTAATATTTAACAAAAATAGTTGATCGCAATTTTACTACAATGTAGTCTATGTGACGTCATTTGGGATGTTTATATGGCAGTCGACAGAAATGAATACTATATTAGAGCTATTTTTTGAATAACATGTAGGTAATTGGACAAACACTGGGGTTATATAATGTAGATGAATATAAATTTGCAAAGTATGTGGTATATGGCCTTAGGCCAAAGTGCGCATCTTGCTAATTAATAAGTACTTTTGTTTTCCGTTGTCTTGCGAAAGCAACGACGGTTGAAGACGCAGTGTACCTAGATTTGAAGCGGGAGTATACAGTAAGTAAAACACAATATAAGAAAGGAGTAAGGTTGCGTAAGTAATAAGCACGAGTTGACCATGCACATTGACTCCGGAGATGCCTGGAAAATGTAAACAACAGGTTGATTGATCGAATAGTAAATGGTGAAACCTGCACTGAGATAGACACCCTAAGGAGCCCCCAGTAAGGTGTTCGTCTATAAAGGGTGTCGGCAAGATGGCCGATGAGAAACCACAGAGAAACGGGCGACGTAGATTATCGGCACCCTAATCAACTATAGTTGGAGCGTATAATACTTGTCGTAGTAACTCTGCATGCCGATCGACGAAGTTTACAATAAACAATCATGATCTTCACGCTGGACCCGCGTTTACCCATGGTCATATATTATGTTCTGAAAGGAGGGAACGTGCCAGACTATATGGCTGTAGATATAGTTGGAACGATGTTCCAAGGCTAAGAAGTCTGTATGACATAACGCCCCGTAATAAAACCCCGTTTACATGCACTAAAGCAAAAGTTTCCGGATTCGTGGCGAACCCGAAACGTTTTGATACCGGATTCGTTTGGCCGTTTACACACAAGAGAATAAATCCGGGATAAAAACTTTCCGATTTGATCACCTATCCGGAGATTTTAGTGTGAACGGTTATTCCGTTGAATCCGGACACTTTTCCGCACGCAGTCATGAGTTTGCGGTGGAAGCAACATGACGAACATAAGGAATTCCAGGTGTAGTGTAAACAGCAAGGTGTAAACAGCCGAATCCGAATACTGTTGTAGTGTAAACGCCTAACGAATCCGAATACTCGGTACGAAGTGAATCTGGAAACTTTTACGAATCCGGAAACTTCTGCTCTAGTGTAAACGTATAGTCTTAATAGCTTGGAATATTGTTCCGGCTACAAAAGTTTAAAAATATTGATTTAGCATATAAAAACAACAGTTATGCATACGAGCATGATACGAGAAATTGACAGAAAACGAATAGAAATATTAGAATTATCTACATTACTCATTAGCCTGAGAATTGGTCTAAATTCAGCGAAAACTCATTATCACAATATCAGAGTTATCTCAGAGTCACTCAAGTATTTGCAGTTAATGGACCTTTTCTCCAATAGCGGTGCCATTTGAATTCGCAAAGCATTGTGGTCTATCCAGGGTAATAAGCTCAATTAAAAGGGTGATTGCTTAGTGTTGAGATAAAATGCGGTAATTTTTTCTGGATAAACACTTTCATGGCAACAATGTCTAGATATGATCGTTGTCACATTGGTAAAAGCAATAATTCTCGTACGTATAAGGATACATTTATCATGAATCTATCCTTACACATCCGAGAAATGTTGCTTTTACCAATATGACAATTATTATATTTAGATATTGTTGCCACGAAACAACGAAAGTATTTATAAAGAAAAAATTACCGCATTGTGTCTCAACACTACGCAATCGCCCTTTTAATGGAACTTGTTACACTGGATAGACCATGCATAATATGCCTTGCGAATTCAAGATGGCGCCGCTATTGGTGAAAAGGTTTATTATATAAACACAGGGAGTACATTTTGTATAATTGCCAAATTGGTTTAAAATTTAAGAATTCAGGAATCATGATGTGCCCTGACTTCGTACTGCGTTTGCAATAAACCTTGTGAAAACAGTATGGTAACTGAGCAAACACAGCAGGCCAAAGACACGTATATTCGGCATATAAACATAATATAGAGGAGTCTTGTTTGGCTAGAAAACACAGTCTAATTGCTCATGTCGTCAAATCGATTGCCGAATAGCGAACTTCGCTTTGGTCGTCATCTGAGGAAGGATAAATAAATGTCGATTGTCCTGTTTCACACGGTCTGGTAATTGGTTCTTCATGAAACTTGTCTCGCAATGGCATTGACGTACTTGTTGCAAGACGAGTTGCAACGTCGTAGAACTCGATTTTTCTCTGTGCAACGATTACTGCAGATTGTCCCGCACGATGTCGACTATTGCATACAACGTCACAAAGTTGTAGTCCACCGTATAATGGTCCGTGCAGTTAACCTTGCAACGATATTGATTCCATAGGGAGCTTAAGCAAGCTAGGATGACGACAGCAATCAGTCTAAACTTCAGTATCTAGCAGAAATCATGAGTTCATACATACGGTATTGAATACTTAAAGTATCTTTTCCGACATCCGAAAGTTTTAGAGTTCTAAAAGGATTTTGTGATTTTTGTCGCATAGTTTGAAGTCATACTCAACTAACATGCAGGTTTCGCCGTTTCACGAGTTAACCTTGTCCTGAAGACGTGAAAATGATCTGAATTAGGCAGTTGCGATATTGAAAAAAATCGATATATCGATATCGGAAAAAAAATATCGATAATATCGACTATATCGAATTATGCAAATGAGGAAACGTAATTTAGTCAACTTGCGTGTATACGCATCACAAACAGTTAAAAAGAAGTGCATGAAACTGACCAGTCATGGTACGTCTCAAAGATTTATTAACAACGGTTTATCCGTTTATGAAAGTTTAAAGATATATTTACAAGCCTAATGGTTTCACAGTACGATTGTTTAATGTATATAATGTTTATAAATTTTCTGCGAGAAACATTAACATGTTTGCCTGGCTTGGCTTGAGGTATACTCGCTTTGCCGTAACTATCTGTCCCGCTTTGCTAAAAAGTCTTTCAGTTGGAGCACTGCTCGCCGGAATCGCCAGATATCGTTGGACATACTGCAACAGGAGAGGAAAATCATTCTCATGGAATTTCCACCACTGGAGTGGGTCGTCATCTCCATCGATCGTCGGAAATTGCAAATATCGGGCAATTTCGTTTGCGCGACTGTTTGATCTTCCTCATACTTGTGAGAGAGCCAAGGGTCTTCGTTTCCTCGCTACTGTATATTCAGGGTCGTATACATCATGAGATGGTTTGTTTTTAAATGCGACATTAGATTCGTTGTGTTTCCGGCCTTCGTTTTCACCTTGACACAGCTGACATGTTGGGTCATCATTTTCATTACTTTTCTTAAAGTAATTCCAAACAGGACTTCTTTGATTAGACATTTTTACTTCCCTTTGCAACAGAATAACGAGTTTGAATGAGCTGTGTTATATACGCGTCATGAACATTATTATTCAAATTATTGCGAATTCCATCTTTATGAGTCATCACAAAACTATTGTTTTCAAGCGTTCAATGCCGCTGCTTGGTGATCTTCTGTGGTCACAGTTTCTCTGTTTTCGCTTTTAATTTCAATTGCCCACGCGCTTGTATCATAAATTCGCAATTGCCGCCATACACACGTTGTCTAAACTTCACCGGTGAAAACAATAATTGCCGAATAATCGGAGATTAAGTTGTTTAGTTACAACTTTCGATATTTTCGATATGCGAAAAATCGAATATCGAATATCGATATTTTTGAAATTTCGATATTTATCGAAAATATCGATATATCGCAACTGCCTAATCTGAATAACGTTGTATGTAGAACCGGAACGGCGTTAGGATTATTCTTTGCACTAAAAATCATTTGGTTGTATTTACTTAAGTTGTAAAATTATTTCGTTGTATTTGCTTAGGCCCTCTATTAACACTTTGAGGCCTGGACCAGCTCTCCCTGTGCTGAATAAAATTGTATGCCGTTAGCCAGAATAAACCCTAAAGACTCGTCGTCAGGTGTTAATGCCGTTGCGAGACATGATGTATGAAAAATTCCACTGTATAGAAGAGCCTCCTTTTCAGTCAACGCAGAAACTGGCTTGCAGCTCGTTGCATCTAATTAAAAAAAACTTGCAATCTCGCATTGTTTATTTTTTGGTTGTGCGTTCATTTTGTATCTACTGCGAAACAGCCAGATACATTGTCAACCATCCTCGTTCCCAGGGCCTCTTCGGTACACTGGAAAATCGGAGGCCCTGGTCAGATGAAAACCGGATGTCCTAGATTCTAGGACATTGAGTCACTGAATATATCACATCGCCCTGGGTGCGAACATGGACATAATATAACGAAACAAACGAGATACACTATATAAGATATTTGAAGAAAAGCTGCTTTATTATGACGTCCGAAAGCTTTGGTGTTTACTGTTCTTCCCGTTGGACAAAATAATACAATTTCGCTTACCGAAATGCTATTCAAAGGTACGTTGTTTACGAACATGATTTGCCGTCGCCGACGAATGAGTCACTGAGTCACGCTACGTCTAAAATTGTTCGATTTTGAGAGTTAAATGATGAAACTCATCGCAGTTCCGACTGGCTTTGTGAATCCTACGTTATTGGCTTTATTTGTAGACTTTTTCGGTGTTATCTGAGCAATAACCTTCACTCTATTCACACCGTTGTTTGACAGTTGAAAATATATTTGCTCACTTCCTGTTTTCGACAATAGCCTTCGTCCAGCCAATCACACGCTTCAATCGTTTTCATCTGACCAGGGCCTCCGATTTCCCAGTGTACCGAGGAGGCGCTGGGAACGAGGATGACTGTCAACGAGTGTGTAAGTCCGTAAGTTAAGCTAACAATGCACAGTGCCATAAATTGTATGATATTTCAATGCACGTGCAGATATCCCAAAACGACAATTTAACAAAAATATTTTGAAAATATAAGACTTTCCGTGATTACTTATGTAGTTGAGTAGTCAGGAGTAGAAACCTGCACGCCCCAGCGTGCCTATTTTTAATTAGATGCTAGTACACACTGTCAGCCTATTTCTGCGATGATAGGAAAAGAGACCTAACAGGGCATTTTCAAACGCTTAGTTTCCTGTTCCGTAAAGAAAGTTCTTTTCGACTGATTTGTCTTGATTAAAGATTTTTTTGTTTTTATACTTCCTTACCAAGCACTAATTTTTCAGCTTTTAAACAAGGCTCTTCGTCAAGGAAAAACTAACCAATTATATGAAAACTTGAGCAAAGTGAAAAAGTGGTAAACTGCGGAGAATATTTTTCACAATGAAATACTGACATTTCGAGCGGAGCCCATCATCGCGTGTACATACGCGGGTCTTATTTTCTTGCATTGCTTTTTGCAAAAAAGGGTTTGGGGTTAGATATCTTTTATGCTTCAAGTTTTGTTTTAAATAGGTGTTTGTGATTCTTGGTTTAATGTTTTGCTTGGCGATTCAAAGTGGTCTTTCAAAACCAGTTGTCAAGCCTTCGGTAAGTATGCTGTTAGCGCGCGTGAGAAGGGTCTGGGGACGAGATTGGCTGTTAGCGCGCTGCCTCTCACAAAAAGTTAAGCCCGGGGTTAGTACTTGGATGGGTGCATGAACGCTTGGGAATGACTCCGCTGTCGAGCTTCGGGAACTCATGTTAGTAGAGTTGTAGTTAATCTCTCCTGAGCTTCAAGGGTTTTTCGCCAGGTTCTCTTGTTTTCCTTCCTCCGTAGAATCTACACCTACATCTTAGCTGGGATCCATGGTTCGAACTAAACTGTGCCGTATTGCGGCTACCTGGAGCGCCTTTAATATGCCCCGACCCAATAGCACATTGACCTGCGTCCTTCGCAACTAATTCAGCCACTGGCTGCAAGATGTTTAAGATCATCTTCAAAGAATCTATTACACCAGCCTAGATCAAAGACCAAAACATATGGTGATAGAGCCTTCAGTTGTGCAGGCCCAGCTCTATGGAACAGCTTACCAAATGAGCTGAGGATGGTATCTTCGATTGACATTTTTAAATCTAAACTTAAAACGTTTTTATTTATTCAGCATTATTCTTAGTTAGTTCTATATTTTAAATTCATGTAATGAGCATTGTGAATATTTTTAAATGCGCATCTTTAAGAAATAAAGTTATTAAGTAAGAAGGATTAGTCCCCAGTCTTTCAATTATCCTATATCTTTTTTACTTTTGGCGACCTACACTAGTCTGGTAATATATCAGTCCGCCGAAAGACGACTTGAGGCATGGGTCTGGGGCACTGATCTCTATACGAACTAGGTTTGACCCCACCGGCAGCCATGTTGGTACACCCAAAAGATCCTCTCAACCAATAATAATAATAATAATAATAATATTTACAATTTATATTGCGCATCTATACAATAATCATATGCGCATATACAATAATCATCGATCGGCTCACGAATTACAGCTAAGACCTAGGTGTTGGTTTTGCGGAGGGAGGAAAACCGGAGATAACTGCAGAAAAGCAGGAGATAACTGCGCAGTTGGTCTTAGGGGATAACTCCAGACTGGGGGATCGCTGAGACCGTGACACCGGTGAAAAACTCTCGAAGCACAGGAGAGACCAACTAAACTCTACTCACATGAGTCTCAAGCTCGAGAACAGGGTTATTCCCAGACGGTCACCCATCCAAGTACTAACCCCGTCCAACTGGGCTTAACTATTGGTGAGAGGCAGCGCCCTAACAGCACACGCCAACCGTGCTCCCAATCAAAATGCAGTAATTTTGTCATGCATATTATAAATAATTGTTATATAGCTAGAGTTTCACTGGATACAACGATGACTGTCATTGGTTGGTTTGTGGTCACATGACCTTAGCTAAATTTCAATGTCTACCGAGCGCACAATAATTGAGAACTTATTGCCTGCTCGGTCAATAAGTTTTCAATTGCTGCCCGCTAGAACTTTGAACTCTTCACGGCATCCTATAAACGAAAGCTTGTTTGGTACGAAGAAAAGAATATTTATAGGTCTTCAAAGCATGTGTGAAGATTAACTGGAGAAATGTATTGCTGTTCTTTTGTTCTGAGACTCATATTTGTTTGGTTGAAGTGAAATTACGGAGCCAGGTGAAATGTTTTGGTAAGTCCTAGCGTTTGTCTTTTGTGTACTTTCTCTTGATAGACGTCGAAATTATTCAGCGAAACTCAAGCTATATAACAAAACACTTAATGTCTGATCCCTTGGGAAACAGTTAGTTTTGTTTTCCCTCGAGTCTCGATGTTTCCCTCGACTTCGTCTCGGGAAATATCAGGACTCTCGGGAAAACAAAACTAATTGTTATATTCCAAAGACTTTCGTTTGCCAAAGATGAAATCCTATTGGTCAAATCATGGTCACGTGTTGTTCAACAAACTCAATGTTTCTTTCTGCCGAGGGAAACATTGCACTGTTTCCCTCTGACGTCAACAATGAAGAGGGAAACAGTGCAATGTTTCCCTCTGACGTCGCTTTAATCATGCGTTGTTCACGTGAATACACGATTATTGCATCAGATCAAGAACTTTGGACTCTTCGGGCATTTTGAAAACAAGAGCTTGTTTCGAGCTTGTTTGGTACGAAATAGTCCATTTTCTGAAAGAAAGAATTTCTATACATATCTTCAAAGGTCTGAAAAACACTTGGAGAACTTTAAAGCTGTTCTTAGTGTTGAGTCTGGTGTATTTGTTTAGTTGAATGACTTGAATTGAAATTACGAAGACAAAGTCAAAGTGTTTTGGTAAGTCTTTTCGCCGTTTGCAAGTTTTGTATTTTCTATTTTAAAAGTCTTTGGTATATAACAAAACACTTGTTGACTTTTGCCTCGAGAAACATCGAATTTTACGGTCCCTCAGGCTTCAATCTCACCCTCGGGCTAAAGCCCTCGGGTGACATTGAAGCCTTCGGGTCCGTAAAACTCGATGTTTCCCTCGGCGCCAGTCAACAAGTGTATACTGTTTCCCTCGGGAGCAGACATTAAGTGTATATTATTGTCTTAATACAAGATGGGCGCCAGGGTCAGGAGTTGGGGGAGTGAAATGGCCGATTGGCCGAAATCTCGAATTCAGCCAGGATTTTAAGCACCAGAAATTGCATAAACTGAAGAAATTGCAAAACAAACTTTGCAACTCGAGCTAGCTATCTGGACCAACCTGGTAGAATATTGCAGTCTTCGATTGAAGCAAATTAATTTTATTCAATTCATGTTGTTTTCGTTCTTTTGGGTGAACCAACATGGCCGCCGGTAGGGTCAACCGGTAGATCGTTCCCGGGACCATGGCCCCCGAAATCAGTATTGGATGTCTTGAGGGCGATATTCTAGTATTTTTGTCTGCGGTGCCGACTTGGGTTTTAAAACAGGGGAGCACATTAGGGGGCGGGGTGGGGTAGAAGTCTGTCGAAAAGTCAGTCCCATTGTCTATCAGTCAACTTTTTCGGTCCTTTATTACCTTTTGGGAACTTGAGGGGATGAGTATAAGGGGAGATGGTAAGCTATCAAATAGACTGATCAAAGTAGTCGGTCCCAGAACGAAAAACACCCCCCAAAATGTTTCGAATGCGCCCCTGTTTGAAATGTTTGGATCTTTGAGGCCCCATGTTGTATGAGGCCATGGGACAAATCAGTCCCCTCCCCCCCCCCCCCCCAATGCCTTCTCCTATCGGCAGCCTTGAAGTCCCAGACCGTCTGAATGAAACTTCTTTGTTCTTTCAATAACTCTTTCCTTATTCATCTTTGTTAAAACCTTTAGATAGTGATGAGTTAATATAGATGTTTTATTCAGACTGTCCGCGGTTGCAGAAAAGTAGAGTTCTGCGTATAGTCAGTGTTTTCATTTAAATAGAGCAAACTGAAACTAAGGTGGTACACTGTCAAGAATAGTTTTGATAACGACTATATACTGGGGTTTTGAGCAGAGCCCTTCATCAGAGCAACGCAGGACGAAACTGCATGCTCAGCAAAATAAAGAAGTTTTACATGGTTGTAACCGCAAAACATGAAATCTATCATAATTCACCTCAGGCTGGGCTCACCAGCCAATCCGCGTCAATGACGTCATTCATTCATCTCCAACGCTAGTCCGTGGCCCGGCCACGCGTTTTGCATGCGTGATTTGTGTACTCGTGACTAAAGAATCTATACCGCACGCTATTTTCACTAACATACTTGTACGCACAATAAATACATAATCAAACTGACTAAAATGTTTGCCGCAATCCTCCAAAAAAATAATGTAAATATTTAATTTTCGTATTTTGTAATCTTCAGAATTCTACAAATTCTTTCCCTAAAATGCAGGAAATACCTAAATTTCATAAAACACCTAAATTTCATAAATTTTCCGGGGCATGCTACCCCCTTCTTTAGAAATGTCACTTCGTGCCCGCCCAATTGGTCAACCCTGGCTACGCCACTGTGCGAAGCAGCTACAAAACTACTATAATGTTATATTTTAGTACGAAGAATATCTTAACGGTTACGGCTACATTGAAGGACAAGACATGGGTTCGGAAGCAGCAGTGGCAGACGCCTTAAAAAACTTCCAGAAGTATGCTAGATTACCGGTCACCGGGAAAATGGACAACGCTACAATAGCAAAGATTACGGGACCACGATGTGGCAGCAGGGACAACCAGAAGGCAGAGTCAAAGCGGCGGTTAAAGCGTTTTGAAAGACAAGGATCGTCGTGGAAAAAGAAGGTATGATGCTGTATAGACGCCTTGTTTTTCTCTATACACTTGCAGAAAAAGCCATGGCGTATAAAGATTTGGGTAAAATTCGCGCAAAACATGTACAAAACGATCCTGCAATATGACTCGAGATAACTCTCAAAATGCATTTTCAGAGACCCTATTTTTTTAAATTTTCCGGCGGAGCATGTCCCCAGATTAATGCGACGAAATGCACCCATGTTATTCGCGGGCACACTATTTGAGAGAAACATGCAGAAATGGTCAATCAAAAGTAGCAAACCAATGTTTATCACTATTATGCGTTCAAAGTGTTCCCAAAACTAATATATTTTTAAGATGACGGATATAATTGTATGCATTCGCATGAAAAACTGACCCATCTACGTAATTTATTCGCCTGGTTCATTTTGTTATTTACAAATTTTACCTAAATCAAAATTGGCTTTCAAGCCAAGTTCTGCTAATTATTCAGTAAAAGTTGACATCAATTGATCAAATATACGAATTATTCAGCAAGTTGACATCAATTGATCAAATATACGAATCGTATGTTGAAAAGATTGTATTGCCTAGCTCCTAAGTCAAGTTGGTCAGCGCCTTTGCTTTATTGAAAAACAAAGTAAGGCACTGCAATTACGTGTCCATATTTTATCTAAATCCAGTTTGAAAGTTATGGTTGGCCGTTTTATATAAAAAGATTACAGATGTCCAGCAGTTTCGTTTAGTGATTGTACAATATCGTAAACATTATAAACGAAAATATTTGTCTGGATTTATCGAATGACTTGTTTTTTTGATTTTGGACCCCTGGAAATTTTAGGCCCTGGTCATGAAGGCCTGCGTCAACAGGTCAAAATCTCACAAATGCTTGCTTCTATAACAACATTATGAGTGTATCTTTAATTGCAGGAAGTAACCTACAGCATTCACGGTACTCCTCGTCCAGCGCAGAAAATTTCTTCTACGACTGTAAAAGATATTGTGGAGAAATCGTTTAAGAAGTGGCAAGATGTTATCCAACTTTCATTTAAAGGTCTGCCTGCCAACGACCCTACCGCTGACATGAAAATAAGGTTTTACAGCGGATCTCATGGCGATCCCTACCCATTCGATGGTCCTAGTGGTAGATTAGCACATGGATATTTTCCTGGCTCTAATTCACCAGGTATACTGTATGAAGTAGGCGATGTAAATTAAGTGCCCCTAACCCTAAAAGTTTTTTTTACTAAATGTGGTGTTATTCTATGCAATTTTTCGCGCAAATTGTCTATAACAATTACTTGTCTAATAAATCCGTATCGGCATTGCAGCTGCATGATCATGATCAGGGACAGAAATGTTACACAATGTATGTTTACCTGCAAGGCTGCAAATTATCTCTCAAAGGTGACCGATGAGAGGACTAGAACGGTTTACAAAGCATATTTTCATTGCCTGATTGCAAGAGAGCTGTGCAAAGTACAATGCTAAAAACATCCGTTGCGCAAAGTTGTCGCAAAAATCGGCAATAGTTGCGAAAAGTAGACTAGCCGGTTCTATACTTCGTGCAATGCATGCTGCAACAAGAATGTTGCAAGCACTTCACGCATATAATTATGAGGTTTATGTTACACTAGATCATTTCTGTGTAGCAACAGTAAAACTGCTAGACAAGTTGCAGGAAAAATTGCAGTGTGAATGGTGAACATTTGCCTTTATTTACTACCGAATTGAAACACTATTTCATGTTAAATTGCATGTTCTGACATTAAGACAACAAAGACTTAAAGATCTACGACGTCAACCTCAACGACGTTTTTTAAATAATAAGTTTTTTTTTAAATAAACGCCACTTATTAGAGCACTTTTACGTGACACTACATTCTACAATCATTTTAGCAGTGCTGGGACGAGTCATTAACTAGAGCTTCAAAATTCAAATATAATAGTCAGTTAACCGTGACTCTTTAAATTGTAAAATTTAATTTCGTCCTAGTATCTTAAAGACCCTAAAAATCATCTCAGTTGGCGATATATGACATTTAATTAAACGCAACGTACAGTAAAATCGCGTTGAAATTCAAACGCTTTTTCCCGTTTAGGTCTCGATGGAGATGTACACTACGATAACGACGAAACCTGGACAATCGATGGAGAGTTAGGCACAGTAGATTTTACATGGACGACACTGCATGAAATCGGTCACGCTATCGGATTACACCATTCAAATGAACCAAGTGCCATTATGTGGCCCTGGTTTGAAGGATTTGAAGCGGGCTTACAATTAAGGCAAGATGACATCGCTGGAGCCCAGAGCATATACGGTAAGCTTTGCATATGATTAACGTTTTTTTTGCGACTCACTGGACAAACATTGTTTCTAGAACTCGAAGAAACATGGTGGTATTTAAAGTGCAGTGGAGTGTGTGGGGAATGGAATGCAGTACAGGGAGGGAAGTGGAGTGTGGTGTAGTGCAGGGAGGTGCGGTGTACTGTATATAATAGTGTAGTGTAGTGTAGTGTGGTGTAGTGTGTAGCGTAGCGTAACGGTGTAGTAGTGTAGTGTAGTGTGTTGTGTTGTGTTGTGTTGTGTTGTGTTGTGTTGTGTTGTGTTGTGTTGTGGTGTGGTGTGGTGTGGTGTGGTGTGGTGTGGTGATGTGGTGTGATGTGGTGTGATGTGGTGTGATGTGGTTTGGTGTAGTGTATAGCGTATAGTGTAAGGATGGTTTTTTATAATTTGAGATGCTCATTTCTTTGAATATATAGGAAAGCGGACAATACCCACAACACGAACAGCACCGACAACGCCCACAGCACCGACAACACAGACAGCACCAACAACACAGACAGCACCGACAACACAGACAGCACCAACAACACCCACAATACCGACAATAGCAACAACACCCACAGCACCGACAAAAGCTGCAAAACCACCAATTTGTAGCACCAACAACTTTGATGCTGTCGTGTACGACGAGACAAAACGTAACACGTACTTCTTGAAGGGGGAACACGTGTGGGTAATGGATGATAAAAAAACACTAGCTGGAATCCATGAACTCATCTCAGAGAAATGGCCAGGTTTGGAGGGAGACCTAGACTCTGCTTACATAAGAAATGATGGTGATACCATCTTCTTCAAGGGAAATAGGTGAGGTTAATTTATAACTGATTCATGATTAAAACAGACTATTACCAGCGGCAACATTAGGACGAGAGTTCGGACTGAAAGTAAGATTGCATGTTTGAAGAAAATTTGCTACTAGATTTTAGGAGCAATAGCCAAGGTTGTTTAGGGACAAAAATATAAAATGCATATAGCAAGCCAATCAGGGTCTTATAATAAAGCCCTGTTCACACTATATCGGATAGGTTTTCGTGCCGGCACATAAGCTATCCAGTATAGTGTGAACGGGGCCTTAGCCATGCAACCTGTCGTGCTGCCTACTACGAGATTGAACCATGATTAGTAAAAATTTAAAAGGCTGGATAGGAAACTTGATGGCGCGAGCATGACAACCTGGTTGAAATTGTCACAAGTTTAAAAAGCCCCTACTATATTAAAGTTTACCAATAATAATTATTAGTATAAATACACAGGTGATTATAGAAAATCCCGCGCGCTGATTGGTTGAGCTACTTCGGACTAATTCTCGATAATCACCTACAGCGTTTATTCAAGATGGCCGCCAGTAAAATGTCAATGCGACAGACGAGGAAATTAACAATTTCAAAGCACGGTCAAAGAAAATGACGTTTTAAAAGTAGGAAAATGTGTATTTATACTAAAACAATTAGTCACCTCAGGCTCAGTGAATATCGGTAATAATAACCTCGACTTCGTCTCGGTTATTATTCACCGATATTCACCTCGCCTTCGGCGAATAATTGTTAAATAAAGCTTAAGATGATAATCGAACTACCTGTAAATACAACAAAGCCCGCACATTATGATAAAATGCCCGTTAATTATTAGATAAAATATGTATTGCAAATTCAAAGGGGAGGTTATCAATTGGGATGTTTTTCCTGTTTCCCTCCCTGTCGCGTATTAATCATATTTATTTATTTATTTATGTATGTATGTATTAATTAATTAATCACTGTATTTATATGTATGTATTTATGTTTTTGTGTATGTAATGTACTTTGCGACGAATTTTATTAAACTAAACTAAACTAAACTAAAGTACTCTTTCGCGACGCCATGCAGTTTCTTTGAAACAACACAGAAAACATCAAAACAAAGATCAACAACATTTACCTAGAACACTCGGTTAGTAAGCTTGGCGATAAAAACATTTGAAACGTCAACATGCATAGTCATCTGAACGTGAGAATATGACGAATTTGAAGAAAAACACAAAAACCTCAGTAAAACAATCATATATAGACCACTTTCATAATAGTGACTAATTTGAATATTCTTTTATGTGCATCTTAATAAGCCTTTCTGGCCTCGTTTGTGTATTTGTAATTCAAAAGAATCTTTGCTTCATAACGAGGCCAGAAAGGCTCATTTAGATGCACATAAAAGAATATTTAAAATGGTGGCCATTATGAAAGTGGTCTATATATACTTACGCTATTCTTGACATCACAACTTTCGACTATATATAGGTAAAACCGTAAAATGCGTTTTAACCAATTGAAGGTCTCAAAACGCCCCATGTGACTATTAATTAGTTTCCTAACAAGTCTTTTTATACAACCCATGATTGAACCACTGGCTGAACTCGAACTTCTTTGAGTTTCAGCGTGTCTTGCACAAGCCCATGTATGCAGCACTAAACGATTTATAAATTATGATGGAAAGTCATGAGGAAATGACTAAAACGAATCTCTCTGAAATATCAAACCAAGATGGCGGGAATGTGAAGGTCACAAAGAACATTACTGGAACATTATAGTTAACGGGGATAACGCTGACTTACAAACAGATGAAAATCGGTTTTATATATCAACTTTCTGTGCTTGTGCATGAATCCAGCTCTCGTTTCAATTAACGAGTTTCACATATACCGTTACAGAGTTTTGAATTATATACTATTGCTGTCATCAGCATATAATTCTCACACACAAGTTGATGTACAAAGCTCGGCCAAGCTTTAGACGTGATATCTAATCTTATTTGATGTACAATCTTAAAAAATCTGATTGAAACGACACTTTATATGGGCATTCGCTTTTTAGCCGCCATATTTGTGTACCTGATTGGCGCCTAATGCCTATCATGGGTAACTAGCTCTTTTTACGAAAGCTTATATATGAACTTCAGTGGCGGCCATGCATCTTACGTAACGACTGGTCCGCGTAAGGACCACTAGCGTATACGTACAGCTGGCATGAATCATGAAAAATTTGTCCACCATATATACACAGCGTCTCCCATTCATGCAGTTGCAGACCATTGCATGGGAGAGAGCCGTGGTTCTCGTCAAAGTTATAGAAAAAAATTCCAACCTTTTTCCGGGCAGGTTTTCAAGCTTTCAATTTCGGAATTTCGGCTTTCGCGAGCGAAATTTTTACTTTAACTTTTCAACGATGCCTGGGTAAGCTTTGCATGGAATGCTGCTACTCAGAGCACCTGTGCAGCTGAGTGCTAGCCTCCCGTACAATTTGCTAACTATATACTAGTGCCGCGCACTTTTTGGCTAGCCAATGTATTGCTGCAGAATTAACACCTTCCTCCTCAACGTTCTGCTTGATGAATTATAACTTTCTCAGACTCTAAATTGTTTTATGTGGTGTTTAACGTGTTTTCACTTTGAACCTTCCTCACCAGTAAACCTTTCTCCCTCACGGGTTCACCTAATTCTGGTTCTCGCCGTGAATTGCCTCCGACCCGCTAAACTGTATTACAACTGACCTAATGAACTTATTGTTATATGCTTCAGATTCTGGCGTTTTCGGGATTTCCGGAGAATGGAAGGACCAAAAGCCTTGTCAAGGTACATTAACCATGTATCACCAGAACTACAGAAGATAGATGGAGCCACGACGTGGGTAAACGGTAGAACATACTTTTTCAACGGATCGCTGTATTGGCGTTATGACGAACAAGCAAAGAAAATAGACGCTGGCTACCCCAAGAGCATGAAGTATTGGCCTTTTATCCCGCACCATGTGAACGATGCAATTACTTGGAAAAAGGGAAAAACGCTTTTCTTCGTTAAGGATACCATTTATGTATATCGTTACGCGAGTAAAGTGAACGAAGAAAAGGCCATTCCACTAAGACATTTCCTTAAGGCTTGTCGCGATTGAAACAGTGAGATAACGGCGGCTAAATTTCTATTACTTGGGGACAATCTAAATGTATAAGGTCAGAGATGGGAATATGTTAATTATATGTACACCACATCTACTTTTTTTCAATTATGGTTGTACTTGCAGCTTTTATATTATCTCTATATTATAGTCTTGTAACACCGACTTCAATTCTTGTTGCCTTTTGTCATTAAAAATATTTCTGTCTACGGATTTGACCAAAAAATAAATAAATAGTGGATTGTCGGATTTCGGTACCACATTTAATAGGTATATCCTAGATAAAGAATCGTCCCCGCCCCTTTCCCGCCCCCGTAGTTCGGGCCCAATCTTCGGAGCACAAACGACGAGGGCCCAATCTTTGGAGCACAAACGAAGAAAATAGAGGGACGGCTCGCAGTCTAACGTTGATACAGCAGCGGGCTCATGTCACAAGCGTTGCATGGACAATTAGTATATTTATACGTTGGACAATTGGATATTAGTGTTGATTTTACAGAGGGAAGAAAATCGGAGAACTCTAAGAACAATCCTCGAAACAAAAGAAAACTCTCAGCAGCGATATATAGGGAATACACTAATATATACTCAACCGTACTTCCTGTGGGAATTACAACTATTATATTATTTATTTATTTATTTATCTAAAAAATATTTTTATTTATTTATTTATTTAAAGTGCCTATGAAACGAAAATTAAGTTTGTCTTATTTGGAAGAACACTTAAAATGACAAAGTAACATCTTTTGAAGATTTTTGTTTCCTTGCTTCGTTCTTGACATATTTCAGTTTGTTTGATATGCAAATTAAACATTTTGACGTCACATGTATTTATACGTTGGACAATTGGATATTAGTGTTGATTTTACAGAGAGAAGAAAATTGGAGAACTCTAAGAACAACCCTCGAAACAAAAGAAAATTCTCAGCAGCGATATATAGGTAATACACTAATATATACTCAACCGTACTTCCTGTGGGAATTACAACTATTATATTATTTATTTATTTATTTATCTAAAAAATATTTTTTATTTATTTATTTATTTATTTATTTATTTATTTATTTATTTATTTATTTATTTATTTATTTATTTATTTATTTATTTATTTATTTATTTATTTATTTATTTATTTATTTATTTATTTATTTAAAGTGCCTATGAAACGAAAATTAAGTCTGTCTTATTTGAAAGAACACTTAAAATGACAGAATAACATCTTTTGAAGTATTTTGTTTCCTTGCTTCGTTCTTGAGATATTTCAGTTTGTTTAATATGCAAATTAAACATTTTAACGTCACATGTGCATAATGCTATGAGTTATTGAAACCAAAATAATTCGAGGGAAGCATGTGCGTGTGTTTCGCCCAGAACACTGAACATGTAGATTTTCAAGTCGGATTATATTTAACAACAGCAAAGATATATGACGTCGCAACATGCGACATTTACATCAAATAAACTGAAATATCTCAAGAACGAAGCAAGGAAACGAAAAACTGCAAAAGATGTTGCTCTACCATTTTAAGTGTTCTTTCAAATAAGACAAACTTAATTTTCGTTTCATAGGCACTTTAACAAATATTTCCGTAGGTGCCCTTTCACAAAAAGACGTGATTTTCAAAGGGGTCCTAGTCAATAACAAAAAATATCAAAAACAAAAAAATTGAAAATGATTACAAGGTACGTGATGATTATTACATTTTATAAAAGCCTTCTTTGAAGACTTGAACGGAGCTATATATCGTTCCTTAATTCAATATTTAAAGCGTCCCAGTCCTTGACAGCGTGGTAAGATAGTTGCTGCTGATCCCAATTTGTTTTGACGGTAGGCAAACGAAAATTATCAGCGTCACGAGTATTATAACTATTTAGACCTTTTAGGTTGACTAGACTAAGTAAGAATGTAAATAAAAATGTTTGTATTTAAACTAAAGATGTGCAAACATCTGTGAAACTACGATTATTTAAGCGACTTAATATCTACTTATTAGAATTGTCTAAAATCTTCGGTTCCAAACTAATGAATGCAACCGTACTAAAATTTAGTTCAGTCGTCTGTAATCACTCGATCTTTGACGGTCTTGATGTTCCTTTGGATGTTGTTCGCCCGTAGAATGCTGTTAGAAGTGTACTTAAGCCTTTGCGATTTTTTACATGCAACAATCATGCATGTTACATGCATATATAGTTGTGATTGTTCATTGTTGTATAATTCATATTGTCGATTTCCCACGGTCTCAGGCCTTCTCGAGTCTTGTAACGTTCATACGGTTAAAACATGGTATTCAAATGAAACTGGGTCTGGATGACTAAAATTTCATTATATATAAGATAGCTTGCGCTATTTACACGTTCAGAAACTTTCCCTCTCGATCGAGACTCGTGTCTTTTGAACATTCAACGACATTTACCAACGTTCGAATTGGTGTACGGCACTCAAGTCTTCGAGGTATAGCCATTACGTAGACTCCTTTAACAAAATTAAAGTGTTTTGGATCGATTTGGTCAGTCGATGCGATTTGGTCAGTCGATGCGATTTGGTCAGTCGATGTTCTAAACTGTTGTCGCGTCGATCGCCGACTGAATTACAAATAGATGGAAACCATGTAGGCTTTAGTGAGGAGGCAATTGCAGATAACTGGACTACTTGTAACTTTTTTCGGAAATCTTCAAAGTTAAGAGTACATGAAGTACATGTATTTTTATATCTTTGTATTGACTTTTTGTTTAAAACATCGTTGATTTATACGTTGTTTGTTTGAAAACAATTCACTTGGTGATATACTGAGATCAGAACTCAGTTTCGTGGCCACATTCTTTTGGGTCGTATACATGCACGGTGTCGCGTGTTTCCTTAAAAACATCACCAGAGTACTAGGCCTTATTGAAATTTGAGTTTGGAACAATTCAAGTTCCTTTCTCAATCTTTTTCTTTTACGTCGGACGAACTCCAATGCAACTTCGAGAAAATCAGAACGACAGTTCGAGTTTCACGACTGATTAAAGAGGCAGGTATATGGGGAATATATACAGCAAGAAAGTTTGGTTTGCGGGTCATAGATGTCAACGACAGCTTCGTTGTTTTCTCTTATTACTGGTGCACGGAGTATTGGTGAGAAAATTGTAACTGCATGCTTGCAATAAAGTAATCGTTTAATACTGTTTATGTCAGCTGACGTTACAGTACTGGTGAGGAATATTCTGTAGCAGGGTAGACAACATTTGCCCGTGTAGCTTGATAAACACGATATGTCAGTTGCTTCTGAAATAGGTTAACTGAAGCTCTGTTGACTGTGGTTGGTTGCTCTATCGTCAGAGGTTTTTGGAGGCATGTGGCTGCAATCATGCAACACTTCCCGATATCATAGTTGACGTCGACCATTGGTTTTGTCCGTGAGTTTGATGTTAAATTATCTTTTAATAAGTCCATGCATTGCCACGATAGAAAGCTAAGCATGCAGAACGTTATTGATAAGCTTAGTGTTGGATACTATTTATCAGGCGAAGGCGATATCCTATTCAAAGACGAGATGATTCCCAGTAAGGTTTTTGCTAATTATCTGTATGAGTTTATTGTCATTGCTACATAAACTGTCCGAAAATTTGTCCTGGTCTGTCAGACATGTACACATGTTGAAAAGGTCGGAATAAGTACAGGCTCAGTGAGGGACCAATACAAAGTTGCCATCTGCATGCTGTGTCTTTTATGGTTAGACCGATTTCGAAGGGAGAGTGCGTGGTTCTTCTTGACGGAGCCATCCACCTGACACTGTATGCATTTAAACGTCTTGTTTTGAGAATCCTCATTCCTGTCATTCCTAGAACGAATATTTTATCAGCCACTGCATGTTTCGCTGAGGGTGATTGTGTTCAAGAGATGACTTGAAGCAGGTTGTTCTTTTCAAAATTGCCAGTTGATTTTCTCATTTATTGCACCAAGGTGTCTTTCTATATGCAATACTATATGACAGAAAGATACGGAAATGGTCGTTTAACAGTTTCTTTATTATGCTGGCATTTATAACGAAAATATCCATGTACTACTAGGAGTAGCTGGTATTCAACTAAAATATCAGTTGTGATCATGACACGAGTTGACTAGTGCGTGGACGTGGCCAGCATAGGGAAAAAATTGGTAGATCCTGCATGTATTAAGTTTAGATTCAATTCCTGCTTGTCGTTGAGCAGCAATGTTTATTATCGTCCGGATGGTCACATTTTGTGTTATGGTTTAAGCCTATATCGATTATCACTGGGAGCGGTTATGGATATCATGACGAAGAATCGAAGATCACATGGGATGCATGTTGATACAGTATTGTGTTGACATCTGTTGTTCTATATCCATTTGCAGAGGCACCGCATGCAGATAAAAAGATACCAGAAAAGAGGAAGCGGGGTTTTGTTCTCCTATACACATTACATACAAGACCAGCAGCATGAATATACAGCAAATCAGGTAGTTTCCTTACTATACTGCTTCTGTTGCATCAGTGAGGCATTGCAAGCTTGCATATCTTGATGTCTTCTCTCATGGCCTGGCATTACCACAATCCAAGTATATCTGCGTCATAATTTTTATATTCATGAACGATTCATGATTGTCCATGATTTTTTAAAAAAAAATTTCATTAAAAAAGACAGAAAAATTGTCTCATTTTCTAAGAGACTGTACGATTAAAAACCCAAATTATATTCAATGTTTTTCAAAATTGTTTAAAGTCGGTTGAAATTCCTGTTTCACGTGACCCTGTACGGGGGGCTTAGAAGGTACTGGTGCTTGCCCAAAGCACGCCTTCAGACTATCGGAGGGAAGGAGGTGTCTTACGTCTCCATTCTAGACCAGCTCCAAGCAAAGTCTAGCCGTTGCCCTTACGTCTATCATATTATAGAGACAAAAAGTACCATACATGAACCATATGTACAATTAAACGTTCTGAAGTCTGCCTTGTGACTTTCACGAAGTATTAACATACATGAAATGCATTAAGGTCTACAATCTAATGAGTCATCAACAATGATTAATGTACAGCTTCAGTACTTGCCTCCACAGGGTGAAAAGTTATGCCATTTGCTATGGGTCCTGTTAAGTTGAAGCTTACAACAAAGTAAACTTTGGCGTCTTTATCAAAGTCTCTACCTGGCTTTCCGATGTCAGCGGATTTCGCAACATAAAGCTCGATGTCACCTTCCAAAAGTTCAATAGTCGTTACCTCTTTGTTGCCTTGGACTTTGACCCGTAACCTGCCAGTGCATTCGTTTAACTTCCGACGACTTTCTACGGCCCAGAAGCTCCGCACAATTTTTGAATCATCAGGCCGATAAGAAGTTTGCCCATTAAAAAGAGATGCATGGTTGATTAGCTTAGACATCCCATCGCCATTTCGTGCCAGATAGTGAAAAGATACGTTTCTCTTGCAGTGATGAAAAGATGCATCTTTAAGCTTTTGAAGTACATCTTTGTACTCGGCAAAGAAGCCTCTTGGGCCGAGGCCATTCAAAATTTGCATAAATGCGATAACCATGCTGAAGTAGTATCGCATAGGATCATGACAATCTGGTTCTTGCAACCACTTGCAACACACTTTCCAACCTTTCTCCAAACTGTAATTTCCACGCGGGTCACTAATCTGAGGACACAACTGAAGAAAGTGGCGAGCAAAGGAATATTCTTTCTCAATTAAAACCATTTCTTCTAACAGCCTGACTAAGTATTTCAGGTCATCAGCTTTGAAATACTTAGGCTCACGCCAATATAGTGACAGTAATGACCACACCCTAAATCGCTTAACTTCTTTCTGACTGGCTGCTGCTAAGTTCTTGTTCGAACAAAACAAGAGGCAGAGATCGTCAATTTCCTGGCGTGGGCCGCTCCTGCGACGGGGTTTTGGCTTGATTGCGGTCATCAAGTTTGTGCGTACTCTACGTGCGTGTTCTCGACAGTCATCTACATTAGCCAGAAGCGCTGACGACGAAATTATATCGTCAGCAATATCAAGAAGAGTAAAACAATCTCCAACACAAGTACGATAAAACGGAGGTGCTTGGGTTGTAAGAAACTTGACAGCTTCCTCTTTATCACCTGAACAATGGATATTTGTAATCCAATCAATGCATGACAGCCAAACTTCTACTTCCCCAACCAACGGTGAAGGAAATGATGGAGGAAAGTCTCTCGCCAATTTAAACGCCGTAATCGCCCTTTCTGCCAATTCTTCTAACTCTTCGATGGATTCCACTTCATTTTGCTTGATCTTATCCTTTAATTCAATTGAAAGAACCACTCCCTTGCTGTCATGAATACTTTTTGTTCTTCCTTTTGATTCTGATAATTCTAAGCCAGCTGCTATCAAATCTTTGGCTTTCTGAAAATCTGGTGGCTTCATCTTCGCGTAAAAACGTGCAGCGTGACCATAAACTCGTGGATCAGGAATTCGTTCAGCCGCTTTCAAGAGTACCATGGCTGCTCTCTTTGGATCCGACTTCTTTAGGTGTTCGATAAGTGATGAAAACGAATGATGGAGCTTCCTGTCTTTGTTGAAGAGAAAAAGATCACAATACAGTGTCTGGAATTTCTCTATGTTTACAATACCAAAATCAAGAAATTCGTCAACATACTTGTAAAGACTTTGCTTTTTGTCGCGTAGATACTTGTCAAAAACCAGTGTCGCAACTACACGATGTTGAAGGGTGTACCGACCGAAACGTTCTCCTTCATTCCTTTTTTTATTTTCGTACACCATAGGATTGAGCAAAGTATCTGAGAAGCAATTCTTGATACTCTTGTAGGTAACTTGACTTCCTCTATTCACTTCAAGGCGTGACTTGAATGCTTCGTAAAGTAAAAGGGCTGGAGTAGACTGGGCCGCATAAAGTTGCAAGAAGGCCACAAATGCAGCGATGTCTCTCTCAACACTACTCAACTGATTTAGGGTATTTGATACACGATAGCGTCAAGTTTGTCACGAAACTCTTCCATCATTGATAGCAGCGGGAAATGAAAGACACGGCAAGCAGGACTGTCTAATGCTGGGAATTTCCTTTTAAATTCTTGTAGATCTGATCGCGAGTCTTCTAGTCGAGGGTCGACTTTAAACACTTTGTGAACATGCAAATTCGAATGGGCTGCTGGACTAGAATGTTTTGAAACATGCTGGCATTCTAGTATGACGGCATTTTTCCCACGACTGTTAAGCGTGCGGACAATTTTGTTGCTAAGACCTTGGATCTTCCAGTGACGATGGCCATCAAGAAGAACGACTGGTGGAATTCCACACTTTGCTTCTAAATCTGAGATTCTGTCGCAAAGCTCTCTAATAAAGTGAGCATCTTCGTCAAACTCGGATTCTTCAGGTAGTTTCACGGAGGCACAAGGAAATGATTTATGAAGATTCCACAGAACTCTCCTTGCGATGGTCGATCCACCAGTTCCAGGTGAATGCGCGATTCGAACAATAACACTACTCTTAATAGCTTGACTAAGGAGACGTATCATATGTACTTCAATATCTTTCTCGATTTCACGTTTCGCGTCGTGATTAAAGTATAAGCTGCCCGTCGAAATGCGATTACCAGATAAAAACGACATACGGTGCGGTTTTCTACTTTCTCTCTTTCTAGGTCTTCTTCTTCGGCATCCAAATTAATAGCTTCTCTTTCGCAGCCGGCATAGAATAATTCCAAGCTCTCGTTCATGAAAACATATTCCCTCATTGAAAGCGGAATATGAACATCTGCCTGATTGGTTGGCATTCCATACTTCTCTGGATCATCTGAGACATTAAAAGTACCTTCTATTCCGTCCTTGAGTCGCTCAGATGACAAAGGAAACTCTTGGGGCTGCTTAAACCCACTCATCTTCTTGTAGCTGTCGTCGATACATGCAAAACTTATGTCAAACTCTGAAAAATTCTCTGCAAAACGCTTCAGTGTGATATCAGCAAATGGTTTAGCCGAAAACTCTAGATATGGGAAGAAGGAAGGCACGTTATAGACTTTTGGTTGTCGAATTTTTCACTTTGCGAACAACAAGAAAAGAAAGTCGATATATGCTTGACCAACTGTAGTTCCCACTCAGGAAATGACTTTGGCTTGCTGTCATCCGAGTCTTCTTTTCTACCATTTACAAAGAGCCATTGTGTTCTTTTAGTATCGATCTGTTTGGGCAAATTTGAGAAACCAACTTTCTTTATTTCACCAGGCGTAAAAGGGGACGATATTCTTTGAAGACTACTTTGGGAGTTGAATTCCTTGTATAAACCATCATCTTCTGAGCTTGGATTAAAATCGAGCACCATTTTCCAGGGGATGGCAGAAAGTGCTTTAAAGTTTTGTAGATCAGTTGGCGTCATTGAATCCGCTACTAAAATATAATGCGTCTCGGAAGACTGAAAGGAATTCATGTGATCAAGAAGCTTGAGCCACGTGTCCCAAGTTGGCGAAGAGGGTTCCTGAGGCAGCGTTACTATGTTTTCATTTTTGCGTTCGTTGCCTTTTTCGTCTTCCTTCGGCTTTGATTCTGAAAATTTGCGATAATGAACCTCCTCCAAGAACAAATGTCTGTATTGTTTCGCAGAGAGATCAGTACAGTCTAGAAAATAATATAAAGTTCAGGATACTAATTTATAAAATAACATGTATACTACGCTAACCCTGATTGGTCAATTGCCGTGTTTGGATCAGAGTATCCAAACACGGAAAATTCCCGCCAAACGATTTTTTGAAAATGTCGGACAGTATGTCATATTCACTTGACATGTGATTATTTTATAAAAGAAATACCAAATGATTTTTTCCGTGTTTGGAGACTCTTATCCAAACACTTGGGAAATTGCTCGGCGACTTTCGAAAAGCTAAAAACACTCGCCTATACAGCTCGTGTTTTGTTACGCTTTTCTCCAGTCTCGCAATTTCCCGCGTGTTTGGATCCAAACACGGATCCAAACACGGATGTGTTAACACACATGTAACAGACACGTTGAAATACCTACTATCTACCATCAACTAAAACACACTCAACATTCGATACAAAATTCAATATATATATATATATATATATATATATATATATATATATATATATATATATATATATATATATATATAATATTTCGTTGTTTGTAGTAGATAAAAGAGTGCTCAATACTGTGAATATTCAGCAGAGCAATAAAAATTTTTAAATAAATATCTTAAAACTGAAACATCGCTACTCCGAGTTTCACGCCTCGTTTGTCGAGACGATCTTCAGGCGATTGAGTGAGGTTACCTCACTCAATCGCCTGAAGATCGTCTCGACAAACGAGGCGTGAAACTCGGAGTAGCGATGTTTCAGTTTTAAGATATTTATTTAAAAATTTATATATATATATATATATATATATATATATATATATATATATATATATATATACATGTCGCAGAATTTCTTTCCCACTTACGTGTAATTTCGCGTGTAAGTGAACTCCACGCGTGTCGAGATCAGCACCCTCACCCGGGCTCCGGACCTTTGGTCCTACGCCCGGGCTCGGGGACTATCAAAAAGATAAGGTAGGTAACTTGTGCATGGCTTCTTTGTCAATATTGTAACATATTCTGAATTTACCCCTTCGTAATTTTCTCAGTTACCCTTTTTTAAAACACAAATGAATAGTTGAGTCTTACTTAGTCTTCACTGTATGGTTGTTGTCGCCACAGCTAGTTCCCACTTCTCTTGCAATGTTTATTCTAGCGAATTCACGCATGCGCAAACGTTTGGCAGCGATGTTCCACAGAATAGATACTCAACCAGAAGTCCGACTCCGTGGCGGCACCTTTGATGTAAGTTGTCCTCGCGCATGTGGCCTTGCGCATCTATTTGGGGATATTACAATTGATATAATCAAAGGGCTTATCTTTTTTAATTTTGTAAAATATTAGGAGTCTCTGTGATTGAAGCAGCCTTTCACTTGCGATACTAACTTCTAGTTTAAGTGATACATCATGCATGTGAAGGAATGTTTTATCAGAATTTCTCAAATCATTAATAATTCATGATTATCGTAGCCAATCCATAAACGTATACCTAACCGCATCACATGCATGGGTTTTGATACTCAATGGAAACCTGTAGGAAACTTCCTATAGTGAACTGGATCACATTTCTTAATCTGCATCAATATTGAAATCAATGAAGAAAACACTGCAAATCGCCCGCGAATACTCGTTGCGTGCAAGAAGCAACATCAAACATGCACTCAATTGTCGTGTTTCATCAGGGGCTCCAAACACTCGAAAACAATAAAAAGCTCGGCCCGGCTATGCCCCTCGGTTTTCATTTGTTTAATCGTGTTTGGAACCCCTAGCTGATGAAACAGTAAAAAAAAGTCCTATAAGGATTAAAAAATCTTATAATTAGGATTATAAAAACAAACTTCAACATTCTCTGAGAATTGCGAAGCGCTTATTCTATGAAAAAAAGCTAGAAGAAGTCAGGTCTAATAATAAAGCCACTTGGAGGGTACTGAATGAGGTTATAAATAAGAAGAAATCGAATCCTAAAGAAAATTCTATTTTTAAAATTGATACTTTAGAAGTATATGATCCAACAGAAATTGCAAATAGGTTGTAATTATTTTACTAGCTAATATTGGTCCCAATTTAGCTAAGAATCTACAGCTTTCAACCACATTGCACCGTGATTTTCTTTCAGAATCATTTCCAACTTATTTTTACTTCAAACCAACCAACAAAGAAGAAATTATTGAAATAGTACATACTTTTAAATCTGACAAAGCTGCAGGCTTTGATAATATCCCAATGTCAAATAATAAAAGAATCGGTTAACCTTATTTCAGTTCCTCTGGCTCATATTATCAACTTGTCTATCAGCCATGGTATTGTTCCTAATAAAATGAAAATTGCAGTAATTCCTATATTTAAATCTGGTGAACAGGAATTGTTCACCAATTACAGACCAGTCTCAATTCTTCTAGTTTCTCAAAAATAATAGAATAAGTGGTTTACAATCGCTTGTTAAATTATATAAATAATCTTGACATCCTCTGTGATAATCAATTTGGGTTTAGGAAAAATTCGTCAACTTCTTTAGCACTTATCGACATATATGATAGAATTTCACCGGCAATTGATCATAAAGAATTCGTGATGGGAGTATTCCTAGACCTCTCAATAGCTTTTGACACAGTTGATCACAAAATTCTTTTCGATAAACTTGAATATTATGGAACAAGACGCCCGCTAGGCGTTAACTCGGGCTACTGGGCATGGGCAATGGGCATGGTGATGACTGTGGAGAGGAAGACATGTTCGAAAGTTAATTATAAAGCGCACGCACTTGTTTTACAAAGAACAATTTTTTTATTGACTGCTATTATAAACTTACATGCATGGACAACCTAGATTGGGACAACATAGAATTCATATACTGAAAGCCATCATGACATTGCTTTAACTATATCTCGAACTATATGTACGGTATTGTGACATTTTGTGTACACATTACACTTTAATATTTTAGTTATTATTAATAAACTGTTTAGATGGTGTTCACAGATCTCACATAACGATATCTGAAGTCATTCATTTTAAAGGCTGCAACAAACAAGAAAGCGCATGGCAAACGATTTACAACAAATCACGAAAAAGCTGCTGTGGAATCATTGTTGATGCCCATATATACATTTAACGTTCGGTTTGGTCATTCAATCAAAAGCACGGCCAAAAATACACGCCGCGCGATACAATGGCATATTAAAATGGTCAGTGTCATGTTTCAGTGCAAGAAGAACTTGCCGCAGTTGTTCGTGAAAAGATCACTTCACCTCAATCTTGCATGATACGCAGGCAATGGAAGCTTGGGTGGTATATCGTTAGATGTGCCAGTGTGCGGCGAAGTTTGATGACGTTCACGCTTGTTAAATCGCGCATATTTCTAAAACAATCTGCGGCAATTAACAAAAGGCAGGAATTAGCCATGTATCATGATCGCGTCTCAGTATTAAATCTACAAATAATGTAACTTAATACGTGTACCGCCATAGTTGCTTTTATGGTTGGTTTTTTATCGTTAGACCATATTGACGCATGAAACGAAGTCTGTAGATTTACAGTAGTCTAGATGACTTTCACGCCAACGAATTTAATACGCTTTTAATATATTTTAACAGTTTTAAATTATATAAAGCATTATCAAACTGTTTCTCCGTTCTCTACATTTTCGCTGCTGAAGAAACGGTGAAACGTAGTAGCCTAGTCTTGTCTTTTCTCTTTAGCTTTTCTGGGTGTCGAGAATCACTTTTACAGCACACTAAGACCAACTTTTAACCACTTTTATTGTGCGGTTTTCTCAGTGTCCGAATGTTCTGTCTGAGATTGTTTGTCCGAATGTGTTACGTGACCCCCTAAGGACTCAGGGATTTCAGGCACACATTTACCCCCTGCTCAGTCACTGGTTTTTAACTGCTCACCGTTTCCCCCAAACTCTCACGAGAGATTTTGCGCTATTTTTTAAAATTTATTTAAAAAAATGAAAAAACAAAGAAAAAATGACATCGCAAGCCCGTCAGAATCATACAAACACAAGCCTGGCAGTCAAGAGTAAGCTCATTCCCAGCTAGCACACAACGTAATCCCAACGTTCGCAAAAGGTTGTGGTTTGGTTAGGTTGGACCGAACGTTCTGACAACGTAATCGCAACGTTCGCAAAAGGTTGTGGTTTGGTTAGGTTGGACCAAACGTTCTGACAACGTAATCGCAACATTGTTTTTCTCAGACGGAGATATATTAAATTACAAATAGGTGTTATAAACCATGAGTAAACGTTGTAGAAACGTTGGAATGCAACGTACTTCAGAGACGTTCATATAACGTCTCATGGACGTTGCGTATATTAGTAATAAAATGTTTGTATATTTAGATCAAAGATCTGTCTAATACAACTGCATGGTATTTGAAATATAGTAAGGTATGATATTCTGCCGAAACAGAGAACGTAGGTCGACAGTATATCAAACCTTACTATATTTCGATTGTTGTTTCAACAGTACACTGCCTGGTATTTGGATTTTTTAAGCAAAACGACAGAGTTTTTATAATAGCGAACGTTGTTGTATAAACGTTTGGGAAACGTTCGAACCTAACGTTGCTCAAATACGTTCTGAAAACGTTCTCGCTACGTCGTGACCTTGTGTCTGTGACGTAATTTACGTCACGTTCCGGATATGGCCTTCGTCTCTGCCTTCGTGTTGGTGGGATACAACCACTGTACAACGATTCAAGCGCAAGTCTGTTTCGCGATTCTTCTGTCTTCAATCCGTTATTCATTCTTGTTTATTAAAGCCATCATCGTTTGCAAAGTAAGTAAACACCTTATCAGTTATGTATACAATATTTTTCAGCGATTCTTCTCGTGTTAAATCACTAGTAAACAGTTAACTGAACCTGTTTACAATTGACGTTTACAATTAACATGCTTACGTGTATTTTCAAAATGACTTCTGAATGTTCGCGGTAACGCGTTACCTATCCTATTGCATATGAATGAAATAGCGCAAAGCTACGAATGCGTTTATACTTATACTTCTGCTTATACTGCGCTGCAATTACATGTATTAACACATTTCGCGAAAGCATGGCAGGAAGTCACAGATGTGAGATGAATATTTACATATTCAAGATGGTCTCCATGCTGCCCAAAATGTCATTGAAATTGCCGGCTGTATTCTTTATGAAATGAAACTCTACGTCGCTCTTGTGTCGAGTCAAATATAATTATTTAGCTTTAGGTTTAAAACCATCACAACATATACAGTATAAACACAATGACAAGTCACAAGTCTAAGTCAAACTTGGTTCAAGTCTATGAGAGCATCATGGATTATCTAACACAGGTGCGGCGTGGATTCATACGCTGGTGTTAATAATCGAGTAAAATTAAATAAGTTGACCAGTCATATAAACATGTGTAGCAAGTTCTATTGATTGGCACCACATTTTGGTCTTATTGGCTTGATGTATTTCGTATAAGCTAATCAATCACATAAACCAATTCCATCACAGATCTGACCAAAAATGACTAAGATGCATCACAAGTGTGGCAAGTCTTCATTCATTAGATCTGAGATGGATTTGGTTTATGTGATTGATTATAACTTTATATTATTAAGAACATCAAGCCAACTAAATCAAATGCTGCCAATCAATACAACTCGCCACATGGTGTATCACTGGTCAATTTGACTTGAGCAAAAACCATCCTATAAATCCACGCTGTATAAATCCACGATCTTGTGCTAAATAATCTACGAAGCTCTTATATATTTGAAGCAACATGAGCCCCCACGATGAGCTTTAAGCTCTTGGGGTTAATGTATTAATAAAATATTGTTTAAATAAAAAAAAAAAAAAAAGTTGGCCTTAGATTTAACATTGTCTTCATAAGTTGGACTTGTGATGAATTTATATATGGCTTTTTTTTATATAAGGGTATTGCTGGGTGCCACAAGAGGAGTTGGTGGCAATGATATATTAGAGGATGTGTTACCAAAACCAGCAGATTGCCTTGAAGATTTACACATAATATGTGATCGCCTGGAGGAGGAAAATTTCAAAAAGAAAATGGTAGTTGCATTATTTGTTGTGTTTGTTGAACCCCACTTGTAATGTAACCTTTCAAGATTGAGAAGCCATTGACTACTTATTTGACACTTGTTAACTCTGGTACAATTATTATACAATACTGATACAATCTTGACTGTGATTGGCTAAAAACCTACAGATAATTCTTGGCACCTACAAAGTATCAAAAAATGTCTGTACAGTAGCTATGACGAGCTGGCCAGCAGTTTGAACAAAAGAAAAACATGGTGGGTGTCTTTAGGGGCAAAGATCAGAAGCGGATTAATCCGGTGGATTTGGCACATTTTGTTGATGGCAAAACCACAAAGAAAACCTAGTGAGCTACATAACACATACTGTTGTTAGATTTTAAAGCAGTATTTGAAAGAGAAAATTGTATTTGAAAGAGAAAAAATTAAGCGAACCTCAAACTGAACTGGTATGAATTTACTATTTGTATCTACCTTTGTATAAAACGTTCTAAAGGCTTCTACATTTGTAATTGTATAATAAAACAATTATTGAATTCGGTTTTCACATGATACAGTAAAAACCCACCAACAAGAACCTACATTTTACAATGTAGCCTGGGATGGGTTCTTATGTATTCTTAACACAAGCTACAGTAAAATCCCACTGACAATAACCTACTACCATTAAGAACCTCAGGTTGAAATTAAGAATATATATTCTTAATTTCATGTTATATATATTCTTAATTGGTGAAACACATCTAGATTGTCCCAAGCTACACTGATGAGCTGTAGTACAGCGAAACACGTGTCTGTAGATTGAACTATAAATATGTAATGTTTACAACATGAGCGGCCGTGTTGTTTTGAATATACAATCACGAGCCGAAGGCGAGTGTTGTATATTCAATACAACAAGGACGCGAGTGTTGTAAACAACTTGTGAAATGAATAAATAGTAAAAATCCCTTTGGGATATTGAGATGCTAATTAGTTACAAGCACTAGTGGTTGTATCAGAAGAGTATACACCCACTAGTGGTTGTAACTAATTAGCATCATTGGTTTTAGTTTGTATGGGGTTTACAGGGGTATACATGTGATGTAATTTCTGAAATTGGACTGGCTGCAAAACTCATTGAATTAGTAATGAATTTCACAAATATATATATATATATATATATATATATATATATATATATATATAAATTCTCAATCTCAACCTGAGGTTCTTAATAGTGGTTGGTTCTTGTTAGCGGGTTTTTACTGTTCTGAACACTATATATTATGTATTAGTAATTTTTGATTTTTTTTTTTCACGTCAGCTAACTGTCCACATTGTTTTGCAGGTAAATTTCTTAGCTGCTCTGTGTGGGCACAGTGTTGCTGACAGTGCCAGGTGAATACTTTCTAAACTTTGGACAAACAAGCTTTGGTCTCTCTATAGTTTCAAAGGGAAAAAGGGAAAACCCCCATTCAAAGATCTTGTTATCTGCAAAGTAGTTATCAGTAAGTAGTATTCAAGTACACATCCAATTTGGTTTATGTGTAGTATTAATATAGCTGTATTTATTACTGTCTTGTTTATTATGTTAATAAACATAACCTTTGTATCTTTTAAATAGAGGCATGCTTAAGGGTTCACAAGAAAGCTAGCGAAGCCAATGTTGAGGAACAGATAGCCGAAGTCCTCAAACATGCACCGCATAGAACTGGAGGCACAAAATTTAAGGTAAAGTGTTATTATATCATTTATATGTACTGTATGTGTATACATGTATGTATGTGTGACGAATAAATTTAATAATGGTGTGTGTCAGTTTTGATGATTTTGTGTGCCTTTTTGGCTGCCAAAATTAGGTATATTAGCAATTTAAAATTTTAATTAATTTAAAATGTAATTTCTGAAAAACAGTTGGCTCCTAAAGTGATATCTATAATATCCAACATCTACTAAAGTACTAAAGTTAAAATTATATATATATATATATATATATATATATATTACCAGGGTTAAGTCACGTTGGCCTGAAAAACAGAGAAAAATCTTCTCGACGTTTCGAGCGAAGGCCCTTCATCAGGAGAAATTAGTAAACAACTCACATGTGGTCATGCGTATTTATAGCAGAGCTACAATGGGAATCACGTGAACACATGTAAGCCAATAAAAACAAAGTAAACAAATAAACGTCGAGAAGATTTTTCTCTGTTTTTCAGGCCAACATGACTTAACCCTGGTAATATTTGTATTTCAACCGTGGCCGACGCTGTCCTAGAAGCTTTTAACTATATATATATATATTTAAATTACTGGTTTTTAAAATCTCTTTATCTCTTTTTAGAATCGTCAAGCTGGGAATGGTCACGAAGTGGACCAAGAATAATTGGGATAACCCTAAAGGGATATTAATTATTGATATCATGATTGAATCGGTTACTTTTGTTCTCACCTGGTGATTTTATCTCTAATTCCCCCTGGTTTGGGAGTGGGGATTTCCAATTTTTTCTTCTTTAAGATGCATGAGCAAACATCAAAAGAGCATTCAATTTTACTAAACTCACAAGGAACATTAGGCTTGGGTTTTGTTTAAAAAATTACAATAATTATATCTCAATATAAGCAATCTAGTTCTATTACCTCATCAATCATGGTATTACAAACTAATACCATGACATGTTGGGAATTAGTGATTATAAATGTCCCTGACAGCCGAGGGACAATTTGTGAAAATCCCTCGGACCTATATGGCCCTCGATCGGGACTTCCACAAATCCTCCACTGACTTACGGGGACAATTTAATCACTAATAATTCTCAACAAGTCATGGTATTACTATATATAGGGTTGCAGTGTATCTTCCACGATACGATATATAATTGATACACAATACGATACATTCATTAGTTTATAGTTCAAGTTATTATTCAGTATAAGGCCTGTGATAAACTGCGTATTTTTCATGCACCGTATAAAATGCCTATTAGGGTCTACCCAAATTATGAAATTGTTATTCAGTTATTATTCAGCGTATTGTTGGCGTATTGAATAGGTGGAACTTTTTACATGTTCTCGAGTCGTGGACTTGGAAACGATGTTATCAACATGAATTATGGTATCATATTTTAAATTTAAATTAATGTTTGTATTTTATTCGGCGCATGAATAGTACGCCGTCTGCATCAACGCCGTAGTTGAGTCGTATTATACGACCGGGCTCGTCGTATTTAATGGCTCTGTAGAACTTAATGCAAGTGCCGTATTTAATGGTTACAGACGGCGTATTTTTCATGAACTTAACTCTTCTATTTATTTATACGGCGCATGAAAAATACGCCGTTTATCACAGGCCTTAAAGTATTTATTTAACAAGTGATGATTTTGGAACCGTACAGCTCTGTATATACCTTGTGATGATGATTATTAGCTATATTTTACTAAAGCCTAAAATGACGAGTATCAAAACTAGCATTGCCAAGGTTGCGAGTGTTCAATTTCTGGTTTGTAAAAAATAAAGTATATAATTTTGTATATTTCCGTCTGTCGTAATATTATTGTCAATTCCAATGTTCGCAGCAACGTTATCGGAACGTTCTATTAACGTTATACGGATTAAAGTAATAAAACATTGCATTTTTAGTATTTAATACAATCAACGCAATAATTGATTAAAAAACAATGTTTCTTGCTTGCGCTACCGTAATATTTTCCCTGAATAGGTTTTTCCTTCTTTATAAAAGTTGTGTTGACGTTATGTGGACGTTGTGGCAACGTTAAATGCGAACGTTATCGGCGAACGTTTTGACAACGTATAGCGGAGTCGACAAATAAACGTTGTACGAACGTTGTGTTATAACGTTCTCAGGACGTAAGTGTAACGTTCTCAGAACGTTCTCACAACGTTGGTGTGCTTGCTGGGTTGTAGCTGCTACTTTGGATTCTAACGAAAGCGACATTTCAGCATTTGCTATCCGTACTAACGATTTATTCCCAAAATACGTTTTTCGTGTCATCGAATTAAGAAAAAGACAAAACATCCATGACGTACCATAAATTTGGTTTTGGCAGGAGATCAGTTTGCCTGAACCAAGCCACATTTGAAAAACTTTGTTTTCGTGTTATCCAACTTTGCATTAAATTCACGATGACATATTTCGTCTCGTGCCAGCAGAATATTTGTTTTTCCTTAGTGCAGCACTTGATTGCCTGACCGAAGCCACGTTTCGTCACAAGCCCTAAATTTAGATGCGAATTGTTTACTGATCTCGCCCTCAATTTGACGCAGCGTCGACGAGCCACAAGTCCTGACCACCAATAGTATTACTGCGCAATCTTGTAAAATCGTGAACCCATCAAAAATGAAACATAACTATAGAAAGGCAGCCCACAAGTGCGCTATCACAGGGGACTAAAGAAGTAAGTTTAAAAGCGCACACTGAAATTTGATACAGATTGCGGAACACAAAAATTGCTTAATAGACATTGACATGCATGTTGAACAGGGCAGCACAAATGACTGAAACAGGAGACGATGATCGTGCAAAGAAATGACACAACCAGTGCACAACTGAGTTTATTAGTCTGAAATCACTTAACCCATTTAAATCTGCATTTTTCGTACCTAAGCGGCTAAATAAAAACTAAAAACCACATGCGACAATTTAATCCTTTTGCACATAGTGCACATAGTCCATAATTTCACAAGGCAATCTCTTTGCTTGTCGGTCGCGGCTTCTTGTACCTTCTCCATTATTATTGTATTCACTCGTTCTGCAAGATTGAATTTTGCGCATGTGCAGTAATGTGATTGTACACTTCGAGCAGGGAAAACAACAAGGTAGAAGCCCGTTTAGCCGAATAATTAAACGATCTTAACCGACTTTCAGTAGACAAAACCTATAGTACTGAATTCGGCAGATTCAAACGATGGTTCCGATATAGAATTCATGTAAATCGTGCCAACTGAACAGAAATATATAGGTTTTGAAACACATTTCCAAATCTTCATGGATAAACTCACAAATATTTACTAAATAAGACGCCTGCTTAGGCGTTCACTCGGGCTACTGATATTAAAGCGTTAGCGATTGCTGGAACCTTGGCATACCCGTGTACAGAACAGCGCGCATATAATAAAGCGTTTGGTAATGATATAAGTTTTGGACGCAATGTAGTTATGCAATGTAGAACCGCACTGAGACCTTGAAAGCTGTTGATTGTACGGTTAGACGTCCTTTTAATTTTCAATTTGCGAGTATTAAATGACAAATCGAAGTATCGAACGATCGATTTAAAAGCGTTCAGTGATGCATGTATTTGCCTTTGGCCAAAGTGTTGGTAGGTTTTCCAAGTAAGTTGCTTATATGGTTGATCAGCGATGCGCTTGACACAACCACAGAATAGGCATGACTTCATCGACCAATTTCAGTCGAAGTGATCGCAGATTCGAAGCGTAAGCAAAGTTTGAACGAGTACTAACGCATTTTCAGCGTACGTTTATGGAGATCGCGAACCAACCCATGTCTACTATAGTCTATTGTAAGCATTGTGAGCGTGTTTATCATTAAAACACAAATTCACTTCGAACAACACAACCAAAGGCGTCAGGAGAAGAAAAAACTCGTCACTCCTGCTTAAAAATCCGCCATGAGAAGTCAGCAGCATTTGAGCAGTGACGTCATAACTCCCGTCTACCGACACAAAAAAAAATAAAAATAACAGAGCCGAAACCTAGACTCGTCCGACCACAGGTCGCCCGAGTAATCAGAGGTTTGTCTTTAGAATTTAATATCTTATATAGCAAATAAAATTTCAAAATCTATAGGAATAATCTTTAAATCCAGTTTTTATCTGAATCGTCCTTATGCAAATTATATTATTCAATGATATGTCCATACCTTTACTACTGTAATATTGTGTGGGCCTCTACCTATACCACAAATCTTCATCGTATTACAACTCCTCAAAAACGTGTCGTCAGAATCTTGAATGGGGCCAAATTTGATGCTCATTCGGATCCCATATTTAAAGAACTAAAGATACTAAAATTTCAACAGATTTATCTGTTGCAATTAGGTATGTTTATGTTCTCTTATAAAAGTACATTACTACCCAAAAGATTCAATAATATGTTTATTACAAATAACCAAATTAATTTGCATAATACTAGATGAACCGAATTTTTTCATCTTCCATTGCGTAGAACAAATATCCGAAAATTCTCAGTTCAATTCCAGGGTCCAAAATTCTTAATTCACTTCCTTCGGAACTTACTAATTCTGTCTCGACTTCTACTTTTAAAAGGAAACTAAAGTTGTTTCTCTTTATGAATAATTAAGTTATTTATGTTTGATGCTATCACACTTGTTCTTCATGTCTGTATATAGTTATATGTTAAATTATGTCATATAAGCTCTGTTAAAGGGGGAGCCTAAACCTATATAAGCCTTATGGTTTCTTTTTAGGCTTCCTCGCCACTGCCTTCTTTTAATTCTTCTTTTTAGAATTAAGACAAACAATATTGTATTAAGTAGTGGTGGAAACAATTTCAATAAACTTTCAAACTTTCAATAAACTTTCAAACAGTCAAACTCGTGTTTGATCTATTACTTCAAAACCGACCAAGACGTTTGTTGAAGGTGTTTGGATATCCTGATAAAACACTCTTCCGAGTGTTTGATACATGCAGCATCTCAAACAAATCAGTATTTTAAAGGAAAATCGAGGTAAAGTTTGCTTAATTTATGTAATCTCTTCCTCCGATATCTAAACCACTGACTCGGTATTGATTTTCTTTAAATTTTCTTCATGGACTATTACTGACTTGATATATTACCTCAATCAAATCAGTTTTTAGAAGAAAATCAATGTGTGCTGTACGTTTGCTTAATTTATGTAATTTAATTCTTCCTATATACGCCCCAAACCATTGTTTCGGTGCCGATTTCCATTGTTTTCGGCTCATGAATTATTAATGAGTTTGAGATTGATAAATAACAATCAGAAACCTTATAAACGATTCGAATCTAACTTACCTGTCAAAGTCGAGTCTATCTCTTTTTCTTCTGCTCCAATAGTTATCAGACTGGCTTTTAGTTGGCTCCAGTAGACGTTAAAATCTGTTTCGCTTATTTTTATATCTTTCGCATGTGCAACAACTTTGTTTCTGATGTCTCGTATCTTACATAAGGCATCATCTTTATCAGGATGTTTTGTAAGTTCAACTGAAGAAACTGCACTGAAACGCAAGACACGAATGAGGAGAGAAACATCCCACTCTTCGATGTTTCCCGAATAGAACTTTTTATTCTCGTGGCTCTGCAGTCTCAGGACACCTTTCTTTAGTGCACTTGCATCAGTTGGCAAATTGCTCCAGTTCGGATGTATGCTCTTGAAATACTGTCGTAAATAGTGTGTTCCAACACCAATCAGTAAACAGGTCATATGATCAAAGTTTCTCCTACAGTACACAAAAGGTTCCAATGTTTAATTGAAGACGCCAACTTAGGCAGATTCTAAACCAGCGTCAGTTCTTACATTGTTACAACGAATCTAATATTTATGTAAAGAAAATAAAGTGCTGCATAGGCAGTGTTTAGGGTAGGGCAAAGTAAAGGGGGATAAACTGCCAAGATTTTACGTAACGAAATACTGACATTTCAAGTGGAACCCTTTTACTATGACGAAGAGCTTCGCTCGAAACATACCAGGCAAGCAGAAAAGTTGCTTGACCACTGAATGTATTTGAATTTATTAAATTTGCCACTAACGTGTGGCAGGAGAGAGGAACAGAACTTTGGTCCCAATTGACACCAAACTCCTATGTGTAGACAACTAAGACCTAGGTGTTCATTTTACGGAGGGAGGAAAACCGAAGAACCCGGCGAAAAACCCTCGGAGCACAGGAGAGACCAACTAAACTCTACTCACGTAAGTCCCAAGCTGGCAGAGTACGGGGTTATTCCCAAACGGTCACCCATCCAAGTATTAACCCCGTCCAACCGGGCTTAACTATTGGTGAGAGGCAGCGCCCTAACAGCACACGCCACCCGTGTTCCCCACTGCTGGACCACGGCTGGATTCTAATCCGCGACCGTTGGTTTACTAGTCTAACGCTCTACGAACTGAGCTACGCGGTCAACGCCGGAGAAGGTCGAGGGAATAGGGTTTAAATACTGAATTTCGAAACTATCTCGTTGTTCAGACTGTATAATGCGATGTTGAAATTGATACTCGGGTAATTAACGACGATAAAGGTTGTTCTCCGAGTGAACGAAGCAATTCGAATCCGCGACCTTCGGTCAAAAAAATCAATGGGCATAACCAACGTTCATGCAATAACAAACACTTTAAAGCTCTCATTAATGTAACCGTATACCTTATACCGCAACGCTCTTCGCTGTTTTAATGTAACCGTATAATGTATATGACTTACCCTTCACCAATTTCGGGTGGTTCATCATCAGAGCTGATAATATCCACACTCAAACCTATACAACAGAATAACATGCATATATCCATAATTTATATTATGAAATATCCAGCATAAAACACAAAATACAGCCATAAATAATACGAATATTTTATTAAGAGGATTAACTAACGTCTCTTGACGTCTTGAAACATCATCAGAATGAGATAAATTAACAGTTTCCAATGAATAAATTAGCCAATGTCATAAAAAAGTATTATAATGTGTGTAGTCAAAAAAGCAAAGGTAGAAAAGAGATTGAAACAGAAAGAAAAACTGAACTAAGGTAAAAAAGATCTGTTAATCACTTCACCCATGCACTATAGCATCTTAACACAACCTTCCAAAACTGATGGCCACACTGCTTTTATATATTAAAACCTTTTCTTTTTGCTCTTCAACCCCTAATGCGTTGAAGTCTTTTACGTGAATAGAAAGACTTTTAAGCTCTAAGTTTAAACTCTCTTTACAGTTGATTTCACATTACTTTTAATACCGCCGTGTGTTGCGAAGTTCGTTGGGAAGTTCAGATATTTGTTCGGAAGTTCGGAATTACGTTGCTAAGGTTGAAAAATTATCCAATCAGAATGAGTTTTGATCCAAAGCCCGCAATTTGATTGGATAATTTTCAACCTTGGCAACGTAATTCCGAACTTCCAAACGAATATGTGAACTGCCGAACGAACTTCGCAACACATGGCGGTAAAGTATTGTGAAATCAACTGCAAACGCCAACCTTGGACCCAATGATCTCTATATGTAAACTGGATTGCTCATCCGGCTCCAAAATTGAAGCTAGCGGAGAGGACGAATTTGGAGTACCAAGATGGCCGCCACGGAAAATCGAGTGTTTTCGTAGCACGAAAAAAGACGAAAAAAGTCACATTAAAAATATTTCTGCCACTGGTATCAAACAAAGAACACTGTAAAAGGTTTAGAAGCTTAGGTTTTGCATTTATTGGTATTATTAATAGCTTTTTACTCTACCCGTTAATCGATAAACTTGCCTATATCACAAAACTTGTAAAAAAACAACGAAATCAGTCAATAACATCGTTATAAAACTATCTATATACCTTTGGTATTAATGCATAAATCTTTACAAAGCCTTGACGCATGTATTGTAGTTGACAACTTTGGACTGTATTTGCTTGTATTTCCCTTCTGTTTTTCGGTAGTAAGAGTAAATTGCCATCTGAGAATTGTCACAGTGGAATAGGCGAGTTTCAGGGTGTTGCGCGCGCATCATTTTTCAAAAGAACTGCCAAGCTCCACTCAAAGTAAACATACTGTTTAAAATCAACAAAGCATAGATACAGTTCCTGGGTGTTTAACACTGTTATTCTGCTGTTGTTGGCTGGATAGCAAATCTGTTCGCCATAGCTTACTTTGTGGGGAGACTGCCAAGAGCCCGCCAATTCCTTTGCAAAATGATGCGCGCGCAATACACTGAAATTCGCTGTTGTTTTCCGACTCCCCCGTAAACTCTTACTACTCTTAAGCCTGGAATATACACTGGACCTGGAGTACCAATATGGCCGCCAGTGGCGTCAAAATGTTTACTGCTGATCATAAAGGATGAGCAATCTAGTTGTATAGAGATCAGTGCCTCTCTCTGTGCTGAATAAAATCGTCTGGCGTTAGCCAGAATAAGATACTAAAGGCTTGTTTTCAGGCCTCAAAGTGTTAAAGAGATAGGTTTTAACACTTTGAGGCCTGGACCTCTCCCTGTGCTGAGTAAAATCGTCTGGCGTTAGCCAGAATAAGATACTAAAGGCTTGTTTTCAGGCCTCAAAGTGTTGAAGAGATAGGTTTTAACGACCTCTCCCTGTGCTGAGTAAAATCGTCTGGCCCGTCAACAACCAATCACAGCGCGTGATTTTACTGGAAGTAATCCGCGCCATATAATAATTATATGTAACGTTTCCTCGTGTCTTGCAACATCAGAACGAGATTGAGTTGGTATATTTGGTATATTACATGTTTCAAAAAGGCGGAAGTAGAAAAGGCATTAACACTTTGAAGCCCGAAGACGAGTCTTTAGTATTTTATTCTGGCTAACGGCGAGATTTCTCCGTAATGTCCACGGGCATTATGAAAATTGTTAATGCCCTACGATTGGAAACAAACAAAAAATCCTAATAAGTAACTTTTATTGCCGAAAAACGGCGAAAATAAATGAAATAGACGACGATGAACATTATAAAAGTAAATTCTAATATGCAGACGAGAACGAAATAACAGAAAATAACGCTAGTTAAGTTCGGTGTTTTGACGAAGTTAAAGGAAGCGAAGACTAAGAAATACAAGATTGATTTTGAAATAAAAAGTGCCATATAATAAACTACTTAATAACCTCGACCGTTCGGTCTTTACGGTAAAATATTAAACCTCGCTATCGCTCAGTCAATACAGCAAGACCTCGGTTTAATATTTTACCGTAAAGATCTCACTCTCGGTTATTAAGTAGTTATTATCTTAAAGGTGAAATACGCGATGCAAAATTTTTCTTCATTAATATATTAATCTATACGATAGTGTAAACCCACAGACAAAATTACTTAAAGTTTTGGAGATATTGCGTTTGTTTATAACTGGAAATCTTGCCAATTCAAAATGGCACTACAGATCGAAAACTTATAAAGTAGGTTCTTCTGCTGCCGTTTATACTGAAATATCTAAAGATAATCGAAAACATTCTCAACTTAGTTACTAGTTCATTATATATTTTAGAGCAAAGTTGTTTTGACTTTGCATTTCACCCATAAAATATTATGTGGCTTTATTTCGTGTTTTATGCTGGCATGTGCATATGCAAATGTATATTTGGGACGTCACATTACATAATTTATCGAAAAAGCTGGTAACTATATATATTTACAATTATTTACAGAAATCTCTTAAAATCGTTGAATATGTGCACTTGTCCAATCTACGACATCACAAACGCAGTTTCAAGTGACTTCGTTAAGTAACGGTATAAGCACGTAACTAGATATGTAGGTTTTTCAACAAGTCATTATGCAATGTGGCCATTGACGTCACATATCCCAAAAACAGAGTGGGATAAAAAGAATCCAAATAGTGAAATAAAAGTATCGAAATATAGTAAGGGAAGCATATATAGTCAATATATTGTAAGCATATATAATATAGTCAGTCGAGAAATGGTCGTGAAATCTAGCAAGTTTCAAAGCGCCTATAAGGAGCTGTAATTTTATGTTGAGACGTGCGCAAACCTTTTGTTTTTCACTTATTAATATTTAAATAACATGCTTACTTCACAGTCCCGACCTCCAACTTAGTAATCAAAATTATTTATAAGCATTTGCCCCCCACCAAGGAAATAAGTGGGATGATTGCTGCATTATAAGGCATTTTAGGTAATCAGGGTTGTTTTTACATTTGATCACGAAGCTGCTGTTCTTATCTAAAAGTGGAATATGTTTCCACAACAACAAATAAAGTATATTAAAGGTTTTTCAGAGTTCGATATTTGCAAAGCTCCAGGTAGGCTTGCATAAATGCGAAAAATAAGAACACGTTTTATTTAAGGTTTTACTTCACGCAAAAATGTTCTCCATAGTAAGGGTCACGAGATATCTAGGGTGAAAAAAAAATCGGCGAGAGTTTTTCCCAAAATAAAATTGTATTGATGTATCGTATTTGCCTGGAGCCTATTCAGACTTGGCCTCTGTCAAGATGGCAACATAGCAAGATGCCCATATATTCACAAAAGGCCCAAGTCATATATGTATATTTCTGTCGGGGTAATTGGGTAAAGATATCTGTTACAAGGTCAAAATCAGAGAAATAAACATTTGATAATGTGAACTGTATTGTAACTGTGAGAGCCGTAGAGACATTCCAAATGCATAATTGCCTTAGATTATTAGTTACTCGGGCTACTGTGGTAGGCCGAGTCTAGCTTTCGGCTCGGGTTTTGTTCCTATTTTTTGTTGGGTGTCACGATTTTGCATTTTTGCACTTTTTGTTAGGCGTGTGATGGAAGTGAGGCTGTGAGGCATGTAACTTCTTTGCTGCTTTTTCTTTTGGAGTTGGACAAAAAGTTGAACAGCTTTGCCTTTTGATCAAGGTGTTCTTGCACGTTGTTGGTAGATTTTGAAAGAGACTGGCTGACTTTGTAGTTTAACAGTGACCAGATGTAAAGTATGCATCACATCTGATTTTCCTTGGCCCACTCCCACCTTTGCTCGCGTGGTATAGAGCTTATGCGGAGGAGGCCTCGGCACTTTGCCCGTAGCCCAAGTGAACGCCTGACCTGACCCATAACGTTTACTTGTACGCATTCGAATAAGCTCCAGAAAAATTCGATAAATCAGTGCACCTTCGCCAGTGTTTTTTTCACCCTAGATATCTTTTGCCCTTACTAATGGAGAACATTTTTGCGTGAAGTAAAACCTTTATATGCAAGCCTACCTGGAGCTTTGCAAATATCGACCTATGGAAAACCTTGCTTAAACAAGACATCGTATACGCTTAATATACTTTATTTGTTGCTGTGGAAACATATTCCACGTTTAGATAAGAACAGCAGCTTCTTGATCAATCTAAAAACAACCCTGATTAACTAAAATGCCTTGCTAGAAACGCCTTCTTTCTTCAACGTTATTTGGCGATGTTGTCTTCCGCCATTTTGAATCTAATTATATTTTTAATTGCGCGCATGCATGCGCAATGGTTTTTTTCCCTCTGTCGCAGACACAGTCAATCAAAATATGGTTTGGAAACTCAGTGATAGTCTTTGTTCACTTCTATCTTTTTGTTCAGGTTTATGCAAACTTGTGCACGCTGAGCAAAGCAATCGTCCAATAGCAGCGTTTGAGTTCAGTGCGCTCAACCGTGTTATTTAAATTAATATAAATGACATTAAAAAAAGCAAAAAAAACCCAAAAGATTTGTATATGAACGGTAAGGACTGCATGTATAGACATAAAATCACAGCGCTTTGAAGTTTTCCAGGTTTCCAGACCACTTCTCGATTGACTACATATGGTATAGCAGGCCTATACTTGAACAAACTACGTAATCTATTTACCAATATATATATATTATAATGGACATTGATCATACGTCTAGAATCCAGACAATTAACGAACTAAACATACACTCTTTGATTTTGCACACAATTATATATACAATCGTACAGTACACAGACCTTTAGAAGGAATTTCCACGAGATCAGGAGGCGATTCACGAGTTTCATTTACTTCTAAAGTGATATCTTCACAATGTGTAGCAGTAATGGAACTGTCTGTTTCATTTTTGGTAATCGACGTTTTCTCTACTAATAAATCGGTAGCACAACTCAGTTCATCATTCACATGGTCATCTTCTTCTTCATCTGCAAGAGTGCAAGTAAACGATTTCATTGCACATCAACAACATATACATGTTCTAGCATAGGCAATAACGCACACCAATTACGATACCCCTGCATGTGTCTTTAGCACATGGTTTGTGCCGTAATCATTGTTCCCTGACCTGTTAGATTGTGTTGTGGGCAGATGGATAATGTATTAAGTAATTATATAACCGACTGTATGGGATTTACAACGGCGAGCCGAAATCTTAAGCTACGATGAGTTTATATCATGCATACTTTGTTTAGAAGTCGCAGAAAAGGCAAAAACAAATTATTTAATCAAAGAAAAAGCTGAATTTGAGCCAATGGGTCCTAATTAGTATGCTGTAAATCGGATACAGCATTGAGGTTTTATTAATCAATGCTGTATCCGATTTACAGCATACTGTAAGGGTTATCTGGGGGGTAGGGATAACTCAGGGGTTAGGGGTTCACATGATAAAACACAACTACCGAGTTGTCCCTGGCCCCCAAGATAACCCTAGCTTTCACGAGAACAAATGAGCACGCCAGTAACGTCAACAATTAAACACAGTCGCGCAAATGGCACATGAACAAGAATAGTGCGTATAAGTTAGAATGTTTTTTACAATGTACGCATGCGTATAATTATACAAAAGTTGACCCTAACCCCCGAGACAACTCGGGTGAAGCGTTCACATGAAAGTAGGGTTAACTCTGGTCCTAGGGTTACCATATCGCTCAAACTGAGTTATCCGGATCCCTATCCTCCGAATTATTTCGGTCTCGTGTGAACGGTTTACAGTTTTAACATGGAAATAAACTAACACCGAGATATCTCGGGGGATAGGGATAACCCTGCCCCTGAGATAACTCGCCTCGTGTGAACAGGCCCTAATTAGGACTCAAATGAGTAGTTAATTATACCTTTAAGAGCTGTGTCCTCACAAACAACACTTAGGATTTTGGAAGTGTCGTCGTCTGCTATACATGTTTCTTCGTTAGTCTTGCGTTCATTCTTTTCCTTTAATTCGTCCAATGATTCTGCATCGTCTGTTATTTCGTGACTGGAATCTAAAACGACGGCTTCGCTAGAAATATTCGGATTATTATTTACATCTACGAGAAAAAAGATTAAAAAAATCATACAATAACATACAGTATCAACAGAATTGTTGAAGAATAAACATTCACAATGAATCTGTAACCAAGCATGCAAAGTTATACTTTATATCATCAAAAACTCATGAACTCGTGGATGTAAATCCCGATAAAACACGAACACAGAGTGCTTTTAACATTTTAATATCCAATTTGAGTACACTGGATATAAAGTCTATGCTTAAATTTCCTCGCTTAAGAACGAGTCTCCTATTCCTATATAGAGACATCTAAAGTACTAGTTTACCTCATCAAGAAATTGTAATATTCCAACCTGTTTAATCTTTTGTATTCCTCGGTGCATATGTAGCTTCTCAATTTAAAAAAATTGGCAACTTAAGCGTGCATAAATTTCCATGATATAGAGAATAATACATGGAAGTGCGGAAATATGAATTTTATTTCGAGTGTTGACCAGGATATCCCGTTCAACACGAGAAATAAATTTCATATTTCCAAGCATCCATGTATTGTTCTGCTTATTATATAAAAAAATTGTCCTATTGCCTTGCAAAAATTCCAATAAACTATAATGCGGATTCAGCGATAATCGTCACATGTGAGATCATCATAAATAATCGCACATGTGAGATTATCACTTTTATTAGTGGCGGAAAAATCAATAAAGCACTCTATTTCATATAATAATGTGTTTAACATTGACTGCACAATAAATAACGCATGCCATGACATAATGGGGTATCACGTGGTGCAAATTATCCCATCAGAACTCACAAGATACATCAGTGTTGGAAAATTGAATATTAATGCAATATATGAGTCTACTACCTCAACCTTCAGTTCATACATGTAGCAGCACTACAAGAATATATAGTATTGCCACGAACGACCTCAGTACTGTTGAATCCAAATTGTTTGTCTGAGTTTTCAATACGAAAAACGTTCATTTTGAAACCCTTGGGAATTAATATTACTTTGTTTGTGATCTATACATTTATGCTTTATAAATTTAAATAGGACGTTATTGTATGCATGTCATTGAATGAGGAACAAATTTATAGCTCACCCTATAGCATTAATTAACGTGTGTGACAATAGTCTTAGTCAGGGATCGCGTAACGATTTTTGTATGGGGGGGGGGCTGTTCACAAAGGGGGGTCTGGGGGAAATTTTTGAAATCTAGAGTTTCGGAAATGCCACTTCCTGCATTTTGGGGGAAGAATTTACAGAATTGTGATGGTCAGAACTCTCTCAAAAGGCAACAATTTGTTTGTTTGTTCCCATTAATAGATTAAGATTTATATATAAAAGCAAACCAGAACAAACGCCCAACACAACATATTGTCAACAATATAAACAGTACTCATTTCTGGTATGCTCCCTTGCTTTGTATTGTTGATATAATGTTCAAGTGCAGACCGCTGCGTGTGCTAGAGTGACTGATTGAACAATTTTTGTCTATTGCAATAAAATACTTTTTGGATGCACAATATTAATTTACTTAGAAGAATTATTGGGAGGGGGGCTAAAGCCCCCCAGCCCCCCGGTTCTGTGGTCCCTGTTAATCTATCACAAAATTGGTGCTTTTGTAAGCACCTCTTTCTTTAAGGTATCAATATACTAACGAACATTTATTTATACAACAAAATTAAACATTAAAAATAAAACATACATATATAACCCGAGCGCCACTACGCAGGCTATAAACCCCATTACAAAAAAATATACATACAAACTTGGTTACCTATCGTTTACCCCCCACATATGAAAAAATTATGAAAACACCAACATTAGCACTTTGCGGTATGAATGCATGAAATTTGTAGTGTCACACCCATGACATGGGACTACTTGTTTTGATAAAGTCCTCACAGTGACAGTGAACAGGATAAAACCTAAATTCTCAAAGTGTTTTAATATACATGTACAGTACCACAAATTGTTTCTAATCATTGCTACAGGACTTATAGTTATATATATAGATAATATAATTATACCTTCAATAGGTGAGTCCTCGTGAACACTTAAGATTTCTGAAACCTCGTCGTTTGTTACGGGGGATTCCTCAATACCATAGCGACCTAAGTTCTTGTTTTCCTCTAATGTGTCCAGTTGTTCTGCATTCCCAGTAATTTCATCACAAGAATCTGAACTATCACTTTTTTTACAAGTGCTTGGATTATCATTTACATCTGAATTAACAAATTTACAAGAAAAGAATATTACAAAATACATATTTACGGTACAGTACCAATATAATTAATTCTTTGAAAGTTTTCATGGTGTTAATGCAATATAGATAAGTTTTGTGGAAACACCAGCCGTATAGATAAAGGTACCATATTGCAATAATTATACAAACGTGACTTTAATTGCTAAATGACTAGGATAACTGACGTTACCATACATTTACTAGAGATTTTTACCAAACAATTAGATTATTGCAAAAGCAATTTCCTGTGACACCAGATTGTACAGACTGCATATGCTCTGAAGAACCAATTAACCATTTATAATAGAAGAGTTGCATGGAACTTTCAAGAACACTAGCTGACATCTAATTATCAATACGATAATTGTTCAGGTAAACCTTGACAATTTATCCACAGAAATTAAACCCCCTATTTAATTTAAATTCAAATAATTATAATTGTGTTTAATAAACTATCGATTTTGTGAGTACCAAAGTTACTTTCTTTCCGTTTCTTTTTCTTCTTCTTTTTCTTCTTCTTCTTTGTAACATCGGAGCTTTTCTGTTCATCTTGGGGTGCATCATCAAATTCATCTAAGGAGACCCCCTCACCAGATTCATCTAAAACTATGTAAAAGACTGACCTGTCATTAATTTTATTGGGAAAGGCAAAAGAAATGATTTTACCAACCAAAAATTTGATTTGGGGTTTTAGAAGTACAAGGTTACAATTTCAGCCCATCTACTCTGTCAGTCCTTTCTAAGTTATCCCCGAGCCCGGGCGTAGGGCCGAAGGCCCGGAGCCCGGTGAGGGTGCTAATCTCGACATGCGTGTAGTCCACTTTACACGCGTGTAGAAAAAGCGAGGGAGACGAAATCTGGGACATAGTTTATTTATATATATATTTATATATATATATATATATATATGTTTGGTACGGTGTCACGCGGTAAGAATGGTTGGACACTGGACAAATAGTATTTTGCTTTCGTTTATTAAATCGAAACGAAATGGAGCACGAAGAAAAGAAGGATACAAACAACCCGTTTAATATATCTTGAAGAGAAACCAGAGAACTTGAAGAAACCAAACGCCGTATGGTAAACAAAAACTCGATCTGAATTGCAGTATTTGTTGTCACTCCGTGGTCAAATCGTTTTAAAGTTAACGGTAGGATTCTTGTTGTTTTCAAGTTTTCGCTTAACCTAAACAATATACTGCTTTACGTTTTCGTGCTTCCCCTTTGCTCGTCCAAAGCATAAATCACCTTAACTAAAGCTAACTTAAAACACTACCATAGACTTTATGTGGACGAGATGTTTTGGCTGTATTTCCAAATTTTCGACTGAAACGTTGCCTGTTTAATACTTCTTTCTAGAATCCGATTCAACCGAATTGTTTTTATCTCGGAGTCTATTATAAATGTAATTTTTGAGCTGTTGTTAGTTGACTTTTAATTCTGCCTTTGCAAAACATGTATGCATAGGGAAGCCATTTAAAGCTTGTTAAAAATAATCCCTTTTAGAAACCTCCAAAAAAAGATTTTGTACAACCAGAATTTAACAATGAAATCTATGTTTTGTTTTGTTTTGTTTTGCTTTGATATGTTAAATCAGTGTTTAGTCATCTTATCCATAAATTATAGAATTATCTTGAGGATTATCATTTGTTTTTATATCTGTTTGTTTTATATTGCCTGTATATCAGGTGTGCTTATTTTAATCAAGGTGGTTGGTTGGTTGGGTGGGGGGTGTTTCAAAAAAGCATTTAATAAAAGTGGGCGAGGGGTTGTTGCATTCATGTATTTCTAGTATATATATATATATATATAAGTAATATTGGGCATTTCACTCGATTACATAACATGTTCTAAGGATTTTGGGTGAAGGAAAATTCGAGTGTAGAATATATACATTTTGAGACCAAACCGGGACCAGTTGCGAAAAATGCAACTACACGGGCCTTCCTGCCGGAAGGCCCGTGTAGTTGCATTTTTCGCAACTGGTCCGGTTTGGTCTCAAAATGTATATATTACCAGTTGCGAAAAATGCAACTACACGGGCCTTCCTGCCGGAAGGCCCGTGTAGTTGCATTTTTCGCAACTGGTCCCGGTTTGGTCTCAAAATGTATATATTCTACACTCGAATTTTCCTTCACCCAAAATCCTTAGAACATGCTATGTAATCGAGTGAAATGCCCAATATTACTTATAATATACCCAATTCTCTCCTGGCATTACCACCTTATTATATATATACAGAACTCACGATCAAGCTCTCGGCAACGGCCTCCGTGGCTCAGTGGTCAGAGCATTGCACTAGAATCGCAAGGTCGTGGGTTCTATTCCTGCCGGAAGGCCCGTGTAGTTGCATTTTTCGCAACTGGTCCGGTTTGGTCTCAAAATGTATATATTACCAGTTGCGAAAAATTCAACTAAAAGGGCCTTCCTGCCGGAAGGCCCGTGTAGTTGCATTTTTCGCAACTGGTCCCGGTTTGGTCTCAAAATGTATATATTCTACACTCGAATTTTCCTTCACCCAAAATCCTTAGAACATGTTATGTAATCGAGTGAAATGCCCAATATTACTTATAATATACCCAATTCTCTCCTGGCATTACCACCTTATTATATATATACAGAACTCACGATCAAGCTCTCGGCAACGGCCACCGTGGCTCAGTGGTCAGAGCATTGCACTAGAATCGCAAGGTCGTGGGTTCTATTCCTGCCGGAAGGCCCGTGTAGTTGCATTTTTCGCAACTGGTCCCGGTTTGGTCTCAAAATGTATATATTCTACACTCGAATTTTCCTTCACCCAAAATCCTCAGAACATATATATATATATATATATATATATATATATATATATATATATATATATAACAGTTTAAATCCTAAAATATAGTCGTTGCTACTCTGAAGTTGCCTGAAGATCGTCTCAAGACGTGGGGCGTGAAACTCAGAGTAGCAACGACTATATTTTAGGATTTAAACTGTTATTCTGCTCTACCAAACTCCTGGTATTGAGCACTCTTCAATCTACTACAAACGTAACACATTGGTATAATATATATACATATATATATATATATATATATATATATATATATATATATATATATATATATACATATACATATATATGCATTTGTTGCATATAAAATATTAGGAGGAAATTGTTCTTAAACTTCAAGTCCTCCATTTTAGAAATTCTATTGATAAGAAAAGTCTCAAAATAAATGGTGTGGTGTGAATTTTTTTTGAATTACACATAAGTCATTACAAGTTAAATATTAACCGTTAAGTTATCATATGGATGAATTCTGATACTAATGCAATACGACTCATCAAAGTTTTTAAAAATGTTTTCATGGGCCCACCAAATTTTGATGTATAATTTCACGGTCCAGCACTTTTCCTTTGGCCCAATCCCAGATAGTAATACTAAAAGCTAAATGGATGACAATGAACAGATCCAAGGTGGATATATAGACAGTTGGATGAGTGGATAGATTGATGATGGATGGGTAGATGGATGGTTATATACATTGATAAATGGATGGTCTAGATTAAATAATTCTAGATCAGGATGGAAGAACAGATAGATGGATAGACAGTTGGATGGGTAGATAGATTGGTGAATACTACATGAATCAAGATTGATGGATCAGAATGGATGGATCAGGATTGAATGAATCAGAATCGATGAATGAATTATGAAAGGATTGGATCAGAATTAATGGATCAGGATATACTGTATGAATTAGAATAGATGGCTCAGAATGGATGGTTCAGAATAAATGGATCAAAATGGATGCATCAGAATGGATGGATCAGGATTATAGATGAATCAGAATGGATGGATCAGAATGAATGAATCAGGATAGATGGATCAGAATGAATAGATCAGAATAGGTGGATCAGGATAGATGAATCAGAATGGATGGATCAGGATAGATGAATCAGAATAAATGAATCAAAATGAATGGATCAGGATAGATGGATGAGAATGGATGGATAAAGATAGATGGATCAGAATGAATGGATCATGCAGGATAGATGGATCAGAATGGGTGGATTAAGATGGATGATGGATCAAGATAGATGGATCAGAGTGAATGGATCAGGATAGATGGATCAAAATGGATGAATCAGGATAAATGGGTTAGAATGAATAAATCAGAATAAATGGATCTAATCAATAATATTTTGATTAGATAATACATGTGGATGAATCAGAATGGATGGATCAAGATAGATGAATCAGAATGAATGGATCAGGATAGATGGATCAGGACAGACAGATCAGGATAGACAGCACAGAATGAATGGATCAGAATAGACGGATCAAAAAGGATGGATCAGAATGAATGGATCAAGATAGATGGATCAGAATGAATGGATCAGGATAGACAAATCAAAAAGGATGGATCAGAATGAATGGATCAAAATAAATAAATAAATGAATCAGAATGAATGTATCAAAATGGATGAATCAGAATGAATGATGAATTAGAATAAATGGATTGGGATGGATGGATCAAAATGAATGGCTCAGAATGAATGAATCAGGATAGACAGATCAGGGTAGATGGATCAGAATGAATAAATCAGGATGAATGGATCAGGATAAATGGATCAGAATGAATGATTCAGGATAAAATAGATGAATGGATGAATCATGATAAATGGATCAGAATAAATTAATCAGGATGAATGAATCAGGATAAATGGATCAGAATGAATAAATCAGGATGAATGGATCAGAATTAATGAATCAGAATGAATAAATCAGAATAACTAGATGAAGATGGATGAATCAGGATAAATAGATCAGAATGAATGAATCAGAATAAATGGATCAGAATAAATGAATCAGGATAGATGGCCCGATCAGGATTTAATATATATAGAAATCAGAATACATGTGCTGGATGAATCAGAATGGATGGATCAATTAAGAAAGATGATCAGAATGGATTAATCAGAATGAATGTATCAAATGGATGGATCAAGATAGATGGATCAGAATGGATGAATCAGAATGGATAGATCAAGATCGATGGATGGATCAGAAAGGATGAATCAGAATTTGGATGGATCACGACAGATGGAGCAGCATATACAGTACTGTGCCGAAATAACCTAACACTACATCTGTGGGTGCTCTGTGTGCTGTTGTGCGCCTGCCGCAAGGTCACTGTGCGCCTGAGTCCGTGCCTGCTTGGAAGATTGTCTGGCTGAGGTTCTGCAGACGCAGGAACCACAGTTGATGGTCATCAAACGTCGGAACACCCGAGTGTTATAGAATTCAGTCTATCTAAACTAAACTGTGTGGAGCAACAGATACAGGTACAAAATAAACCACCAAAGAAGAAGTCGCTGAGTCAAGATAGAATTTATCTGAGCGACAGGTAAAAAGACTACCAATGAAAGAGTCGCTGAGATATAGATCGAATTTCCTGATCTAATCTAAATTAACAACGAACGAGTCGCTGAGATCTGTCTAACTTAACGACAGCTACATGATAATGAAGACTGCCCGAACGAGTTGATGAGATATAGAACTTAGTCTATCTAAGCTACAGGTAAAGACTTTCAACGAGCGATTTACAAGAGATTTTCCATAAAGACGAACTTCGAATCGAACTTTGAAATCAACATCCAAGTTTCCGAACCGCGGCGCATGGGCGGTATGCTAAAGACGTACAGCATTTTATGGATAGAAAATTGATTAATTACGTCAAAAGTTCGCCGTCTGAATAAAGTTAAAGTCAACGTGAAACTCGATCAAAATGCATGTATTGAAACTTACCTCGGCAGTAGTAAATGTTTTTAAAGTAATTTTATAAGAGTCAGCGGGCTTTAAAACAACAGCGGTTGCCCGACACGCAGCACGTCTTAACATACGGTATAAACAAAGCAATTAAAAAGGCAATCAGCAAAACAGCAACACTATATGATTCTACGGCCTGCAGATTTCATGATTGAAAGTTTCATTCCAACCAGCTTAAACTGCTCTAAGATTTCACCTCTTCTAAAATGCTAAGCCGGGAAGCGGAGACTGAGTTTCCGAAAACAGTTTTGGAATTTTAAAGTTTTACTATAAGAACACTCTTAAAATTTTCTGAACGTTTGTTTGAAGATTTCAGTGGTTACAGTACAACTATTAATTGCTAATAATTTATGCAATTATGATTCCTGACGCGCCCATTTGTAAGCTTATAGTACCCCATTTTGTTAAAAAAAATGCTTTTTCGGTGTCGTCAACTGCGTGAAGAATGCCCTTAGGGACCAAATTCCCAAACTCTGTTTGTTGAATCACTACAAACTCAGTCCGAGAAAATTAATCTGGAGACGTACTAAATAACTTTTCTTTGCCAAGTCTACGATTCGGCATGTGCATTGTATGATTTGTGATAAACATGTTTATATTAGCAGTTACAGTATATTCAAACTTCCCGTAAGAAAATAAAAGACCTAGGAAAGGTCTTCAAAAGGTCTTGAAAAGGTCTAGAAATTTGTCTTGAAAAGGTCTTGTAAAGATCTACGAACAGGTAAAAGTCTTGCAATGGTCTGAAATGTGAGCTAAAATTGACAGCTTTAAAGACCTTTTCAAGACCTTTCGCAAATTGGTTTATTTCCGTTGAAAATGTCTAAAATTGTCTTGAAAGGTCTAAAAATGTCTTGAAAGGTCCTGCAAGGTCTTGAAAGGTCTAAAAATGTCTTGAAATGTCTTGAAAGGTCTAAAAACGTCTTCAGATATTTAAAAAAACCACCTTGAAATAGTTTGAAACCATATTTAAATAGATCTACTGTATATCCCTGAAACACGCAAAGCCATGAAACATATACGTACGACGCAATATTAATGATTTACTGTCACTAGAACCAGTGGCGATACCTGTGGATACTTGGAAAGGATTAACAGTCATTCTGGGATGACTCAGGCAGTCAGCTACAAAATGTCGAAATTAATATTCCTTACTAATAGAATTGTAGAATAGATGTTGGATATGAAAGAAGCATAGAGAAAACAATTTAATTGACCTTGATTGGGATTCGAACCCGCAACGCCGCTTAAAACGAGTCGAACGGCATAGAGCAGTCCTTATTCGATGATCCCCGAGCCAGGGCGGAGGGCCGAAGGCCCGGTGAGGGTGCTAATCTCGACGTGCGTGGAGAAAAGCTGAAATATATATCTATCTATATATATGTTATAAAATCCACAACATGCGCAGTTCGAATAGCAGGGTACTGGTAACTAACCTGTTAAATTATTCAAATTATTTAAATTACGTCAGCAAATTAAAGTTCGGTTGGATTACGAAATAGTTTTTCAACGATCATGACGAAAGAAATCTTTGCCAGAAAAAATGGTTTCAGCTAAAATGTAACATTAATATTACTATGAAAAAAGACCAAAGAAAGAAGACTAACAAGAGATGTGGCAGCAAGAAAAAGACAACAATAAATACGACTTAAAACCACTGGAAAAAGCCTAAAAATTAATACGATAAAGACCGAAAATGATGCCGACCGAAATGTAACTGAAAGAAGAAGGATGTGTCCTGAAACTGTTCAAAGCCGGTAAAGAATTTTGCTCTGGTGTATAGGCGAGTTTCAGGTGTTGCGCACGCATCATTTTGCAAAGAAATTGGCGGGCTCCCCGCAAAGTAAGCAATGGCAAACAGACTTGCTAGCAAGCCAACAACAGCAGAATAACAATGTTAAACATCCAGAAAATGTTTCTATACTTTGTTTATCTTCAACAGCATGTTTACTTTGAGTGGAGCTTGCCAGTTTCTTTGAAAAATGATGCGCGCGCAACACCCTGAAACTCGCCTATTCTACATAACTCGAGAGGGAACGATGAAGAAATTTTGAAACAAATGGCTTTTTAGATCATGAAGAGAACTGAATGATGTCTTGTCGTATTTTATGTGTCAACAACGAAAAAAGTAAGAAACCGCGAACGAGAAAAACAATCTGAAAAGAGTAGACTGAATTGGCAGTGTTTGTGGTCATAAAAGCAGAAGGAAGTTTAACGGTAGGAGATTCGTATTTACCAGTTTAGCTGAGTTAAAAACGGAAGAAATCTTGAAAATGAAAATTAATATAAATTATATGTTGTCTAGAATTGTCTTTCAACACTAGGACGTTGACATTGTGTCTTTTCCTGGCCACTGTTTATATATATTTTTGAATGAAAATTTGTCATTTGGTTCATCTCGTTGTTTTCTTTTTGCGTCTACGTTGCTATAGCAACAGTAGACGTTATGTACCCGTAAAAACCTATCTGACAGATCGTCTGGGTATTGTCACTTTTGTGACGTAATAGGTTTTCCTCTATCAGATTCATCGGCGCGCGAAACGTTCGGATCGAATTACATAGCCAACATAAGCGAAGGTGCGCCGATGTTTTCCGATGTAGCTATGTGTGTAATGTGATTTAGTGAATATGGCGTCGAGTGCTTTCTGCTTCATTGCTTCGTCCATCTGTCTACGACCGATTGAGTCATTGAAAACGAGTTGTTTCTTTTGATTTCGGGGAGATTTTATCAAGGTAAGGAAGTAATTATAACTTATATTGTGTCACATCAACGTTAATCTCTATGGAACTTGTGGAAACATGATGTAAATTGCCTGTTGTACTGGGCTATCTTTTAGGTTGTATATATCATTGTGAAATTCATTACTAATTCATGAGTTTTGCAGCCAATCCAATTTCAGAAATTACGTCACATGTATACCCCTGTAAACCCCATACAAACTAAAACCAATGATGCTAATTCGTTACAACCACTAGTGGGATGTATACTCTTCTGATACAACCACTAGTGCTTGTAACTAATTAGCATCTCAATATCCCAAAGGGATTTTTACTATTCATTCATTTCACAAGTTGTTTACAACACTCGCGTCCTTTTTGTATTGAATATACAATCACTCGCCTTCGGCTCGTGATTGTATATTCAGTACAACACGGCCGCTCGTGTTGTAAACATTACATATCATCAGACTCATGAAATAGTTGTTTAAAAGGAAATATCTTTTTGCAGTTGTTTTACTTTTAACTCAAGGCATTTTGTCCTGTATTGAAGGTTACTGTATTGAAGCCCGACGGTTACTGTGAAGGTTACTGTATTGAAGCACGTTACTGTATTGAAGCCCGACAGTTGCAGACAAAACAGTTTATAGTTTCAAAAAGAAATATAGAAATGATACCCTGATTCATTTTATGGGATTTTAATACTCTAAAAGCCATTGTCGCATTACCCTGGGTGCCAGAGGTTTTTCGACGCTCGTGGGGGATAACGGGGACACGCGAGGACGCCAGGCGGTAAAGTGGGAGGGGCCAACCCATGTTTTACCGTTTTGCCGTACGGGTAAATGATATTATATTTTAACAATGAATCCAGAGTCAAGTCAATTTTGTATTTCTCAAACAAGTAATAATGCTATCGTCTCGACAGTCTTCTATACATTAGACCACTAAAAATTGCTCAAATTTAATAAAACTGGTTTGATTTTAGTTCGGGCGACGTGACAACTATAAACTTTCAAATCCGCCGTCTAGCTGTTACTTGTCATGCATGCAGACACTCAGACAGTTATAACTTCCAAACTATGCATTGTTGAACGATATCTTGTACGTATGTTGTTATAAACTTCCCTTTGATGTATGGCTGATGTTTCTGGGTTATATGGAACTTTTTCAAATGTCCAAAATGTTCACTCAATAATAAATACATATTTATTTACACATGAAGTCGATTATAGAATTTCAGATGTTTCATTATATTAAACGCAGGAACTTGAACGACTTGAACTACACTTCAAATGAAAGCTTATAGGTTTCTAACAACGTACTTACAGGATATATTTCAACGAATCGATGCTATCTTGTTGTTTGTTATATATATTTTCAATGACGAAGACGTCTCGTCGCGGAATGAAGCTAAAGTAAACAGGTAGTCGCTTTGATGCTCGTTGAGCTCGTAACGAGTCGAGACTTTTCCCACGCAATCAAGAGCAAAGGCAATCCAAAAAAATGTGAGTTGTATATCAACGTGGAGCGAAAGTATAGGCTCCAAAAGGACCAAAACCGAGACAGAATATATATAGAAGGAAATCACTGCTGATGACTGCACCTTCTATACTAGACGAAGTTTAATATTATACTCATGTTATTATTATTCAAGATGTGCGATAGCCAATGAAACTTATTGTTAACAAAAAGATCCTTCGCTTGACCAATCAACGTCTTACGTCCAGATTTTGGAACGTACTGACCCAGACAACCTTTTCATTGGCTCGGCGCGATCAGAGAAACGGCTCGGTGTTCCAGAGGTTCTTCCCGCTCGCCCTGCAAATTTACCGCCTGGCGTCCTCCCGTATCCCCAATTGTCCCTACGAGCGTGGAAGAACCTCTGGCACCCAGGGTATTGTCGCATTAATATGCGTCAAAATAGTATACACTACTGTAAGCTTATATTTTATTAAATGTACAACTGTATATGCTATAAAGCAGTCCAACCAAGCAATCCATTTCTTCAAAAATGGAATCAAATATTAAACTCTTAGTAAATGCTCCTACCACGATTATTATTAATAACACTTTTTTGCTTCATAGATACTTATATATACAGTATTCTTCCCTAAATGACCGATTTTTTTGTTTTCTGTTTTAGAAATATTGACTGACATGTGTTCATAGCTTGTGACAGTTGTTGCACTACATTCTGATCAGACGTTATCTGTGTAGTGAATTATCGCATAACTCAAACTAAACAAACTTAAATTATTAAGTGAAGTGTGTGTAGTATACACATGCGGTACGTTTAAGCTCGTAAATGTACCACATGCACTACATGTATATGTACATGTACAACTCATCAGATCACTTTAACTACATCTCATATGCAAACGCTACCAGTTAGGAATGCTATGACTATGAATTTGAATTTGCAACCTTACTGTAGCGCTCCATCTGACACTCTGAATGGTTAGAGCACCTAACCAGTCATTAGAAGGTTGCAGGTTCAAGCCCTGTCTGGGACTCGGAAACTTTTTCTTAGTAATTGAGCTTGACAAATGTTCAAATGTCTGTTATATATCATGTACGTATGTTGCATTATTACTGAGGAATGTAACTAACATTGAGGAAAATCCTGGATCCATTGTTTATGTAATTGACTGAGGTCAAAAATCTGCCAGTTTCAGTGAGGGCAAACAATCTGTCTCTGTTGTTGACTGCACTGATATGTAGACAGGATGTAACCAGTATGTAACTTATTATGACAGTATTATTTCTGCATGTGTATACACATAGTAGAAAATTCTCATGCTAAACTAGTCAAATATCAACAAACATTCTGAAAAGTTCTTAATATGTATTTTAGCAAATTAAATTGGCTATTTCCTGATTTGGTATATTGCTATGTCCTCTGTTATATTAATTACACATTTACACTGCCTGTCAGTGTCTTTGAGGATTATTGCAACCAAAGGCCCATTCACATGATCTGATTAACTGGACTCAGTTCTCCTCCTGGTGCATGTAGCCCTAAACGTAGACGCATGTACGCATTGTGTGCCTATTTTTTTAATATTGACATTGCATGTTCTTTCGGTGTGTCAATACATGACTACAGATGGACCTTGCTGACTAATTTTGTTTTCTGATCTGTGTTCATTAATTAATACAACAAAAAACATAAATTAGGGGAGGGGTTAAAAAATGCATATAAAGCAGGCGGGGGTTGTTGCGTTCATGTATTTCTAGTAATAATTGTACTGTATTTGCAAAGAGTGATTAAGTTATTTTCAGCATCAACAAAGTATTTTTGCTATTTCCTGCCAAAGTTCAAGGCTATTTTTACTCGGGCTACCCGTGGTAGCCGAGTCTAGTGGGGTTTTTTGGGTCGCGATATTGCCCCGACAGGCTTTGCGAAACTGCAGGCATGACGTCACAGCTCAAATGCTGATGTTTCATCATGGCGGATTTTCATGCAGGAGTGGCGTGTTTTTTCTTCTCCTGACGCCTTTGGTTGTGTTGTTCGAAGTGAATTTGTGTTTTAATGATGAACACGCTCGCAATGCTTTTGTACTATAGTAGACGTGGGTTGGTCCGCGATCTCGATAACCGTACGCTGAAAACGTGTAATACTCAATCAAACTTTTACGAAAATTCTCGATCAATGTGTTCTCGATCAATTTACATGTGTTATTAATTAAATGGTACTGAAAAGTGTTGCTCAATACTGTAAATCAAAGAACAAAGAAAGTTGATAAAGCCAACTTGCAAGTGGAAGGTAAACATGCTGTGTTTTATATCCTCATCGAAGTTGTCATTTAGCTGAACTGACTTGTGTCTGTGAATGCTGTATGTATGCTTAAATGTATTGAGGTAACTGTATTAATATTTGTGGTTTGCTTTATTTGCTTGTATTGTTTATTATTGTACTGATGTCTTGCACTAAAAGTCGATGTTATTAAACAGTTTACATTACTTTCATCAAGTGTGTATTATTGTTTGGGTACACCAATAATATGGCCCAACCATTTCAATGTTTTGGTACACCAGTATGGCTGGCATTTCATTGTTTTGGTACACCAATATGGCCACCATTTCATTGTTTTGGTACACCAGTATGGCCACCATTTCAATGTTTTGGCACACCAGTATGGCCACCACTTCATTGTTTTGGTACACCAGTATGGCCATCATTTCATTGTTTTGGTACACCAATATGGCCGATTGGCCACTATTTCATTGTTTTGGTACACCACTGTGGCCACCATTTCATTGTTTTGGTTCTGTGGCTACCATTTCAATGTTTTTGGGCATGTACATCAGTACAGCCACCATTTCAGTGTTTTGGTACACCAGTACAGCCACCATTTCATTGTACGCTTGTACTAATGTTAGTTTTGTTCTTGGCATGATTGCAATTTAGCAACTTCTTACTTTTACTCTGTCTAATGGCACATGATTTTATTTGTCAAGTGGAGACCTCCTGGTAATCTTGCCTGGTAAAGGGTTAATAGTTGCATAATGTTTACAGGAAATGATTGATAACTTTTTTGTATGCACAGAATTCCCACCTTAATAATTATGTTGAACAAATTCAAATTTTTCTTTACAACTATCCTAATAGCATTTGTTAGCACACAGGATAGAATTATCATGGTGTATTGGATTATTTGCATAGCATAATCTCATAATCTTCCCAGTATTAAGTAGCCCGAGTTAATGCCTAGCAGGCGTCTTGTTTCTAGTTTAAATGCGCACACAATCCGATCAGACAACTGTAAAAGATATTTCAAAACGGCATCAATTTAGCACCGATTTTTTAGCAAAACTGGCAACAAAAACTCATGTGAATTTGTGTCACAGCGCAAATTTTGTACGCTAGCTACCGTGGAAATTATATCCTGATCAGTTATTAGTGAAAGACGTCACTGCTAGACCTTGTGGCATATATCTAGACCTTGTGGCATATATCTAGACCTTTAAGGCAAAATAGTTTGCCGAATCTATCCAATAGATCTACTCAAGACCTTTCAAGACTTTTTTTCAAGACATTTCTAGACAATCGTGGCAAAAAGGTCTTGCAAGACCTTTGACAGACTATTGAAGTCTTATAATTGTCTAGAAATGGTCTAGCAAAGATCTCCAAGACCTATCATAGACCTTTTCAAGACCTTTTTAGATCTTTCGTTTTCATACGGGTTTACATAATTACATATATATACTGTAACTCAAATCCAAACTCCGAAGCTCGATGATTATCCCTTTCCCATTTCCGACATATTTGCCTTGAAACTATTATTTTATTGAATCCGTATTACTTTAGATTCACTTTTTAACTGTGAACCACACATGATTTTTACAGTCAAACCAGATGTTCTCTTGCATGCAACATTGCAATATTCACGAACAACATTGCAATTTTCATTGGCTATATATTTGCCTGAGTAAGTAGCAATCATCACTCACAGTCATTGACAGTAATATTTTGTGTTCACGGTGGAATCGATAAAGACGTTTTATTCTCAAACTGCCTTGAAAAATATTCGAAATTTAATTTGGCTGATCAATTCATCATTCTTGGTCATTTCATCATCAATGAATCTCTTCCATCAGCACCTAAAAGAGGTCTTCTCCCACTGCGTTCGAGAGAGAAACAAACTTATTGCCAATCTCGAAGTTTTTACTCGTTAAACATCGGATGACTTGTCTGAGCATAACAATTCGGTTCCTAGTAAATTCTGAAAGTTTTCCCATATCAATTGATTGCAACACGCTCTAACGTTTGAATGTGGCCTTCAGATGACGCTTATATTAAAGTTCGGGAAACGTATGGCGACAATCAGCACTGATCGTGTTACAACACCTGCGTCTTGCTTGCTGCAGTGTCTGGCTAACTGCAAGGACACTCGCAGCTGAACTGCCTAACACCAGCAGCCACAACCACCAAGCGTATGCAACTGCAGCCACAAATCACCCATATGCGATCCACAAACATGTTTGCAAATCGGGTGCAGATTTTGTTAGGTTCTTTCTGCACAGTACTGTATAAATCAGAGTGGAAAGATTAGGATAGCAAAGATTACAGTATTGCTTTGCAGAAATTTCCATGTTCTATTTAACTCAACCTCGTTGATACCTTTCTGTTTCTCTTCCAAGTTGCTTGTAGATGCATTAATGCTTTCATCTACAACACTGGTAGCAGATGACTGCTGTTTTTTCTGATTTCTTTTTTTCCTTTTAGTGTTTCCTGACTGTGGCATGACTCACACAAAGAAATTCCTTAACAAAATAAAATACATGTATAGAAAAATAATAATTACTACATCCCAAATATGATTCAAATCGAGTCCAGACCTTTTCCACTGGTACATGATTACCCTTATGATGAGCAAATCATCTGGCATTAGCCTGAGAGTAAAACTGGACTTCTATAAGACTTGGGAATGAGAGAATTGCCATCAAAAATAATTAATATAAGTACACTTCATTGCAATTCATTATTTGACACAATTATAACAACTGAGTTTCCAACAAAATTGTTTACAGACCACAATTAAGATACTTTCCAGACCAGACTAATTACAGTAATCAGAACCTGTGCAGGCCAGCCTGCCAACAGTAACAGTTTCACGGTAACTCTTATATGCAAAAAAGTAACTTGTAGGAAATTAAGACAGTGCAGGAGTAGATTAGTTAAGAACCTCTTACATGTAACTTAAATAATCTTATGTCTATTCCCCACATATTACTCACACAAGAGTTACTGTGGACTGATGAGATCAGCTGCAGCCAGAATGGGGTGTAATAATTATATGGATAAGTAAGGATTAAATTTAGTGGGTGACAGGGTTTGCAACCCATGCAGGATCTTTATCGAGTTTTTATGATGGTGAGCCAGCTCAGGTGACTGGCTTGACTCCAACAAACTTAGTTGTCTTAATTTTCATCAGGAAGACAAGAGGGGTCCAAGCCCACTGTTTCCACCCCCTATTCTGTTATTTTTATTATTTCGAGCAATCTAAAGCCATGATTTACACCAGAGCCCTCTGGTTTGCTAATTTGTTTCACGAGGTCGCGAGCTAACACAAATCAGTGTTGAAAAAAAATAAATCAGAAGTATAGAAATTAAATCAAGCATGGACAGAGCTTGAAGAAAAGAAATTATTTTGGAATGATTGTAACACAAATCATAGTCGCAAATCGCCGACAAGTATGTTACATTTGTCGATGTGCACGGCGTTGCATGGAAGCCCGGAAGTGCAAAAACTGTACTTTCGATATTTGCGACACAAATTGGCGACACAAATCGGTGTGGGTTTCTGCGTGATAGTCACGCAGTATAAATACACACCGATTTATGTCGCCAATTTGTATCGCAAATATCGAAAGTACAGTTTTTGCACGTGGATCGAGTCTTCGCTTTATATGCAGTGATGTTTATGAAGTCGTTCCTCCAAATGTCTCTGTTCGGGTCTGCACGTCTGCTCTGCACATTCTTACTATAAACTCAAAGACGATATTCTGCAATCTAAACCTTTACGCAACATCGTAATTTGGACAAGACCAAGAAACAATACACTATCAGTTATGTCAATTGACAATATCAGTTCATACAAACCTGTCAAACCTTGATTTTATGAAAAATACATTACTAAACACCGGTTGAAAACGTATCCTGCATTTATAAACATCAGCAAAACTTTAAAAGTTGTGAAACATACACCTTGGCATTTACAAATTCTGGACAAGAAGTAGAGAAGGTATATACCTGCTACTTTCGCTTTCACCTGCCCTGGAATGGAACTCCGGAAATGCCGATTTTCCCAGAATGCTATGCCACTAAAAATGACGTCACCACCAAAACCAATCTGATTGGCACTTTAAATTTGATTGGTGTTCGACTAATAATCATATTTTCTATTGGTTGTTCAAAAACAAGTACAGTAAAAACCTGCTAACAAGAACCTTCCACTATAAGAACCTCAAGGCTGAAATTAAGAATTTATATATATATAAGAATATATGAGAATATAAGAACCTATCCTAGGCATAGAGATCATATAAATACTAGAGGGGGCATTGGCGGGAAAATTTGGTAACCACATGGGGGCCGCCATTACCTATGATATTTCAGTCAATTGGTTGGCAAATGTACCAGACCCAGTCCTTTGCCAACCAACGCGCCTAATGTTTGCCTCTAAAAAATCCAAGATGGCGGCGTTCAATTGGTTACCCGTGGTTGGCTGAATTAAGATAGGGTGCCCCCTCTAGTATTTATATGATCTCTATGATCCCAGGCTGATTTGGTAAAATGTAGGTTCTTGTTAGCGGGTTTTCATGTCATATTGTACCGAAGTGCACCCCAACCTCGTACCTCGTGGGGAGAATAGACTCCGGATACGAGGTTGAGTGCTTCCTTGATTTTACAGGTAATGTTCGTTTTCAGTACTATATGCAGTAGTGGACACTATAGTGAACATGAGAGTTGATTTTGTTATATAAATCAGAATTTTAATTCTTAATTAAAAATTTTACTGCATAATTTATAAATTTCATATAAAACTTTTTGCACTTGTGGGCCACCGTAAAAAAGCGTACCGCCCGTGCGCTTCAGTCACAGCAAAATGTTTTTCAAACGAAACGCACACGCAGTTCTGTGCCGAAGAAAGACAGCAAAGATATTGAGGAGCCATGCGTAACAAACGTCGATATTTCAGAAATCTTAAGTGAGGTATACATATAATTATTAACTTTATATTAACCGAGACTGCGGTCATTACTGGAAAATACTAGAATGAGGTCTCGACATAAAAGACCAAGGTCTGATATTTTCCTGCAATGACCAAGCGGCACTGACCAGTATATAACTGGACCGCTTGCTCGTATTATCTTTGAGTTATGAAAAGTGTGACCATTTGAACGTGGCGTCAAATGGCGAATTTGAGTCCTTCTGCTCATGGTAGACAACACTGACCGCGATTTTGACTGGATTACAGACGCAGGCTTTATAAAATATCCTGAGAAAATGAAGAAAAAAATCCTTGACTCGCTGATATTTTCAAAGATAAACACAACAAATCTTTTTTGAAAGGTTAAAAAAGGTACAGAAATAAATAGACAAAGCAGTTAGATTGTGTTAATTCCTGTCGAACGTTACTGGGTTTTGTTGTTGCATATTTAATTGTTTTTGTTGCCGAAACGAAGAACGGGACAACTGAACTGACAAGTGAATACCAGGCCGGCAATTCAACGGCTTGTATTTTAATACTTTTCGTAGGCTTTCGGCACATTTTAGTACTTTTCGAAAAGGATTTAATGAGCTTACTGTTGTAAAACATCAGTATTTCTCGTTGTAAAACATATACCAAATCTTGCGAAAAATTCTGTCCTTATGTTGAAATGTTCCAGTGAGTTTGAAATCTGAACCAGAAGGGCGAGTGAAGGCAAACAAATACGAAGTAAACATAATTGTTAAGCTTATTAAAACTTAAACCCGAAACATCAATCATATACTGAAAAACGTACGATGTAAAACATTTATTTTGTATTTCGACAGACTACATTGAAAGTTTTAACTGCAGTTACGTACTATAAGCTGGTGTTTTCCAGGTGTCACTAGTTGCCAACAACGGAGCGTAAAAATATATTAAACTGAAAAAAACATGGCCAGTTTAGATAAATTTTCAAACAGAGAAAATTTTTTTACCAAAAGAACATAACATAGCATAAAGCGCCTACAGACCCGTGTCAAGCACTGACCAGTGGCTGCTCCCGTGAGCAGGACTCAAATTCGCCATTTGACGCCATGTTCAAATGGCCACACTTTGCTAGTTTGGCAAGCGCAAGCGGTCCAGTTATATACAGGTCAGTGCCAAGCGGCCGAGTTTAATTACCTTAATACATGTTCCTTAAAAAGCGAGTATTTGCAAATATAAAGAATAGACATGAGTAACATTAAGATTTTTTCTAACGCTATAGACAGCGAGCTCGGAGCTCATGTCAGTGAGCTGAAACGTAGTTTTACCAATATTTACGTTGCGGAGTAAACTTTGCCATACGCATGTTTCAACGTTATTTGTCAAGAATTATCAGGCTGACTGGATCTTGACGCTGTTCGTAATGGTAGTCCACCCATTAAAAGATTTATAGGTCCAACAGGTAATTCAGTGTCAGACTCTGAACTATTGTCACTAGATTCTTCATCGTCTTCGTCTTCGTCATCGTCATCCTCCTCCTCCTCGTCGTCGTCGTCGTCGTCGTCGTCGTCGTCGTCATCATCATCATCATCATCATCATCATCATCATCATCATCATCATCATCATCATCGCTCGATTCATTACCACTCTCTTCGTCATCATCGTCGTCCTCATCTTCTTCTGACTCGGCATCTAAAATCACAAAATAAAGTTATTGCGTTTTGATTTGTCAAATGAAAGCCTTGTCCACACATATCCGTTTTACACGAAAACAGGAAAACGGCGTTTTCAAAAAGTTCCACTTTCGAAACCGTTTTCGAAAATTCTTGTTTTTGACGATCGTTTCACTGTCTTTTTTTATATAAACAATATTTTATTAAGTCATCTTTACATTTGCCCCAAGAGCTTAACAGCTCATCATGGGGGCTCACGCAAAACTGTCGTTTACGTGTGAACAGAAGGTCAATCAGTCAAAAATGAGTTTCCAAAATATCCTGATACGTGTGGACGGGGTCTAAGAAAAATGGCGTATTTATTTACTTATTAATTAAAAGTAATAAAGTGTACGCAATTGACGGTACCGAAAAAGATGGCTGCGGTACATTTAAAGTGCTTATATCACTTGTGGGGTTTTAACGTATTTATAAATAGAGCAGAAAAAATCAGTTAATAAGTTATTTTGCCGTTTTTGATTTAGTCAAATAGTTCTTGACATAGTGGCTTCTGAACATGCCAATTCTCAGAAATTTCCGTCGTTCATTTTAACACCTTGGGGGCCTGGGACTCAGGAACCTAAGCCGACTGTTTCTTAGTTGGAACTCCCGTGCGTACTGGAAAACGGGTGTGAGTTCGACATTTCGATTTTTCAGTCAAATATATGTGTTTACAATAAGCCGAAACGTAGTTGTTTTGGATTGACTCGTTCCTGAGTCCCAGGGGCCAGGCCCCCAAGGTGTTAAAATGAAAGACGGAAATTTTTGGCGAAAAGCCGAAAGTGGCATGTTTAAAGGCTTATATCTCAGAAACTATTAATAAAGTAAATCAAAAACGGCAAAATAACTTATTAACTAACTTATTTTGCTCTATTCAAATAAATACGTTAAAACCCCACAGGTGATATAAGCACTTTAACCACAATGCTTTACGACCTCAAATCAGCCCGAATAACAACTAAACATTTTTGTCGTGTTAAGATGGATTAATTGTGGTTAAATGTACAAGTCGCCATCTTTTTCGGTACGGTCAATTGGTTGCTGACAAGACGAAATGCATTGTTCGCGTATTCAAAAACGTATGCACTTTGTAATGAAAATATTAAAAAAAAAACACTAAAAAACTAAACAGGCTTATGATTGCGAGTACAAACACTTCTAAATTTTGACCTCTTTAATATTGTAAATAAGTAAGAAAACAGGGCGTCGAGAAATGAAGATTTCATTTCATTTATGCAAAGTGTGTAAAAACCACGCGTGTGAAACGTGAAACACAAACTATGATTTAAACAAACTATGATTTAAAGTGTCAAAATGAAGTGAAAAATTCGTTGGCATTTTTGTTGTTGCATTGTACAGAGGAGCATGGCAGGAGCATTCACTGAAAATTTCAAGAGAATCTGATGTGTAGTTTTCGCGCTATCAACTCTTTTTCGGAGAAAAATTGAGCTTTCGGCAACAATGCTTATGACGAACGCAAATGGACAACTATGCATAAGAACAATGGATTTCATCATTAATGGTCGATTTGCGTACGTCGTAAGGCGTTGTTACCAAGAAGCTCAAATTTCTCAAAAAACAAACATCCACGGAAAATTTTGAAAGTTGATAGCGCGAAAACTACGCATCAGGTTCTCTTGAAATTTTCAGTGAATGCTCCTGCCATGCTCTTCTGTACAATAAAAGAACAAAAATGCCAACGAACTTAGACACTTTTAAACATACTGTGATTTAAACCTTACCCTATAAAACATACTGTGATTTAAACCTTACCCTATAAGAAATGGTTCAGTAAATTGTAAAGTTATCTTCATACATACCTTGTTGTAACTTCTCTTTTATAACATCTTGAAATTCAAGGCAGGTCATATTCTTGGGGTCAATGGAAAGAACTTGGGAAGAAAATAAAAGTTACATTTCAATTAGTGTACAGTAAAAAGGTAGGGTGCTGCGTAGGCAGTGCCGTTTAGATTAGGCAAACTGAAAAGATGCTAAACTGCCGAGAATAGTTTTTATAACGAAATACAGTCAAACCTGTATTAAGCGGACACCCTCGGGGAGTTGGTTAGTGTCCGCTTAATAGAGGTGTCCTCTTAATAGAGGTTCTCGTACCCAGGCCCCCTGTCAACCTCGTACCCAGACCAATGCCCCCCCCCCCCGGATGCCAGATACGGTTTTTCCGATTATTAAACTAATAATATATATAAACGATATTCGTAATACAAATGTGTTTAACAATAATATGAATAACAAAAATTTAAAATATGATGCAAATCCCGACTGTTTGATGTCCATGCGAAGAGCAATTTAATTAAGTTTATTACTGAACGAGTACTAGTCAACTTATTGCTGTTCTACAAAAAAATGATCGTTAATGCGCGACTGTTTGCGCCCTTGAATCTTGATTTCTTGCAACAGGTAATTGACTTTAGAAATTGCTAAAGAAAGTTCCTCTTGTCCACGATAACGGGAGAAATCTTGCAGCATTTCTTCCCAACTTTGACGTTGGACTGATTCCGAGTCTCCAATAAATAATAACATTAACTCGAACCAAACGCAGTTTAGAAAAATATGCAAGAAAGTATACTGATTATTGTCATGCATTTACTGATTTCCGTTGGGAGACATTGAAAACAAGAAAGACGCTAATCTAATCTTTACCATCTCAAGGAGAAACATGTTAAAAATCAATGAATAAAAGAAAACACTGTCCGCTTAGCACAGGGATTTGGTATCGTTTTACACCGATTTAGTAGGTGTCCGCGTCCGCTTAATAGAGGTGTCCGTTAATAGAGGTGACCTTTGTATGGTTAATATGGGATTCAATTAGGGACTTTGGGAACTGTCCGCTTAATACAGGGTGTCCGCTTAATGGAGGGCCGCTTAATACAGGTTTGACTGTACTAGGTTTCGGGCTTTACCTTCATCAGAGTAAAATGTCAAATGATGAAGGGCTCCGCTCGAAACGTCAGTATTTCGTTATAAAAACAATTCTCGGCAGTTTACCACTTTTCTACTTTATTTTCCAATTAGTTGGGAAAGTGAGCAACGCCTCTATGACAGGCCAGTGTGACAAGAGCAACGCCTCTATGACAGGACAGTGACAAGAGCAACGCCTCTATGACAGGCCAGTGTGACAAGAGCAACGCCTCTATGACAGGCCAGTGTGACAAGAGCAACGCCTTTATGACAGGCCAGTGTGACAAGAGCAACGCCTCTATGACAGGCCAGTGTGACAAGAGCAACGCCTTTATGACAGGCCAGTGTGACAAGAGCAACGCCTTTATGATAGGCCAGTGTGGCAAGAGCAACGCCTCTATGATAGGCCAGTGTGACAAGAGCAACGCCTTTATGACAGGCCAGTGTGACAAGAGCAACGCCTCTATGATAGGCCAGTGTGACAAGAGCAACGCCTCTATGACAGGCCAGTGTGACAAGAGCAACGCCTTTATGACAGGTCAGTGTGACAAGAGCAACGCCTTTATGATAGGCCAGTGTGGCAAGAGCAACGCCTCTATGATAGGCCAGTGTGACAAGAGCAACGCCTTTATGACAGGCCAGTGTGACAACAGCAACGCCTCTATGACAGGCCAGTGTGACAACAGCAACGCCTCTATGACAGGCAAATGTGACAAGAGTGAACATACAAATACAAGTTTAATCAGTTCCTCCCACAAGGAGCTTTTCAAGAGCCATTTACATACTAAATTTCAAGTGATATATTTCGAAGGCATATTAAAGGCGCACATATATCATTTATGACACACATGTCAGACCACGAATCACAGCTATGGTGACCTATGGGTGTTCATTTTACGGAGGAAGGAAAACCGGAGAACCTGGCGAAAAACCCTCGAAGAACAGGAGAGACCAACTAAACTCTACTCACATGAGTTCCAAGCTCGAGAACATCCATCCAAGTACTAACCCCGTCTAAATTATCAGTAATCGGGCTTAACTTTTGGCGAGAAGCAGCGCCCTAACAACACACGCAAACACGCTGTCACGCCACCCGTGCTTCCCTTATCATTTAGAATCTTACGTTACGACCTAATGAATAACACTTCACAGACAATTTATGCAGGTGGTAGAGGAATGTGAATGACGTTTACAGTCAGTACAGAACAAAAGCAAATACCCAAACAACATAGCATAAAATTACTTACTTCTATTACAAAGGCTGAGAGCACTTTCGTAATCTTCTTTCATCACACAACTTAGGAACTTAAAAGAAATGGAATTTGTCATTAAAAATTACACACACTACTGTAAAGATTTTTGTTTCTAACTAGCTATATACATATATACATATTCCTGTTGTATATATATATATATATATATATATATATATATATATATATATATATACAATCTGCAGACGTACGTTTCGCTGTACCACAGCTCATCAGTGCAGCTCGGAACGAACATGGATATGTTATTATAGGAACAGAGTGCTCAAACCACTGCTTTAGTGGTGGGATATACGTAATGCTATTTGTTACCTATTGATATCCATAGAGTGCTCAAACTACACCGGAATGTGGGAGCATATATTCAGATATAGGTATATATATATATATATATATATATATATACCTATACTAATATATATATATATATATATATATATATATATATATATATATATATATATATATATATATATATATATATATATATATATATATATACTATATATATATATATATATATATATATATATATATATATATATATATATATATATATATATATATATATATATATATATATATATATATATATATAGATGCTACATGCATCCCACTACTACATATCCTTGCAACGTATCCCTTCTGTGTATCCACACTAAACGTTTCAGCTACATGTCCCTTCCATATTTCCCTGTCACCTGTCCCAGCTACATGTTCCTGCTTCATGTCCCTGCTACATGTCCCTGCTTCATGTCCCTGCTACATGTCTCTGCTTCATGTCCCTGTCACATGTTCCTGCTACAAGTTCCTGTTTCATGTTCCTGCTACATGGCCCTGCTACATGTTCCTGCTACATGTCTCTGATACACGTCCCTACTACATGTCTCTGCTACATGTCTCTGATCTGCTACATGTCCCTGCTTCATGTTCCTGCTACACGCCTCTGCTTCATGTCTCTATTACTGTACATGTTGTTCCTGCTACACGTCTCTGCTACATATCCCTGCTACATGCTCCTGCTACAAGTCCCTGCTACATGTTCCTGCTACATGCTCCTGCTACATGTCCCTGCTACATGTTCCTGCTACATGCTCCTGCTACATGTTCCTGCTACATGCTCCTGCTACATGTGTTCCTGCTACACGTCTCTGCTACATATCCCTGCTACATATCCCTGCTACATGCTCCTGCTACATGTTCCTGCTACATGTTCCTGCTACATGTCTCTGCTACATGTCCCTGCCACATATCCCTGCTACAAGTCCCTGCTTCATGTTTTTGCTACATATCCCTGCTCCATGTCCCTGCTACATGTCTGTGGTTCATGTTCCTGCCACATGTCTCTGCTTCATGTCCCTGCTACATCTCCCGGCTTCATGTCCCTGCTTCATGTCCCTGCCACATGTCCCTGCTTCATGTCCATGCTACATTTCTTTTGCTCCATGACTCTGCTCCATGTTCCTGCAACATGTTGCTGCTACATGCTTCTGCTACACGCTCCTGCTATACGTCTCTGCTACATGTCCCTGCCACATGATCCTGCCACATGTCTCTGCTACATGTCCCTGTCACATGTCCCTGCCACAGGTCCCTGCTATATGTCTCTGCTACATGTCCCTGCTACATGTCTCTGCTCCATGTATTTTGCTCCATGACTCTGCTCCATGTCCCTGCCACATGTCTCTGCTACATGTCCCTGCTTCATGTCCCTAGCTACATGTCTCTGCTACATGTCCCTACCACATGTCCCTGCTTCAAGTCCCTGCTACATGTCTCTGCTACATGTCTGCTACATGTCTCTGCTTCATGTCTTTTGCTCCATGACTCTGCTCCGTGTTCCTGATCCATGTATCTGCTACATGTCCCTGCTACATGTCCCTGCTACATGTCCCTGCTACATATCCCTGCTACATGCTCCTGCTACATGCTCCTGCTACATGTCCCTGCTACATGTCCCTGCTACATATCCCTGCTACATGCTCCTGCTACATGTCCCTGCTACATGTCCCCGCTACATGCTCCTGCTACACGTCTCTTCTACATATCCCTGCTACACGTCCCTGCTTCATGTTTTTGCTACATATCCCTGCTACATGTCCCTGCTACATGTCTGTGCTTCATGTCCCTGTCACATGTCCCTATCACATGTCCCTGCTCCATGTCTCTGCTCCATGTCCCTGCTCCATGTCCCTGCTCCATGTCCCTGCTTCATGTCCTTGCTACATGTCTGTGCTTCATGTTCCTGCCACATGTCTCTGCTTCATCTCCCGGCTTCATGTCCCTGCCACATGTCCCTACCACATGTCCCTGCTTCATCTCTCTGCTACATGTCCATGCTACATTTCTTTTGCTCCATAACTCTGCTCCATGTTCCTGCAACATGTTCCTGCAACATGTTGCTGCTACATGCTTCTGCTACACACTCCTGCTATACGTTTCTGCTACATGTCCCTGCCACATGATCCTGCCACATGTCTCTGCTACATGTCCCTGTCACATGTCCCTGCCACATGTCCCTGCCACATGTCCCTGCCACATGTCCCTGCCACATGTCCCTGTCACATGTCTCTGCTATATGTCTCTGCTACATGTCCCTGCTACATGTCTCTGCTCCAAGTCTTTTGCTCCATGACTCTGCTCCATGTCCCTGCCACATGTCCCTGTCACATGTCTCTGCTACATGTCCATGCTACATTTCTTTTGCTCCATGACTCTGCTCCATGTTCCTGCAACATGTTGCTGCTACATGCTTCTGCTACACACTCCTGCTATACGTTTCTGCTACATGTCCCTGCCACATGATCCTGCCACATGTCTCTGCTACATGTCCCTGTCACATGTCCCCGCCACATGTCCCTGCCACATGTCCCTGCCACATGTCCCTGTCACATGTCTCTGCTACATGTCCCTGCCACATGTCCCTGCTATATGTCTCTGCCACATGTCCCTGCTATATGTCTCTGCTACATGTCCCTGCTACATGTCTCTGCTCCAAGTCTTTTGCTCCATGACTCTGCTCCATGTCCCTGCCACATGTCCCTGTCACATGTCCCTGTCACATGTCCCTGTCACATGTCCCTGCTACATGTCTCTGCTCCAAGTCTTTTTCTCCATGACTCTGCTCCATGTCCCTACCACATGTCCCTGCTTCATGTCCCTAGCTACATGTCTCTGCTACATGTCCCTACCACATGTCCCTGCTTCAAGTCCCTGCTACATGTCTCTGCTACATGTCTGCTACATGTCTCGGCTTCATGTCTTTTGCTCCATGACTCTGCTCCATGTTCCGGATCCATGTCTCTACTACATGTCTCTGCTACGTGTCTCTGCTACATGTCCTTGCTTCATGTCCCTGTTTCATGTCCCTGCTACATGTTTCTGCTACATATCTCTGCTACATATCTCTGCTACATGTCTCTGCTACGTGTCTCTGCTACATGTCCTTGCTTCATGTCCCTGTTTCATGTCCCTGCTACATGTTTCTGCTACATATCTCTGCTACATGTCTCTGCTACATGTCTGCTACATGTCCTTGCTTCATGTCCCTTTTTCATGTCCCTGCTTCATGTCCCTGCTACATGTCTCTGCTACATATCTCTGCTACATGTCTCTGCTACATGGCCTTGCTTCATGTCTCTGTTTCATGTCTCTGCTATATGTCTCTCTACATGTCTGCTACATGTCCCTGCTACATGTCCCTGCTACATGTCTGTGCTTCATGTCTTTTGCTCCATTACTCTGCTCCATGTTCCTGATCCATGTCTCTCTGCTACATGTCTCTGCTGTATGTCCCTGCTTCATGTCTCTGCTACATGCTTCTGCTACATGTTTCTGCTAAATGTATGCCTCTGCTACATGTCTCTGCTTCATGTCCCTGCTACCTGTACATGTCTCCACTTCATGTCTCTGCTTCATGTCTCCGCTTCATGTCTCCGCTTCATGTCACTGCTTCATGTCTCTGCTTCATGTCTCTGCTTCATGTCTCTGCTTCATGTCTCTGCTTCATGTCACTGTTACACGTCTCTGTCAAATTGTCACGGTTTACTCTGGCTACTCTGCTCCAAATGAGAGGTCTGGTTGGAAATGCTACAATTTCCCCCTTAAAAGTTGGTAGTACATATGAACATGCCGGTGTCTCTTACAGATCAAAATATTTTAGAAGCTTTACCTCTGCCGTCAATTCTATTGGAACTTCATTCTTCGCGTTATCCAAACAGCTATTTTCACCGTTTAGTGCATGTGAACTTCCATTTGAGGCGTCCTTCGTGTTGATCGATTCAGGAATATTGTGTGGTTTCTTTTCAATGGGTTGGTTAGTATTGAAACTATACTGAACTTGCTCATTTAAGTTCTCTTTATTACATGGAGTGGAACATCCATGGCACTTTTCTAAAATGAGAAATAGCATGAGAGGCGAATTACATAAATGATGTTTTTGCTACATCGGTTTCACTACGCGTAGTTGCGTACTGCGTAGTGCAGTGAGTGGGAGGGCTGGTATTGATTGATAACAAAATATCCTAAAGGAAATCCAGACTGTTTGAACTGAAGCAAGCATTAAAATGTCAACAATGGCGTCTAAATGGCATAGCAAAAAGGTGGTGAACCGCCGAGATTTTTAGAAACTGAATACTGACGTTAGTAGTAATACCCCCCTGACGTTTCGGGCCCTTCGTCGTCTTCTCACATTTTACTTTGATGAAGGCCATTAAATTGTGATTGTTGAATAAAAGTTGACACAATATTGGCGACGAGGATATGGCTACTGGTTTGGATTTGTCAGGCATTCCCCAGTTTGACACTTCGAGACCTGAACCTCTCCCTGTGAGCCAGAATAAAATACTAAAGTCTCGTCGTCAGGCTTCAAAGTGTTAAAGACGGTTTTATACCCCGTTTACACGATGCCGGTTCAATTGTAAACGGAACAAAATCATGCCGTTTAGGCCTTGCGTTTACACGATACCGGCACAAAAATAACATGAAGTGTTATATGCTGTATTTGCATACCGGCATGATTTTGTTCCGTTTTCAAATTGTACCGGCATCGTGTAAACGGGGTCTTAATCCACATGATGAACCTTCACTAACAGGCCAAAGATGGAAAGAGTGGATAAAAAGATTCCAGCGATCGACACTAGAAAGCGCAGCCTTTTATTATATCTCGCTGGCCCTGTTCAGTGTTCGTTCCTAACATTCTCGGCAGTTCACTTTATTCTTTCAAACCACTGTCTACGCATTCTCTACATTTTATTATTTTACTACTACTGCATGCATTGTATACTGTAGGAATACAAGCTGTGATTTAATCATGGACGCTGCAATCTTGAATTACGACGTATATCAGTGGTTGCAACCGAGTGAGTAGTACATGTAGAACGACTGCTAGACTCGGTTGTTTTTACGTGTTCTTTAAATTAATTCGGATTGGAACACCAAAACTAATCAACCACGCATGGTGGTACATTTAATATATAATACTAAGCGATCTTAAATCAGTTCACACTTTGTGCTAACATAGATTACATTATTAGGCAATAGCCTCCTCTGCAGGTATCTCTATTAATTTTATAAGAAAAGTCAGATGAGAATCGGATTTTTGATGTTGGGTTACTTGTGGTATAAGCTCAGGCCGCGCGTTTTGGAGATCGAGGAGGACAGGAGACAAGAAAAAACCGGCGGCCTGAGCTTGGTTAGGTTGGATGTTTAATCGTGTTTAGAACTCGGAAATGGAAATTAATCGGAGCATCGCAATAATCGATACGATACCACATATAGAACTTCCAACAGAGAAGCGCCATAGCTTTTTATGTAAACGACGCCGAATCAGACGTATCGTAAGTCCAGAGCTGCCAAATTACTGTAAGATAACTTATCAAATTCATTAAAAATTCATGAAGAAAATTCAAAAGAAATGAATATTTTTAATCAATATCTGTAAATCACATGCAGATTCGTCCTGATTTACATAAACTTTTCCCTCAATTTACTTAGCTAAAATTACCCCAACTTGAAAAGTAGTTTGAAAACATGGCTATTTAGATGCGTCCATTTGATAAGTACGATAAAGCATTGGCGCAGCCGATCTGTATCTGATTTACTGTTAAAAGCTTACTACCGCTCGCTTGCAGCTCCATTACTAAAATTCTAAAAACCCAGAGGTTACGAGTAGTAGCAAAATGATGACATTTGTAGGAGGAGGTCATCCTCCCCCGGTAACAGGGTTCAAAAATAACGTTCAGAAAATATGCCTAATTTTGTCGGCTGTTTTTTGTAGGTCAAAATTTTTGCCGGCTGTTTCCCAAGCAGCAAAGCTACGTTCTGGACATAGGCCCAAATAATATATTGTAAACCAAATACTGGTTTCTTTTCGATCATATACAGAGAAATCAAAACAAATTACCATAATTCTGATCTTGGCAAAAGCAATTTCGCCGATAACCCAAAGTTTAGTTATATTTTGAAATTAGAAATTGCCGGCAAGGTCCTAAAACTGCCGGCTATCGCCGGCAGCCGGCTGCTATTTCAAACCCTGGGTAATATTTTACTCGAACAGACTGCGTTTACACAACCGTGTAGGCTAGTGCTACGTCACCAGGTTGGATCTTTCTATCACAGACCATGTTTCATCAAACCAGTTCACCCAAGCATGTGATATGACAAGCGACCAGTAAAGGCCACTTGCCATTACGTGCACTTTGCCCACGTGGGATTTGAAAGTTGGAAATTTTCAACTTCATGCAAAGCGAACTGAACAATGCACGCTCCACCCGCGCGGGGAAAGCAGATGTAATGGAAAACAACCTGTAACAAGCAACACCTTTAAAAGGCCTGTAGACGCACGTACGTTGTGCGTACCTATGTTTGAAATTAGTGTCTCTGAAATGGCATTTTCTGGACTTTAAGGGCACTTTTGACCAAATCTTAAGACCATGAATCACGTTTTTTGGTTGCTTGGCAGTATTACATGCCATTTAGCCATGAGATTTCTTAGATCTCCTTTGAGACCTGGAACTTAGTGCAAAAACCTGGAAACTCGTGACGAAACCGTGAGATTTGGAAGCTCTGTATGTCATGAAAACAATACGTGAAAGCAAGAGAATTTTGTCACCATTAATGACATGTATTTAAGGAATCTGTGTAGAGCTACAATACTGTACTTTAGGCATATGAATTATCAATTTGTTGTTATTTTTATCTGATTGGCTTATTTTGGTCACATGATTACCTTTCGTGTATAAGCTCATTGTTTGTTTACACTCTTTACGTTTCTCTCTGACGAAGGGCCTTCGCTCGAAACGTTAGACTCCTACGTTCTCTGTTTCAGCAGTATATCTAACCTTACTATATTTCGATTATATAGGACTTACTATTTTATGTTCGTGAAATAACGATTGTGTTGACAGAAAAAAGTTATATTACCTTCAGTAAGTCTCCCTCCAGCACTGTTACTTCTTTCAACGCTTTTTATAGAATGAAGCTTTCTTTCAATCCTGTCAGCACTTCTTCTTCTTGCAGCATTCTGGGACATTGTTTTCGCAGTGGAGTTAAAGTAAAAACTGCTGGTATCTGAAAAGAAACAATGGTAGGAAAGAAAGGAAGGAAAAGAAACAATAGGAAAGAAGGAAGAAAAGAGGGGGGAGGGGAGGGAGAGAAGAAGGTAAAAATGAAGGCAAGAAGAAAGAAAGTAAGGAAGGGAGGAAAGGAAGGAAGGAAAGAAGGAAGGAAGGAAGGAAAGGAAGGAAGGAAGGAAGGAAGGAAGGAAGGAAGGAAGGAAGGAAGGAAGGAAGGAAGGAAGGAAGGAAGGAAGGAAGGAAGGAAGGAAGGAATGTCAGGAGGTCCCCTTGACAAGTAAAATCAATGGCAATCAGAGTTTACAGTACATCTGCTAAATGTAAAAACACAATGACAAAAAAGTTAAATAATTTTCCCATATACTAACCTGGAGGCACAACAAGTAGTCCTTCAGAAACTGGCTAAATAAGAAACAAACATCCTGAATTTTTAGGCAAAACTGATATTCATGAATCAGTATGTAGAAACAGGGTTGGAGGTTTGTAGTATTCCAATACCCTGAGAATATATGTACAGAAAAAAATATATGATGTTCTTAATAGTAGGTTGCATTCTGAGACATTTATATATACATGTATTATTACATGCAGACATTGTATACTGTAATAACTTGTGAGACAATTATGTATGCTAATATTTTTTATTAAAGCTAGCATTTCATTAAAAACTACCAGTACCTGTACTTGTCTTTTGTTTCAGTTTAGATTGAATAATGTTTTTTTATTGATAATCCCCCCTCCATTACAGGGAGAATGGCGTTCAGTGATCCAACCTTGTTCCCATGGTCTTTTCTCCACTCCCCCTTTACACCCCACTTCCCACTCCCCCACCATGCCCACGCATATTGCATGGATCCTAAAATAAACAAGTTTTGATGATTTCCAATGCACCATGCATGTAGCTGCAACAAAATTTCATTAAAAATTGTCCAAAAATCATATTTTACTCATGTCATTTAGCTGCAGCAACATGTCACATTGAAATCATTATAATTTAAGTCCAGAAATTTGTAGTTCCTAAGCAACAGAAGCTTTCTGAAAACAGCTACAGCTAAATGTTATATATTAACTATAATATTTATACACACCTCTCCAAGGACTTTTCTACATGGTGGTGTTAAAGGTCTGAAAATCAACAAACTTAGCATTAAATTTGATCATAACAGACACAACAGCGCTAAGAAATTGCAATCCAAAAAGGAACAACATCATCCATTTTAGTCAGTGACACACACTCACAAAGACAAAATTATGTAAACAAGTCAACCTGGATTCCAATGATTTCTCCTCCAACAACCACAAACACTTTCTACTTTCTTCATGCGAAGCTTGTGTCGACATGAATGTTGATTTTAACCAGTAATCACTGTTTGGCATTCAAGTTTGAAGTCATTTGCCAGTTGCAACATGAATTTACTGGCCTTCAGTGGCCAAGTATGAACGAAAATCGTAGTTAAAGGCTCAAATTATTAAACTGTATTATCAGCTATATGCACTGCCCTTGCAAAAGGAAAACAAGTCGTTGCTTTGAAGATATTTAAACACAAATTCGTGATGGAAATTTGCCACAAAATTTTAAAAAACATGCAGAGATATTAAACAGATATCCCAAAATGCATTGAGTGTCTCGCTTGCCTGAATAAACAACATCGACCACATTCATCACTAATGGTGAAGTTTTTGTAATTGTGGTTTCTTTAAATGGACAAATACACAAATAACAGATAAACATAGATGATAGCAGGAAAAGATATCAAAGAAAATAATAAAGTAATATTTTCAAAAAAAAGATTATTTCGGTGACCTGTGTATGGTTTATTTTCGCTGGCGCCTACCTCTAGACGATGTGATTTTGAGATCCGGAACTGAAAGGGAGTAAAGACCGGATAGAACAATTTAAATATTTATTAAATGACATGGTAGTTTTGTACAATGGCTACTTCAGAATTATGCTCTTGCTTTGGGCAACTACAACCCAAATACAAGCGAAAAGTAAACCAGATATTTCCTAGAGATGCTAGGGACGGATTGGTGAAGTCCAACATGGATAAATTAATCTTTTACGCGCTTTCTTCTCCGGAGAAGTTGGACCGGATTGGGGCGTACTTGGCGAAAAAATTAGAGCGTCATATCTACTGGAAGCGTTACGATTTTGTCATCATCACGATGGAAGCCATGGAGCAGTTACTATCAGCATGCCATGCCCCCGATATTAATCTTTTCGTGGAAAGTTTTCTTAAAATGGTTCAAGCATTGCTCGAAAGCACGGAAACCAATCTTCAAATTCGTGGTGCTGAGTCGTTTGTTATTTTTGCCAACATTGAGGAAGACACACCTTCCTATCACAGAGAGTACGATTTTTTCGTGTCTAAATTCAGCGAGATGTGCTACAAGAATGGTTCAAACAGCGACGAGAGCAAGCAAGTCAGAATGGCTGGCTTGAGTGGTCTTCAGGGCATTTTCCTGAAGACTGCCAGTGATGATTTACAGGTCAATATCTGGGACAAAGCTTTCATGGGAAAAATCATTCCCTCTTTACTCCATGTCTTAGAAGAGGGGGGTTGCACAATGGAATCACAACCACAAGAACCAATGCATTCAGAAGATGAGCCGTGTAATTTTGCCGAGTCTATTTTACGTGAGATTATTGGTCGTGCCAGCTTTGGAAATGTACGTTCTGTTATCGAGCCTGTGCTTTTCCACTTGGATTCTGCAAATTTGTGGGTTCCAAGTGAATTTGCCATCCGTTGCTTTCAGATGATCTTGTTTTCAGTGAAGAATCAGTATTCGTATCTGGTCATGCAGATGTTACTGAACCATCTTGATAAGCATGTCAAAAGTTCACTTGAAATGAAGACCATTATTGTGGAAGTCATCTCGAGGTCTGTTGCTATAGCTGGTGGTGAATCGATGGGAGCATCAGTTATTGAAGTCTTCAACACATTACTGCATCATTTACGATTGTCTGTTGATACACGAAGCAGTGGAGATAGCAAGAATGCGAAGTTTGAGCAAGCTATTATCCAGACAATTGGTGTGTTTACCAAAGTCTTACCAGAGTATCAAAAGTCAGAAATTATGATGTTTATTGTGGGGAAACTTCCATCAAGTGCAAGAAATGTGGTCAGGCAGCATTCGTACCAAAGGAGCCAGACAGAGGAAGAAGATGACAAGGGAAATTTGCAAGATGAAACACTTCAAGAGATATATTTGCTTTGTCTTTGGAAAGTTGCTGTAGTTTATAAATCTGAGAAGCTTTCAACAATACTTCCAGACACACTTCTTGATTCTCTACTTAAAGTATCCATTTCTAGTAATATATGCATCAGCAAGCTGGCACACGAAATCCTTCACACCCTTATTGATAGGCAAGGCAATTTGCCAAAACTAACTGTTGAGAATGCTCTCAAAGCTATCGAAGAGACTGGGATCATTATAAAGAAATCCTCAAAAGCTGACATTGTTTTTTTTCAAAAGCAAAAAGAAAAACTTTTGTGGCATATCTATCGAAGTGCATCCAATGTCTCTAACCAGCCTGACAATATTCTGGTTATTTATCGGACATTGGTTTTGCTTTGCATAGAGATCAATGACAGCAGTATCTTGATTGAACTGATCCGTTTTATTCTAAGCTTACAGTTGGTTGACGGTGAAAAATCCTTAACCAGGACCAAGGCAGCTATACACGCCCTTGTTTGTTCTTGTCTTAACTTTATTGCTGACTTTATTGGCATTAATAAACTGAAGAGACGCGTTACATCTTGCATCAAATCACGCCAGAATTACAAATACCTGTTGCCAATTGTGGCTTTCAGTGAGGAAAAAGTCAGTTTTTCCCAGGCAGAAATACCAGATGATGTCTTGTTTTCTCTTGAGGATGTCACTAATGCTCTTCATGACAGTGGCTTTGACACAATCATATTGGCTTCACCTTACATTCCTAAACCTTTAGCTCAAGTTTTGGTTAATGGTCAACAAGATGAAAAGTCTCACTCTGCTCATTCTGAAACCGAGTCCTTGTCATTTGCTGGGGGACCACAGTTCACCATTGCAGAGGAGATCACCTTTGATGCTCTTAAAGAGGTGTTGCATAGAACCAATAATCAGTCTGCTGAAGGAAATATAGATTTGTACAAAGCAACATTTAATGATATTGCTGCAATTGCTGATGGAAGAGCTCGTGAATTTAACTTGAAAATTGATGATGTTCTTGAAGTGTTTGACTCTTTTGAAACAAACAAAATGAAGGAAACACCAAGCATGTCATCTTTGCCAGGGGCAGAGAATTATGAAATGCATTTTTTGGACAAGTATGTTTATTGAAGATGTCATTACCATAAATGTACAGTAATAAACATGCACACAATCATGATACATTCATGTACTGTACACGAGTTAGTAACAACTACAGTAAATAAGAATTTCATAACAGGTTGCCGCAGACATTGCAATCATGTGCGGTTTTCATTGCATGCAGTCTTTTATAACACGGTTGAGCGATAATGAAGCCAATTCGTATAATTGCTTTGAAATAATTTTCCCATGTATAAATTTGCGTACAGTACAGACGAAAAATTTGTCACACTCAGCCAATGCGATTGCGTTTCGCGTTTGAATTCACGCGTTCTGAATTCAAATTCGGACCCGCCGCGAATAAATTCATTAACCGCTGCGGTTATCACCAAAAGTTCACATGCATACCAAGTGCGATTTTTTACGCGACATGATCCAGACGTGAAACAGAGTCAAAACAAAAATGGCGGAAAAGTATACAATCCATGTACTACTCTATGTACCGGTTAATGATTCTAATTACTCCACAAATCTACATTCCTGCAAGATGTTTCACGAGTACACACGAAGGCGAATTATCTCTCTTAGGGCCTGTTTATAAGATCCCGGTGTACCGGGATGAATTTCATCCCGGGTCAAAAAGCGCGGGAATTAAGGAAATGGACAAAAAAGCAAAAACTCACCCTAATTCTACTATGTTAGAAGTTATTTCACTTTTATTCAGTGTATTGTCTTTAGACCTGACCGTTTGGACGAAATTCTAACCGTAATATTCAAAGTTACAAGCATTGTAGTTCAGTAAACTTCATACGGTGTACCGGATGTCGCGTTTATATGGGGAAAAATCTGTCTCGGTGACCGAGATCTAGGTTGCTTCAACTGTAAATTATCTACAAGCTGAGATCCCAGTACACCGGGATCATATAAACAGGCCCTTAGTGAGAGTTCTAATTCACTCACTGAAATTAGTCGTGCCTTAGAACACGAAGGGATCAAAGTTACACGATCTGGTGTTTCGGAATTTTTAAAGCGTCACGAAGTGAGAGAAACACATTCGCGAAAGAAGATACCAAGAAAAATACCACCTTAGTCTTGCTGGGTTTAAATAACAATAAGTCTTGCTGGGTAAACGTGATCGCATTTTGGGTAAACGCGATGGCGTTTAGGCAAAACGTGATCGTGCTTTATGTTAGACGCGATCGCGAAAGCAAAATAGACCTTTGCGCATATATGTGCGTGGATAACGCGTTGAGATATTTGATTGTCTCTCACAAAACTTCGGACATCCAAAACTTCGGACAAACATTGAAACATTAGCCAATCAGATTTGTCAAAAAGAAAGATCACGTGATCTATTCACTTCATGCGGAAAGGTCTAATGTGCCACGCGATCGTGCCGCCAAGAACCGCGAATTCACAACGCGATCACACCGCAAAACTGTGACAAACTTTACGTCTGTATACTGTATACTGTATACTGTATACTGTAAATGTGAACAAAAGACGGAACAAAGACTTTTGCCACGTTTCTAGACCATATCCTGATTGACTACGATGGGATCAGTCTGTACATGTGCTGTATATCTTGAATCTTGATGTACAGTAAAGGGTTCTCAAATTTTATTATCCATGACTATGACTATCAGAGGCTAATAGCCGCAATGAAATTTCAGCCGTGTTACTACATGCCAATCTTAGGGTCTGATTACATGAGTTGAGTTGGCCCAGTTAGCCAGGATGGTCCTAAACTCCTAATCTTATCTAAGATCCTAGTGGCTACTTACATGTATATTAAACTAAGTGTGTTAGCTTTTCAATTAAGTGGAAGACAGGTCAATCCAGTTAGCAAATAGCTATTCACATGTGCACTGTCCACATTTCATGGGCTTACTGATGTCAACTCTCTTATTTCCCACCAAACTTTAACGCTGGCTCTAGGATAGTATTTCTCATGTAATAGTGCAAATGAACTCAGCTTGCTGGATTTACCGAGCCAGCCCTGCTATAGCAACTGGGCCAGCTTTCTTTAGTAATCAGCCCCTAAGCCATGCCGATCTGTGTTTGCATGTGCTGATCAGTAAAATTAAAGTAGTATATAAATTATAATAAACATCTTGGGAGTTGATAATTATTTTAAAATACTGAATGTTTGATTGATTTATATTTGATGATTAATATTTATTTAAAAAAACTGTAATAAGAAATAGTTGATATTTAAGGAAATCAATGTCACATGACATAAGAACATTTAGTTTATAATTGAGATGTTTCTCGGATGTGGTGTATTTAAGTAGTGTTTGATCAATTTTGACACAACTGGAAACCCAAACTATATTAACCCATTGCTGCCTGGCATGTTTGAGGCCCTCATTTGATCATGAGGCCTGAGTGTTCTCTTATTGACGAGCAAAATCGTCTGGCGCAAACTACAACCAAGTCAATAAAAGGGGCCGTTTGGACGGTATATTATTGGCAGAAATGGGTTCATGATTATTCCGGTTGTCTTTTTGAAATGACAATAAATAAATCGATTATTTGTGTCAGTATAATAGCCTCAATCTGCCTCGGAGCTTTTTTGATAACAGGCTAGTTTTAATAATGACAATATATATATTACTGTTAATTAGAACTAACTTTGGTAAATTTACTTTTACGTATTCTGGCTTCTTTGCTAAGGGAAACCATTTCCATTTGCCGCATAATGAAGTAGTTTGAAAAAACAAGTTCCTTTAAAAAGAAATATAAATTCCATCTAATTTCCAACCAGTCCAAGTATAAGTTTTATCTGTATTTATTTTAGTTACTTCCTTTTCCTTCTGTTTTGATTCGTATACAGTAGTTTGTAATTTCAAGAAAATTGTGTACAGTATTTACAAATAACAATTAACTATCAAGAAGCTCAATTACTCAATTTTTTTTTACATAAAAGTGGACGATAGCCAACTCGAAAGCTTCAGCTACATTGGCTACCGTGCGCTTCATAATTCTCCTCCATATTGAATATGTAACTTTTTTTCTAATCTCTTTTTTTATGCTTATTCACTCGATGTAAATTTTAAATCTGCATGTATAGTGTGAAATAAATTGAACTATATTTTGAACTATTATTTTTGAACGTAGCCGTAGTATATTTTTCTGCCTTAATACAGTCTGCAGTTCTTCACACTTGTATTTATAGCAAATTTAAAAAGCCTCAAGTGGATGTCTACTTTTTTGTTGGGTATATTATAAGTAATATTGGGCATTTCACTCGATTACATAGCGTGTTCTAAGGATTTTGGGTGAAGGAAAATTCGAGTGTAGAATATATACATTTTAAGACCAAACCGGGACCAGTTGCGAAAAATGCAACTACACAGGCCTTTCGGCAGGAATTGAACCCACAACCTTGCGATTCTAGTGCAATGCTCTGACCACTGAGCCACGGAGGGCGTTGCCGAGAGCTTGATCGCGAGTTCTGTATATATAATTAATTTATTATCGAGTCGGTTTTCTTTGTTCTTTCGAGGTCTTTATATCGCATAAAGCCCTTGAATACTAATTAGATAAGAAATGAAGGAAAAAACTAGGAAAATCTTTGTCCAAGGTAGAAAAAAACAACAAACTTTGTTGGAAAACCTCCTCGATAATAAATTAAGTCAGATAAATCCCTCGAACGTCGGGATTTATGCGATATAAAGCCCTCGGACGCTTCGCGTCCTCGGGTCTTTATATAGCATAAATCCCTCCTTCTCGGGATTTATCTATTACTAAGGTGGTAATGTCAGGAGAGAATTGGGTATATTATAAGTAGGTTAAATTCCTGCCGGAAGGCCTGCGTAGTTGCATTTTTGTGACTACCGCTGACCTGTCAGCGGTAGCCATAATGTCGGCGTGTTGCTTGCTTGCGCGAGTGTCTTGGACCGCACTTACGTCATACTCGTGCAGCCATCGCCATATAGTCAAGAAGATCGCCATTGATCGCCAAGTATTCGGGAAGTACTCGTCATATAGTCAAGAAGATCGCCATTGATCGCCAAGTATTCGGGAAGTACTCGAGTTGTTTTCGTGGCCTCGCGGGGAATAAACTAAAGTGAATCAAGTCTTTGCATTTTGGTTGCTCTCTCGATGACAGTTTTGATTTTTGAAAGTGTTAATTATTACTTTGCAAATCTTTTCTTCTTGGAACGGTTTCTGTCCACATTGATCAGTTTATACAAGGTAAGAAATAGTTTCAAAACTGTGACGTTGTTTATCTTATATACTATATACAAAATCTATAAGTACTTGGTCGGAAACAGGGTACTGTACTTATAGCAGTACTAGAAATATTCAGCTTTTGCTAGAAGTTGGGCCTTCAACCTTCTTTTATCGAAGAAACTGCTATATACCTAAATTATTTATAATGATAAAATCGCTTTATAAGTTTAATTTTGGTTGAATTGTGTGTTGTGCTCACTGGTCAGTGACTCATGTTTATACTGCATGTACACATGTATATATCATACACCAGTGCATACACTAAGAGTGAGAAGTGTGTTTTAACCAACTTTGAGCTAGATGTTTTGATATTAGAGCAAACACAACTTTCATTGTTTCGTGATCAAACAAATCAGGAAATTAATTGTTTGATCACATACCAAACCTTTGTCTCGCTTATGATTTTCCTATCTGTTTGGTTTGTGAATTATTAATGAGTTCGAGAAGTATATATCACAGTGCCCTGTATTTACACTATATACATTGTATATAAGAAATTTATGCTAGGTGGTGTTGGTGGCATAGTGGTTAGTGCACGTGCCTTTCACCTCTGCGAGCTGGGTTCAATACCTGCACGGTGCAGTTATCTGATTAAAATAATTCACCTTGGCCACATGTGAGAACAGTGCTTCCAGTTTGACTCTACCAAACACCACAGGTTTCCTCCGGGTACTCAGGTTTCCTCCTGTAGTAACACTGGACCAATGAGGGTGGGCCCTTACTGGAGCTCTGAGGATAACTGTTTAGATATAACTGATAGAGTTATCCAGTATAAATAAGGTTAGATTAATTTAGTTTAAGCAAAATATGTTGGCTGTTACATAGACATTACAAAACCTTGACTTGGTGCTTTGTTTACTTGTTTTAGGTGTTGTTCAATATCTTGTATAATGAAATTAAGAAATCAACGTTTGTGGACACCAGAGCTGCTACAGTGATCCGTCCACAGAATAGTAGATACACCAGAAGTCTAACTCTTGTGAAAGCACTGAAACATTCTATAATCTACATGCCACCAATTGTATATTTTGATACTGAAATTGTTGTAAAGCTATTGTGAAGTGCTGGGAAACTTAAAGCCTTGAATATGTTGAAAGCCTTGAAATGAAGAAATATATCTGTTGAAACTACAATACTGAGTATTGTTGTTCTGTGTTATTTAAAATACTAGCAGAATCACAAAATATCAGTGATGTGCATTACACGTGAATGCCACTGACAGCATATTTATGGCAGGTGAAATGTTGTTTTGGAACACAATGTTGATTATCTCGAGTGATTAATTCTTTGAAAGTTTTCAAGGCGATAATGTATATAGATTATTTTTGTGGAAACACCGCAATGAAAATTATTTATTTGCTAACAGTTTCGGCCTGAGTCAACAGGCTGAAAGCTTAGCAAACAAATATTTTACGGTGTTTCCACAAAAATAATCTATATGTATATGATCTGGGGTGAGTTGTACAAAGCCAAGATAGCTTATCTAGTTGATAAGTTCTAGCTAAAGAACAGCACTAATCATGCTTTGAACAACCTAATATAAAATTTTATCCACTGATAAAATTTTATCCACAGTGGATAAAAGTTAAATTGGGTTGTTCAAAGCACCACTAGAGTGGTTCTCTAGCTAGGATTTATCCACCATTTTTTTGTGTGTGTCTGTGCTTTTCACACATTTTCATGCATTTCAAGTCTATATCTCGTTCTGTACTTAACAGCGGTAGTCACATGTACGCATTGCGTACCTATTTTTCCCAACTGGTCCCGGTTTGGTCTTAAAATGTATATATTCTACACTCGAATTTTCCTTCACCCAAAATCCTTAGAACACGCTATGTAATCGAGTGAAATGCCCAATATCACTTATAATATACCCAATTCTCTCCTGGCATTACCATGCACCTTATTATATATACAGAACTCGCGATCAAGCTCTTGGCAACGCCCTCCGTGGCTCAGTGGTCAGAGCATTGCACTGGAATCGCAAGGTCGTGGGTTCAATTCCTGCCGGAAGGCCTGTGTAGTTGCATTTTTCGCAACTGGTCCCGGTTTGGTCTTAAAATGTATATATTCTACACTCGAATTTTCCTTCACCAAAAATCCCTAGAACATGCTATAATAGAAATAGGTACTTTTTAGCAATATTAGGACCAATATTACTAAAATAAGTGAAAAATTGATTAGAATGTATATATTCTACTTTTTTGTTGGTTAGCTTACCGTAGAGCGGAAAATTTAGAGTACCATATCTTCGTGTTGGACATTTTAAGTATTATATAAGCTGCTTCAACCTTTTCTCGATTGCGGGAACGCGGTGTAGGTATTTGAAACATTGCGTAGTGTTCAGGATAGCATATTTAGTCAAGGTAAGATCAAACGAAAAAAGGTAGAATGTTCTCTGTGCCAATTGACCTTTGACAGCGACTACAGAAAACAGCACAATGATAAGTACTATGCATAATGAATTGATAGCTGTCCATCGCCATATTCTGTACAAGTTGGCTGGCGCTCCCGAAAATCCTGTGGAAATCCATTTAATTTTACGTTCGCACGGAAAACGTTCCCGAATCAACCGTTTCGGGCCGTCTCCATCAAGCTAATGTGAAGATATAGGAAGGACATAATGGAAGATCGCCCCTTTCTTTATTTTATATCAAATAGTGCCATAAAGTCACTTAAAAGATAAGTAAATAAATGAACTAAAATAAAAACGTATGACCACACAAAATTCTGGTCACGCCCATGTGACCACTCCCACTTGTCGGAAATACCACCGCTCAAAATCCCTAGCTACGCCACTGCGCTTTATTAAACCCGGCGAGAATCTAGCAAAACCCTACAGATAAATAACAAAATTAAACACTTGATGTCTCACCTCGGAAACCTCGGAAAACTAGTTTAATAGTCAGCTTGTACAGCAACGCCGCGACAAATGTTTAATTAAAACGTTGCACTGTACCCGACTGATCGTTATATAGAGATCAGTATACAGTGGTCTGTACCGTCAAAGGCAATGCAGTGGTGGATGTATTATATTGGTGAGGCTAACTCACAAATAGAGTGCATTACGGCGGGAGTGTATTTGACACCTCTTCTCTTTGCAAATTTTGGGCCATTCTTAGCCTCGTTTTTGGTAGCCTCCTCGTTAGAAATATGGGGAGGGAGGCATAGGGCAGTTTCCCTAGGCAAAGGCGCAGGTTGAATTATGCATGCAGGTGAATATTCGATTTCAAAATGGCGACGTTTTCAAGATACAACGAAGATCGTCCATATGAAGTACGTTAGTTTAAAATTATTTATGTTCATGGCCAGTTTTCTACAAATGTAAACTTCTTCTAACGTTTTATAATTTTGTACGACCACAGGTGGCGAATGTTCCGGCTGAATTTGACACAACAAACGACATGGATATGGACCAGAAATCCTCTCTGGATGAACATATTTCGGAGGTATTTCAACGTAGTTTGAAAGATTTAGTCATTTATTTTTGTTTAACCCTTTATTGACCAGGTTTTTGGGAGCTCTTCTCTTGACGAGTAAAATCGTCTGGCGTTAGCCAGAGTAAAATTAAGAGGTTATAAGTAGACAAAAAGCAACTGTGTCCAGTAAAGGGTTAAATAAATATTAAAATAAGCCGTTATCTTGTTAATAGAGGATAAAATGTCGTTTGTTTACCCCAAGAGTTTGGTTCTCAAGTGTGCAGCTTTTTAACTTTTGTAACACTGCAAAATATATACCAGTTAGTTTCAGAAATTGCAGCTTGATGTTAGTAATAATTGTCAGTTGTTTGCTACAAGCTGTGTTAGTACTACTCGGAAAAACTCTGAGCACGCTCTGTAGTGGCTCAAGCTCTGGCCAGCATTCAGAAGGTTGTGGGTTCGAGTCCCGCTTAGAGCTCAGAGTTTTTCTGAGTATTACTAACTAACACAGCTTGTACAGCAAACAACTGACAATTATTAAAATATATACTGTTTAATAAAAGAGCCCCCCTCTCAGCTTGCTCCCCCTTACCCCCTCACTGGGGAAGGGAACACTGGAGCAGAGTCTCTGTAGAGTTCGCACCAGTACCACTGACCTGCACAAGAGCTCTTATTTAATTTGCATATTCACTGAACTTTCTATACTCCACAAACAATCTGTTGTTCATGCATATGGGAGTGTATTTGTGCCATTTTGCAACAAACCCCGCAGAATCGCACACCCAAATTGTTGTTTTTTTCAACACTATGGGACACTATGCGAAAATCATCAAAATCGGTAAAATGGTCCAACAATTTTGTCCACGTTTCTCTCTGACAAAGGGCCTTCCCTCAAAATGTTAGACTCCTACATTCTCTGTTTCAGCAGTATATCTAACCTTACTACATTTCGAATTTTGTCCAAGATTTTGTAGCCCCCAGTTAAAATATATACTGCTCTCATGACTAGTAAATCCTAGCCATGAGTTCAGGTCACACCAGACTCCAGGCAGCCAGTCCGTCACACTGTCACTGACTTGATCAGTGGACGGTATAGAGTAAAATTAACTGTTTGCTAGGTGTTCACTGTCCAACCTTCGTAAACCCTCCTCTCTCTCGAAATGTAGATTTTGCTTGTTAATTATTGATCAGATTTTCATAGTCATGTTCATAAAGGAAAGAAATGATCATAGACGAGTCGAATTTAAGTAACTGAAAATTTCAATAGATGTTGGATGGTGAATTTAACCAAAATAAATTAGTGGATTGGTGGATTTTGTTACCCCTATTCACCCCCTTTATCTATTAGCGTTTAGTGTTAAGATACTAGCAAAGCATTCTGACTGGTAGTTGTAGTCACCCAACACCTTTGAATGTCATCATGTAAATGGCCTATCAGTTGTTTCACTCCCAATTCAGTTCTGTCTCAGTCGTTTCATCATGCCTAAACTTCATATACCAGGGTTCAAAATTATGGCTGGTCAACAGACAATGTCTGGCTAAAATGAAATGCACGGGAAATCAGATGACTATCTGAGAAATATAATTACTTTGCAATATTGTGCTGCAACATTGCAATGTTGATTCATTTGTCAATTTGGCTTGAGCAACTTGCAAGTGTCTAGTGAAGATTCCTTTGTAAAGGTCCGTCTTTCTTTTGAGTGAATATGCAAATGTATTACAGAACCATCCTCGGAGAAACATGAGAAAATTTTTCATGATTTCTTACACTGCTAAAGTCAACCGAAAAAGTTTGGCTGACTCGAGCGGGATTTGAACTCGCACCTTGGGATATTGGCAAGAATTTCCTCATGTTTCTCAATAGAATTGAAACACTGTACTTCCTCATGGTTTAGTGTTTAAGTTGTCGCGAGAATATCTCGTGCACTTAAGTTGGATAAAACTCGCCTCCTATCCCTGTGCGGCTCAACAGGTAGAGCGGCGCACCGGAATCCCACTCGAGTCAGCCGGAAGTTTTCAGTTGACTTTAGCAGTGGAAGAAATCATGAAAAATACAAATTTATGTTTAAAAGAGAACTGTTGGTGGGTGGATAGTATTTTCAGCCATGCAAATGGTAGTTTAAGTAAAGAAATGTTGAATTTTGGAAATAAATATTCCTGAAACATTTGCAAATTGCTCATGGCAACTTGTCAATCAACATTGCAATGTTGTGTGGGAAACAGGGAATATCGCAATGTAGCTTCCAAGAGAACACCCAGTTTGACTGTAAGCATTTTTCCTATGTATAATATTCGAATTATAGTTTTTGTTTACTCTATTTGTGTAGTACTCCTAAGTGAATATAACAAAAAAAATTAGTAAAATATCTGTGTATGCATGATCTGATGTTCGTATATTAAACTAAACAAACACAGCTGCATGGCTTTGGCTTTTAAATAAAGAACATGGCTGCACCAAATTCAATTTGCGCTTTAAGAAGAGAATTGATTGTACATTAGAAATTTATTTCAAATTATGCAAAATCAACACCAGCTCAACACTGAAGAAGTTAAGTTTCATGAATGAGAGCTACCTGACAAGCTGGTGTCAACCTAGTGAAATGCTTTCAATCTTAATTTATGTAGACTTTATATAAAGCTGTAATAATGTAGTTACACGTTGGTCAATGGACCTTATGCATTAAAGCAAAGCATGCTGGGAGTTTAGTTACACAAATAAATTTCGGAAGATGGCGACCGCTTCCTTCGAATAGGAGCGGTGAAGCATTTAGTTAAATTTGTAGATGATTTTTTTCTTCTGAAGATTTAATAAAGGTTTTTATCTATTCTAAGTGGTTTGTTTTGTGTTTTGGGGGAATTGTGGATGTGGAACTGCCATATTTTTCAAAATATTCATCATTGCGACGAAGAGATAATTTCGTTCGATGAAGAAGGCTCTGATAACTATTTGAGATTTTACACATCTGAAAGGTAGGTACTTACATAAATTTCGTTAAAGGTAACCAAGTCCACAGTCATTCGCTATTCCTAGCTGCTAGAACTGCAATCGGCTTCTATCTGACTCTTCTGGGTTCAAAAATCCTGTTTCAACTACCACATCTCTTCACGCACGATTTGATCAAGACTCAAGAGTTCTATTTCTAAACCAATTTAAAACATTGAAGTCTTTGGCGCGAAAACAACCGGGTTTGATCAACTTAATTTTTTCGCTTTTTCCTCTGTTTCGTGAACGTCGAAGTATTTTCAGCTCTGTGCGCGATTTTTTGCTTTGTTTTCTTCTTCGATAATCTATAGTCAGCGACGAACACTTCTGACTACTTGTACTGAAACACGAAGTGTGCTCAACCTGGATTGAATTTTCGTCTGGCTTTTTATTCATTTTGTTGGAAATGGAGAAAGAAGAATGTGGACGGGAGTGGACAATTTACCACTATTCACCCATGCATGAGTTCATATTGAAGCAACATTTGATAACAGACATCACTGGTAAACATGGAAAACCACCAAATACTCACTTGTAAGCACATGCAAGAAGTCTGGCTACCAAGAAACTGGTAACATAAGTAAAAGTTAAAGCCAATATTATGAAAGGCAAAGAATGCTATTTTCTTGGAAAAGGCACTGTCCATAGAAACTGAAGTCACTGGATAGATGTACCAACAACAGTCCAGATTGACAGATTATGACTCGAGGCTCGAGCCACACCAATCAGAAGCCCCCATTTGTGGGTGACCAAGGTTTTTCCAAACACCAGGGTCTGTCCACAAGCATTTCCTCCACCTTTGTACCCAGACTACTAAGCAACGCTTGCTATACAGGCTACCTCCCCTACTGCTACACCACATGAATTTAAACTTTCAGAAGGGTCAAATAAAAAGCAATCTGGACTTGCAAATAGCCATGGTGTTTCTAAATAATTATTTACTAAAAATCCACACTGGGTGCATGCATTAATAGATTTGCCTTCACCTATTACTTTTTCTACATATATCAACACTGCAATTTGTTCATTGTCTTCCCCCTAAAGACATGATGCAGGACCCATGGCTGACAAATTTATTGTTCTTAAAGAACTGCTTGTTGAGTCTAGACTTTGGGTAGATGCTTTGTTGTCTGTTCATCATGAGGCCAAAATTTGAAGCAGTTAAACATACATGTAGTCTTCTTTCCTTAAACCTAAGACTGCTTTTGGACATTATTTCAATGTCCTTCAATTTTGTTTTGAAGCATATAGTTTCTCTTTAACAAATGGGACAAATTCAGGGTTTGGTAAATATTTAGTGCTGTCAGTGAAAGTACAGTGTTGTATGTTTTGCAAAATTGTATTCCTAATTTGAACATTGAACAGCTGACAAGCTTTTAATCTGCTTTTGGCCAGTAAATTTCTTTTTTGATGGCATACCCTTGAAAAAACCACTGCAGTCACATGGTTGACATTTATTTGATTCAAGCACTCCTTCAAAATATTTAATGTCCCAGCTTTGGTCAAACCATCTTTTATTTTTTTTATGTCTGAATCATTGACTTGTCTTAGTGCTGTGCTGTGGCTTTACTAAATTTAATGATCAAATAGTACTGCAGTTTTAAGTTCTTCTTTGTTGGGGACATGCCATTGTTGTAGCAGCTGAGTGCATGTGCATGTTACTGTAAATAAATCATCAGGGGATGTCTGTTGCCTCAAGCTGTATGAAGTCAAGCAGTTGAAATATTAAAGCAGCTACATGTTTGTAGCAACCACCTAGACCTGCCTTGCATGAATGAACAAGTTGCCAGTGAGTGAAACCTTCACTGTTTCCTGGAGTAATTAAGTGAACATATAAAACATATTGTGTTTTCTTCATGGAAGCATTCCTGTTGTTGGTACATCTATCCAGTGACTTCAGTTTCTATGGACAGTGCCTTTTCCAAGAAAATAGCATTCTTTGCCTTTCATAATATTGGCTTTAACTTTTACTTATGTTACCAGTTTCTTGGTAGCCAGACTTCTTGCATGTGCTTACAAGTGAGTATTTGGTGGTTTTCCATGTTTACCAGTGATGTCTGTTATCAAATGTTGCTTCAATATGAACTCATGCATGGGTGAATAGTGGTAAATTGTCCACTCCCGTCCACATTCTTCTTTCTCCATTTCCAACAAAATGAATAAAAAGCCAGACGAAAATTCAATCCAGGTTGAGCACACTTCGTGTTTCAGTACAAGTAGTCAGAAGTGTTCGTCGCTGACTATAGATTATCGAAGAAGAAAACAAAGCAAAAAATCGCGCACAGAGCTGAAAATACTTCGACGTTTACGAAACAGAGGAAAAAGCGAAAAAATTAAGTTGATCAAACCCGGTTGTTTTCGCGCCAAAGACTTCAATGTTTTAAATTGGTTTAGAAATAGAACTCTTGAGTCTTGATCAAATCGTGCGTGAAGAGATGTGGTACTGTAGTTGAAACAGGATTTTTGAACCCAGAAGAGTCAGATAGAAGCCGATTGCAGTTCTAGCAGCTAGGAATAGCGAATGACTGTGGACTTGGTTACCTTTAACGAAATTTATGTAAGTACCTACCTTTCAGATGTGTAAAATCTCAAATAGTTATCAGAGCCTTCTTCGTCGAACGAAATTATCTCTTCGTCGCAATGATGAATATTTTGAAAAATATGGCAGTTCCACATCCACAATTCCCCCAAAACACAAAGCAAACCACTTAGAATAGATAAAAACCTTTATTAAATCTTCAGAAGAAAAAAATCATCTACAAATTTAACTAAATGCTTCACCGCTCCTATTCGAAGGAAGCGGTCGCCATCTTCCAAAATTTATTCGTGTAACTAAACTCCCAGCATGCTTTGCTTTAATGCATAAGGTCCATTGTTTCATACAGTAATTGCCATGATTATAAACACTGATGATATTAATTTCTTTGGCCTCTTGTTGGCTAGTACTGCCCGAAATCTATGTCATCCCTCTGTGTAGGAAAATGTTGGCTATCAGCTTGCCTTAAAGCTTGGTTGGAAGTCAGGAACTGGTCTGGGCAGATACAAACAAGGTACTGGTACTGTACATAAATGTTAAGCAGACATGTCAGAATTGGTCTAAAACATGTACAACATAGTAGCCAGGGATGAGCCGATAAAGGAAAATCAAATTTACCGATCCGAAAAATTCCGATCCGATTTACGATCTTTTATCGGTGGTTATACTACATTGGCGTTTTTCTTAAAAAAGAAAATGAAATTCACAAGTACAAAAGCCTGAATGGTATTTATCGGACTGTTGATATATGTCGATGTGATCGCCTGATCGACCGATAAGCGATCAGCCTGAAAGTTGACGATTAATTTCCGATTATCGGCTCATCCCCTCTCTCCTCCGCAGAGGTTAAATTTCGGAGATTGGAGGTTTCGGGGGTCGTCGAAGATGCTCGGAAGTGACGATCCCCGAAATATCCAATTTCCGAAAGAACCTCTGCGGAGGAGAGAGGCTTATAACCGAGGGGGCTTGTAACCGGGGGGAGCTTATAAGTGGTATCAAAACGCAACAGACAAACTATGTTAGCACTTTATTGCTCAACGTTTTACTTAATATCGCAAGTGTAAAACTGGTAATTATTTTTATTATGAAAGGTGCTAATGGGAAGGTGGGCTTATATCCGGGAGGGCTTATAACCGGCGGGTATTTTCTGTTACCAAATAGATGGGCCTATAACCCCGCGGTTATAGGCCCATCTATTTGGTAACAGAAAATACCTGCCGGTTATAAGCTTATAAGCGGGATTCTACGGTATGCAACTAGATTAAAAATGTGCCTAAAGTTTTAACTTTTTACACAGAAACTAAACAAAACAGTTCATGTTTGACTAGAAATTGCAATTGTTATTTACTACTCTATATATAATTGTGGTATTTGTCTCCCGTGGAAAAATCTGCAAAAAAATTGTTTGCAGGTGACCGCGCCGCGCACTGAATTTTGATCATTGTTTGCATTGTGTCAACTCCTACTTGACACTGGGTCAAGTTGACTGAGCTCATACTGTACTTGTCAACTGGCAGTTGACACAATGCAAACAACGACCAAATTTTAAACAACAGTCACCTGCAACCAGCAGTAATTGAGCCAAATTATTTAACCCGTGTAAAAACATGCAAAATGGTTTGTAAAATGGAGATGATGATGATGATGATGATGATGATGATGATGATGATGATGATGATGATGATGATGATGACCAATGATGATGATGATGATGATGACCAATGATGATGTTAATGATGATGATCAATGATGATGTTCTCGTCATTAACCTCATTGATCATCATCGTTAACATCATTGATCATTATTATTAACGATGAAGATGAGGAGGAGGACGATGAAAAGGAGGATGAAGAGGAGAAGAAGGAAGACGATGAGGAGGAGGACGAGGAGGAGGACAATGAGGATGATGAGGAGGAGACGATGCAAGGAGGACGACGAAGATGATGAGGATGAGAAGGAGGACGATGACGATGATGAGGAGGAGGAGGATGAAGATGATGAGGACGATGAGGATGATAAAGATGAGGAGGACGATGAAAATGGTGATGAGGAGAACGATGAGAAAGACGATGACGATGAAGAGGACGTGAAGATGATGATGAGGACGATGAGGATGAGCACCGTCCTCTTCATCATCATCATCATCATTATCATCATCATTATCGACCTGTCCTTCTCCTCCTCCTCCTCCTCCCCATCATCCTCTTCATCATCATCCTCATTGTCCTCATCATCATCATCCTCAATGTCTTCATCATCCTCCTTGCATCGCCTTCCTCATCATCTTCATGGAGGATGTTGAGGAGGACGATGAAGATGGTGATGAGAAGGACGATGACGATGAAGAGGACGTGAAGATGGTGAGGAGGATGATGAGGACGACGATGAGGATGATGAAGATGATGAGGAAGGCGATGTAAGGATGATGATGAAGACAATGAGGAGGATGATGAAGAGGATGATGGGGAGGAGGATGATGATGAGGAGGACAGGTCGATAATGATGATGAGCATGAGGCCAATGGTGATGATGAGGACGATAAGGAGGTGGAGGGACGATGAGGAAGGTGATTAGGAGAACAATGAGGAGAACGATGAGGATGGTGAGGACAATGGTGACGATGAGGAGGAGAATGAGTATGATGAGACTGATGAGGAAGGTAACAATGGGGCGGATGAGGACAAGGAGGAAGACGATTAGGATGATGATGATGACAATGGGGATGACGACGATCATGATGATGATGATGGGAAAGAAGACGATGAGTATAAGACCCTGTTACATAAAGCAGGATTGACAGTCCAATCGAATTGAAAAACGCGAGTGAAATCAAACTGGGCAAATGTTTACATGGAGAATCCGATCTATTTTTGCTTTTTGTAAGCGGATTTTCAACACTATTTTCCGGTCTTTCGTCAAAGTCCGCCATGTTTACAACATGCGGCATGCGTACAAGTCATTTTCAGGTCAAACCGTGTTTAGATGAATCAGACTGGAGACATTCAAGCCGATTCAAGCTTGAATCCCAATCAAAAACTTTCAAAAACTTTCAATCTTTTTCATGTAAACATAACAAGGAAAAACGACATGGGAGATTTGACTTGAACACGCAATCCGCTTCATGTAAACAGGGCCTAACTGATGATGATGATTTTCAAACGCCCACATTTATCCTGATCGGACTTATTGCCTGGTGAAAAATAGTTTTGGGTAATGAATTGTGTCCCTTCTCTTGGATATGCACAGCCAAGATTAAAAGCACCTGTATAACACAGGGATAATCTGGAATGTTATTTTTTTATTAACAGGCAGGTTAATTCCTGTTCCAATGGTTATCAAAGAGGATGTACTGTGTTTGGGAAGGATGTCAATGGAGGTACTGTACACATTGTAAACCAACAAAGTTGTGAGCTTTTATTGTTCAAAATAATAATGACATGTTTCATCTTTCTCTTCTTGTTGTTTTTTTCTGTTTGTTAATTGTTTGTGTTTGTGTTTGTGTTTGTGTTTGTGTTCGTGTTCGTGTTCGTGTTCGTGTTCGTGTTCGTGTTCGTGTTCGTGTTCGTGTTCGTGTTCGTGTTCGTGTTCGTGTTCGTGTTCGTGTTCGTGTTCGTGTTCGTGTTCGTGTTCGTGTTCGTGTCCGTGTCCGTGTCCGTGTCTGGTTTGTTTGTTTGTTTGTTTGTTTGTTTGTTTGTTTGTTTGTTTGTTTGTTTGTTTGTTTGTTTGTTTGTTTGTTTGTTTGTTTGTTTGTTTGTTTGTTTGTTTGTTGGTTGGTTTGTTTGTTTGTTTGTTTGTTTGTTTGTTTGTTTGTTTGTTTGTTTGTTTATTTGTTTGTTTATCTCAAAAAGGATATCTCAAAAAGTATTGAACCAATTATCCAGGCAGTAATTACATTTTAGTTTAAAATTGAATAAAAACTTCGTAAAAATCTGACTGCAACCGTAAAGAAGAAAAGAATGAAAAACTGACGACGGACTTTGCAGTTCTATTCTTTATAGAATCGAGCTGTTATGGACCAAGGGACATGCAAATTTTATCTTGCAAATGTCCTAGTGTAATCAAGCATTTAATGAAACAATGACATTATAACAACCATACTGTATTTATATTGGAGAACCACTTTAAAAAGATTTTGTTTGCTTGTAGCTTGAACAAGTAAATGAAGCATCGAACAAGCGTCGTACTTTGGAAGTAGAAAAAGAAGAAACAGAAGAGTTGAGACAGAAGTACCAGGTATATAATTTTCAAATGGCTTGTTACACATTCACTGTTAGTGGTTTAGGTTTCATTTCAAACAGCTACAGCTAATTGGGAGGTGATCTGAGATGGAGTCTACGAATTATATGATGAGAATAACGTTCATTCGTTCTTTGTTCTTTAATTAATTAATTAATTAATTAATTAATTAAATTAATTAATTAATTCGTTCATTCATTCATTCATTCATTCATTCATTCATTCATTCATTCATTCATCCCATTCATTCATTCATTCATTCATTCATTCATTCATTTCTTCATTTCGTCATTGCATTCACTCAAACTGCCTTCTATATTATAAAAGTGTTCCATAAACGATATTCGTTTTGATCATTAGACAACACAAGATAAAGAAAAAGCAATAGAGGAAAGTCTGAAGCATTTGAAAGAAAGCTTTCACTGTGAACTGTGTGACAAGCAGTACTTCAAGTACAAGGAATATGACAACCACATCAATTCATACGACCATGCACATAGGCAGGTGAGCAAAACATTATGGAGTTTGACACAGTCCCGCTGGTTGCTAATTTGGCGGGAAAATTACTGATAATCGGGAAATTTTATGGCGTCAGCACCCATAAAAAAGCCCAAAAATGAACGCAAATTTTTTGCGTTTCCTTTGGTGAAATTATTTTCAAGTTGACACAGTTCAAGAGGAAGCTTTTTCCTTTGTAATTCTCTTTTTTCAAAAATTCTATGGAACAAATTTTGCTTAATGTAAAAAAATATTACATTTGGTGATATTGACAACCATCCGAACAACCAACCCTACGTTTATTTTGCCCTAAAACGTTTCTTGAAGCAATTTTCATAAGACTGCGAAGTTTGGAAAAATTTCACCAAAGAAAACTCGAGAAATGGCAGAAAAAATCCTTTATCTTTTAGACTCGTTGTTGCCATGGCAACAAAATTAATTGCGAGAATGTTAGTAATCTTATTGGAAAGTTTCATGAACATTAGTCATAAGGGAAGGAAACTGGGCTTCATAAGCATTTTAGTTGAACATTGCTATGCATTATATAAAAACCCTAGGGAGCCACCTTAATTCCCCGTATTAAGCCCCGTTCACGCGATGCCGGTACGAAATCGTGCCGGTATCAAATCATCACGGTAGGAAACTGTTTACACGGTACCGGTATCATTTCATTGCGTTACTATTTTTACAGTTTAGTTAACTCCATTTTTATTAAATTCTCGCCATCACGCTTCTTTTACCCCGTATTTTTTAAGCAGAGAAGAAAGGTTTCGTAAAACCGTGATGAAATCATTACTGTAAGGTGTTCACACGATGCCGATAAAGGAATAATTTCGTTACGGTTTCATATCGTTACGGTTAGCATTACGGTTTATAATCGTTACGGTTAGCATTACGGTTTCAAATCGTTACGGTTAGCATTACGGTTTCAAATCGTTACGGTTAGCATTACGGTTTCATTTCATTTCGTACCGGCATCGTGTGAACGGGGTCTGAGTCTCCGTTCGACAAGCATTTTCTTGCCGAGGTAATAAAAATAAAATAACAATAGTTTTAAAAAAAATATGTATTTTTTATGAATGCAAAAACAAGGCCTATGAAAATAGGAATAATAAAAGTAAGCGCTATTCACACGTTTAAAATATGAATATTCAACCAAGGTTTAACTTTCTCACATATAAATGTCTATTATGTATAATCGTCGCTTCCCTGCGATATTTCCTAATATTTTTTTAATTATTTTTTTTTAATATTAGAGACTCAAAGATTTGAAGGAAAGGGAATTCGCAAGAAACACGCGTGAGTATTTAACAACCGAAGTAGAAATCAAGATGCAGGCAAAACTATTTTAAAAGTGGAGTGCAATTGTATTTATTGGCAGCGAACTTGTATTTATAATGCATGGTAGTCGTTTCATTTAGTTAGCAAAGTGACCAACCTGAACCTATATAACAACAGCGGTGCATCAAAGAGTTTTGACGCATGAATGAACTAATACATTTTAATAGTTAAGTGTAACGATTTTCAACAAGTAGTATTTGAGCTTGCTAGGTTCGTTTACTGGTTATAGTGTTCAGTTTGTGATGTGCAACTGTGCAAGTAACACGACAAGCCTAGTTACTAGGCGTTGCCGCGCTCTATATTTGTTTCAAAAGTTATCTGACCAAGCACGCGTGGGTTGTTATTGTGGGAGGGTTGTGATATTTGGTGTCCTGTATCATGTATCTGTGGTGGTGGTGGGGGCGGGGGGGGGGGGGCAGTTGGCTAGTTTCCCGGGGTTTGGCTTCGTTCTTTAAGAACCTCGTCTTTTAGATTTCCACAGGGCTCGAAATCGCGGCCTGCCACCTGCCAATGGCTGGCCAAATTTCAGAAATGGCAGGCAAAAATAATTTTGGACTGCCAAATCAAAAATAAAATGGCAGGCGAAAATGTGCAAGTTTATTTTACTTCATTTGTTTACATTATTCCTTCATCTATACTGCTTCTCTCCTAAATTCAGTCTCATAAGCAGTTAAAACATATTAAAGATTATTATAAAGAACATAGATTGTGGATTTTGTCTGTTCATGAACGTTTGTGTTCCTCTGTTTTTCTTTTCGAGATCTGAGTGCAGGCGCATAATTTATGACCGTCCAGCGGTCCACTATAACAATAAAGGCTACCACCAGTTATGGTGAGCACTAGATGGTAGTCGCCAAAACCATGTTGAGCCCGCCAACGCTACTATAAACTCAGTGGTGACTGACTATATTCTATCCTTATCTCCATCCTGGAGAGTTTTCCATGTCTTCTTTAATATGAACGCTGTTATCCACGTGCGCGTAGAAAAATACTATATGTTTTATATACAAGGTATTTTGAAATAAATCGCGGTATACTTAATACGAGCTGTATCGCATTATTAGAGACCTCAAGATACCCCGGGTTCGGTTTACCGGTACGGGTAATCTACCCGTACCCGTAGTCGTATGTACGGGTAGACCATGATCTACCACGGGCAAACGGGTAGATATTACGAGTAAAAAAAAAATGGCGGTACCCGTACCCGTAAACCGAACCCGGGGTATCTTAAGGTCTCTATTGCGACTGTTTACGACGCCGTGTCACCGCTGGGTTAGTGGTGTTTGTGGGCCCAACATGGTTTTGACGACTACTATCTAGTGCTCACCTATATCTATAGAGTATAATTACTGTACTACCCGTTATGCAGGTTTCCTTTTCTGGCAGGTCAAACATAAGAAATGGCAGGCCATAATTTACTTGGCCTGCCAACAAAATATGAAAATGGCAGGCCATAAATGTTTTCTATTTTGAGCCCTGTTTCCAGCGTTTCTCTTAAAATTTTCCGATGGGATCTTGTTAAGCTGTGTTTACACTGCAAGCCATGTCCTGGGGTAAATGTGTCGTGTTTACACTGGCACAAGCCTGACCAAGGCCAAGGCATAGGCCAGCAAAAGAAGCAAGCCTAGATATTCTGGCCAAGGCCTGGCCCAACCTCGTACCCAGGCTCTTTTCAACCCGCAGCGCGAAGAAAAGACGCCAACCTGGTTTATCATGGTCACGTGACTACCAAAATCTGGTTGTGACAAATTTTTTTGGACAGGGGTGGGGTAGTGTTCTTGCTTGAAAGATTTACCATTTGAGAAAATACTTAGATCTTGGATTCAAGAGCTCAGCGCTAAGTGGGCACGATATGGCTATGATTGTCGATTATATACCTGTATACTTATTCACATGAAACGGCTGTTAAACGTAGAAGAGACTCGGGGCACAGAGAAGCGAAAAAGCAGTGGTCGCAGGTGGTAAATATTTTCCCCGTTTTACATTTCGATTCCTTATCTAGCTGCTCAGTCAGCTCAGGATTTTTGCTCTAATGCTATCCTTACACATCCTACTTGTTTTGATGCGAATACTACACAAATTATCGAAGTGTGGAGCGGAGAGAAAGTTCTACTACACCGAGTTGTGGAATGGAGACGGAAACTGATTTAAACCAGTTAAATAAACAAAGATAATCAGTACTCAAACTTGAAAGTTGATCATTCATTTTAAACGAAAAATTATCCGCAACATACATCATACCAAACAAATCGCAAAAATACAAAGCGCTAAGATATTTTCCTCGGCTACTTGTCTCCTTTGTTTATCCAATTTAAAATTTCTGATGTCTGGATATAAATGCCGACGATCGTCGAGCGCTTCGAATTTCTCTCCGCTCCACACTTCAATAATTTACGTATAGTATTCGCATCAAAACAAGTTGTATGTAAGAATAAGCGTTATAACAGAAATCAGCTAGAAATCATCATTAGCAGCTAAAAAAGGAATGGGAATTTGAAATCATTGGTAATTTATTTTACCGTCTGCTACCTGCTTCTATGCTTCGCTTGTTTGTGCCGTGAGTACCTTATACGTTAGCCGTTTCTTGTGAACATAATCGAAAATCATAGCCATATCGTGTCCACTTAATTAGCGCCGAGCTCTTGAATCCAAGATCGAAGTATTTTCTCAAACGGTAAATCTTTCAGGCAAGAAGCTTCAAATCTTCTCTACCCCACCCCACCCCTGTCCAAACAAAATTTGTCACAACCAGATTTTCGTAGTCACGTGACCATGATATAACCAGGGTCTTTTCTTCGCGCTGAGAAAAAAAGAGCCTGGGTACGAGGTTGGGCCTGGCCTAGACCAGCCCAGGACGTGTTTACACTGCCAAAAAGTAGACCAAATTAGGCCAAGGCCAGGTCAAGGCTTGCAGTGTAAACACGGCTTTAGGGTTAGGTGATCCAGAACGGAAAAAGATAGAAAAGTGGAAGAGCGACACCTGTCAGTTAAGTGAATGTGATTTTAATCCCATACTGTGTTTTCTAGAATCAAGAAGAAGAAAAGATCGGCACAACGATAGAGAGTCACGCAAGAAAACTGTGACCATCCAAAGGTAAAACCAAAGCCTACTTTTCCACTTGGCTTAGTGAAACAGTTTAGGGTGTGGCACAGTGGTTAGTGCACGTGCCTTTCACCTCTTCGACCCGGGTTCGATTCCTGCACGGTGGCCGCATGTGAGAAGAGTGCTTCCAGTTTGATTCTACCAAACACCACAGGTTTCCTCCGGGTACTCCGGTTTCCTCCTGTAGTAACACTGGACCAATGAGGGTGGGCCCTTACTGGACCTCTGAGGATAACAGTTTAGATATAACTGATAGAGTTATCCAGTATAAATAAGGTTAGTTCAGGTTTTTTTAGGGAAAGTAATTGAAATTTGTTAAAATGTATATTTCTCGATTGAATCCATATTCTCAAATCATTAATAATTCATGAATTATCGTAGCCAATCCATGACCGTATATCACATCACATGCATGAGTTTTGATACCCAATGAAAACCTGTAGGAAGCTTCCTAGTGAACTGGATCACATCTCTTAATCTGCATATTGAAATTAATGAAGAAAATACCGCAAATCGCAATGCGATACTCGTTTGAGAAGCAAGATCTATGTCCCTCGGTTTTCATTTGTTTTCTCGTGTTTGGAACCCCTGATGAAACACTCAAACTCGTGTTTGATCTATTACTTGAGACAGATTAAGATGCTACCACATAATCATTCCATACACACGTAAAAACGCACAGTCTGATCAGCTCTGATTTCAGATCTGTTCAGAGAAATGTAGCGACCCTTGATACAGCCTGACAGCCACAGAATGTACCAGCGCTGATGTATATACATTTAGTTAGAATTTCTAACAGACTGCGACAGCTCCGTAGACAACATACCTGTTCAGTCTGTTATATCAAACTGATACAGCACTGACCGTGTCAAGCTGATACAGTTTTGACAGAATCTGTTCTGGACAGTCTGTTGTAGCTGCAGGTATGATACAGATATGATATCATAGGTGTAACATAGCTGATACTGCAACATGCTGTATCAGGGATCGCTACATTTTTCTGAACAGATCTGACATCATTCTGCATCAGGTCTGACACAGAGTGTGCTTTTTTGCGTGTGTACATGAGTAGCTGAACGGTTCTCAAGTGCACGATTGCTTAATGGATGCAAGTTGTGTTTATTTGTTCGGCAATGCGACGATACTGCGATATTTCAGGGATCTGTAATAAATTGCTGATACACCCCGTGTCTCGTATCTCTCGAAATCGTCGTTTAAAAAGAAATATTACCGGAAACTTTTTTATTTCTACCCATTTTTGGTTATCATTATGCACTTGGAACAAATCAATGTGTCTGCCAGATGGTCAATTTGTCTCGCGCCGTTGCAACACAAATTCGCGACATGCAGAAGTTGTCGTGTGTAACCATGGCAACCGTTGCTTTCGTCGCAGAACAACAACTAAACAAGATTTTCACTCTGATGCAGTGCTCCGCTATAGGAACGTCAGTATTTCGTTATAAAGAGTAATTTTCATTGTCTTCGAATGTTTTACAAACACGAGAGAACATTAAAAATTACGAGGTAATAGGCCGAGTGATTTTTGTTGTTCTCGAGTGTTTGCAACCCCTGGTAAAACACGATACACGAGTTTATAAAATAGCTTCTCAATCATCAATTATAGTAGAGAGACTTGGTGACATTAGTGCATATTAGATTAGACAATGGTTTCACGTTTATAATTAAGAAATGTGGTAATAAACGGTTCTTTGTTTGTGCTATTTATTATTATCTGATTTCGGGTTTCAAAACTGATACACATGACCAAATATTTTTCTCTGATTGGCTAATTAGCTCATGAATTATTAATGAATTTGAGAAGTTATTTTAATTAACTCTAGTTGGTCTTCAATCGCTTAAAACTTTTATCTAAATGTACGTTTCAGTGCGGAGAAGTCGTCCCCAAAAACTTCATCAGCGGCTTTCAAGTCAACCTTCGCTTCATCACAAGCTCCGGCCCTTACTCCCAAAGGATTCAGCACGACCACGGGTAGACCAAGTTTTTCACGACATCCACCCTTGCCATCCTCGCAAGCACCACCACTACCTCACGAACCTCCTCCCCCACTACCACCGTCCCCTCCCCCGCCTCTTCCTGCCCCACCGTCTTTCTCCTCGTCGAGCATTTCCACGAAACCGCGAGCTACGCATCACGGGAACGGAAAAACTCATGGAAAATCTACTACGTGTACGCCAAGCTCTCAAGTCGGGTCGTTGGTGGCGAAACCTATTAAGTTTAACTTTGGATTAGGAAAAGATACAACGGTTGGACAGGTAAAAATTCGTGCACCTTTAAAGAAATCGAATGTGTTTGGAGACGATGAATCCGAATCGGAGGATGAGAGCAGCTCGTCGTCTGACAACGAGAATACAGAACCCGAGTTGCTAAGCAGCACGAAAGAACAGCAGCAAGAATGTCTGACAAAGGCAATCGATTACTTTGATACCTTAATTAATAGCGAGAAAAAGAGAAAGATTATTCGGTTTGTCCGAGGCAGTGAAGGTGGTGGGATATTACCCGGTTCTCTTGACAAAACGAAGCCCAAGGCGTTAACATTGTCAAGTATTATATCGAAGAACTGATGTGTTATAAAATATCTATACAGTATTTCTGGGTTTTCTTGTAGATATATATGCGTGCTAATTATGTTCAATTCAATTATTTTACCACAGACAAAGTGTTTTCCACCAATGTCTCATAAGTAAATACAATGACATGTGGGATAAGTAAGAGCCTGTTCATGCATGAGGCGAGATGTCTCGGGGGATTGGGGGATAGGGTCATCCCTATCTCCCGAGATATCTCAATGTTAGTTCACTGTGTATATATGTTTAACAAGACGCTTGAGACGGTCACTTGGGCTGCGCTGGGAAGTGGGCAGTGCCTGAACGAAGGGGGAATGTGATGCATACTTCACACAGGTAAACGTATTTACGATCATTTACGATGAAGAGAGTTGTCCAAGAGGAGTTCTGTCCAACTTCAAAAGCGAAAGGAGCAAAGAACTTACAGCATGCCTCAAGGCCTCACACGGTTAACAACTCGCCGGTAACATGCATGTGTAGTAGCGGAAGTAAAAATGCAAAATCGTGACACCCAAAAAGAAGAAAAAAACAGAGTCGAAATCTAGACTCGGTCTATCGCAGATAGCCCGAGTAAAAAGTAAACCGTTCACCTCCGTATTTATTCCGTGCCTTCACATGCGACCGAGATAACCGGGGATAGGAATAGCTTGGTCTGAGCGATAGGATAACCCTATAGGGCCAGAGTTACCCCGTCTCCATGCAGGGACGTAGCCAGGATTTTGAAAGGGGGGTAGCCGAAATCAAAATAAAATTTTTAGGGGGGTCTGGGGGCATGCTCCCCCGGGAAATTTTGAAATCCAGAATCGCTGAAATGCCGTTTCCTGGCTTTTGGAGGAAGATTTTACAGACTCTAAAGGTTAAAAACCGTCATATAAAATACTCAAAACACGATCTATTCATTTATCCACCCATTCATACATTCATCCATTGCATTCATACATGTGTTCATTCATTTATTCATTCATTCATTCATTCATTCATTCATTCATTCATTCATTCATTCATTCATTCATTCATTCATTCATTCATTCATCCATTGCATTCATACATGTGTTCATTCATTCATTCATTCATTCATTCATTCATTCATTCATTCATTCATTCATTCATTCATTCATTCATTCATTCATTCATTCATTCATTCAAACTTTAATTTAAAGAGGGTGACGCCACATAGAAAAAGTACTAATAAACATGTGTTCCTCGCTGATTCACATACTATAGTTCAAAATATTACATGCCAGTTCAAAATATACATACTAGTTCAACAAACAAATAATAAAATACTGATGATGATAAACATGCAGCTACAAATATCAAGCAATTTAGTTAATAGTTACCATTTTCAAAGTGTTGATGAAGTGGAGAAGTCGTTGGCATATTTTTTGTCAGTGAACAGGAGCTTGGCAGTAGCATTTCCCACAAATTTCAAGAGAGTCTGACGTATAGTCTTCGAGCTCTGAACTTTTAAATTCTGCCATGGCTTTTTCATTTACATCAATATTATGATTATGCATAGCTTTGCTAGCCCGTAGTCTGAAATGTAATTTCAAACTATTACAATTACGGAAAAAGTAATTGGAAGTCAAACAGTGCAACTGCAACGCATCAGTGGTAGTTCTCACTAATAGCCGAATTCATGGATTTTATATTTAAAGAACAGCTTGAATTATTAAACAAGTTTATTTGAAACAAGTATTTATTCAACACAAGTTATCAATTGACAACTGTTAAATCAATTAGAAGGCTTATTCAAAAAATTTAACATCGTGTACAGTATGGTGTGAGCATCTGCAGAGGATCTGTATGGAATCTATTTAAAAAGTCGTACAGTATGATCGCCATGAAACGTAGAGGCATGTACGCATTGCGTGTCTATTTTTCATTTTTGGAGAAATTTCAGTTTCTAAAGTCGTAGCAATGCTTTATGACACGCAAATGACAACTGTATAGTTAATGGTTTTAGCATCAATGATACATCTGCGTACATAAGGCGTTGGTACCAAGAAGTCAAAATTTCTCCAAAAACCAACTATATAGCCATGGAAAACTTTGAGAGTTCATAGCTCAAGTACTATACGCAAGATTCTCGAAAACGTTTTGGTGAATGCTCCTGCCCTGCTCTTCTGTTCATTAAAATACGAAATTTCGAATAAAGTTGACATCTTAATTTCAACGTTTTGACCCTTTTGAAGTGATCATCACGTCCTGATGATGATGACTTCATGCAAGAAAGTCGAAACGTCTAAATTAAAATCATAAGTGTATTTGAAGTGTAGCGTCGCCATACATTTCAAAGTGGGGGGGGGGGGGGGGGGGACTCCATTCGATGGGGAGAAAAACTAGGGGGACACCAAGATCCAACTCAAAAAAGTTACCATCATGCAAGTCCACCATTAGCCTACGCATAACCCCCCTTTGCATGTTTGGTAAATCCCCTCCCCCTAGCCTTATTAGAGCGTCTACATGCAGACTAGTCCACCATATTCGGAGTGTAACGTAACATTCATTCATAACGACTAATTCATAATCTTACGTGACCACATCGTCATACGGGACTCACGAAAGCACAATAATTTTATTGAAACCACATCTCATTTGGTCGTTTAGGGAGGGCACATCAAATTTTAAGGCAGGTATGTGCCCTCTGGCGACGCCGCTGACATTTTGTAGTCTTCGTTAGTTTAAGCACTGGTTAAACCATTAGAATTAGTCTGGCATGTTCAATGGTACTAAGTCTGAAAGTGACAGGAAGATTTTATTGTTCTCAGCTCGTGGTCCCAGAAAAAAAATCCACTTTTTCCACCGCGCAAAATAACCGATCGTTACAACCTAGAATTACTAGTTATTTCAACCAGTCAGCTTTTACAGTGTGTTAATATAGTAATAAACAGCAATAGGAGTCAAATCAGTCAATAATTTGATAAAAAAATGGAAAATTGTATAAAGATTCACAAGTCAACAAAAAATGCGGCATTCTTCAATTCCTTTTGTTTCGAAGCACTGATGCTTGTCCACGATTTGGTCTTAGTAACCTGCCCAATGCTGCCGATAATGAACTTCTCGCATCTTTGACAGCTTTTCTCAACGACCGCAAACGTTCCCGAGTCAAAAGGATCTCTAAAACTTGGGTGCCTTCCCATTTCGATGAGAATCAGAAAGCCTTGTAGAACTTCACAGCAGTTTTGTACGCTCAACTTTTCAAGAATAGCATTTAAGAACTGTTCTAGCAACGAGCTTGAGTAGTTGATCTCTTTCAAAAATGCGTCTATGATAGGAGAGTTGCAAATGCGAGTAAAGTGTTCTATGACGACAGTTAAACAAGTTGCTTGTATGTTCGTGACAAAATTTCTAACCGAGTGAGCCCACTTTGCTTGATAACTATTGACTGACGTAATCAACGCGTTACAATTGTTCCACACTTCAAGTGCTTTAGATTCGGTAATTTGTTTCTCTATGTCCACCCTCACGTCGTTCTGAAAGCTTTCGGACATCATGGTAAACTGCTTACACGCCAGGGTCTTTTCAAAGTTCTTACTAACCCAGCGAATACACTGCAACTTGAGTGCGTCCAACTGATAGAAAACTTCGCAGTATTTCAGACACTCGTATACTTGTGGGATGCAGTATGGACAAGGCTTGTGAAAGAGATGACATTTGGTTATTTTAAGATGACTGATGACCAGACTCTGTAAACTTTGCATGCCATACATATCAGCGAACTGGAGAACTTTAGACGTCTTCAGGCTAAGTATATCCTGGCAAGCACCGTAAAGGAACTTCAAGGCGGCAATGAAAACGTCATAACTTACATCAGAAATCGCTACGCTGGATGACGACGTTTCTTTCCACGAAGACGAAAACATGGCGGCAAAGTAGTCACAGCGGGAAGCCAATATCGCCCTGTGAGCTTTCACTGCTTTGTCTTCCACAAGAAACTCCACATCGCCTGTATTTCCATCAACCAACTGTAGCAGATCAGCAGACAAAGACGCAGTTTTATTAGCTAAATTTCTTAAGCCCTTCAGAGATAAGGCCTTTTCGACATTAAGATAGTCAATGTTGTCTTTCGAATATACTGACCTAAGACATGTTTCTAATTCTTCGAAGTTCAAACCAGTTATGTTTACTTTGTCGCCATTAGCGCGATCTTGGCAATAATTATAAAATTCTGGATATCTGGCTTTGAGTATAAACGAATGCACGGGCAAGTGTTTGGAGTCTATTAACAGTACAAGGTCACTGTATTGAGTGTCTTGAAAGAGTTTTTCTACATCGCCGTGAAGTTTCTCTTTAGTTTCGACCACAACTGACTGACGCAATAGTTCTTCCTTCTTACGAAATGCTGGCGTTGGTTGAAAACTTCGACTGGCCATCGTCTGCGTGAAGAAGCTAACTGCAGTACACAATAGCGACTCCAATGTCTGTAAGAAACAGTTCACAACAACCTGCGTTAGGAAAAAAGTAGAGTGCTGCGCAGGCATGTAGTGTTTTGCATATGTATATAGTCTATAGAGCAAAGTGAAAAGGTTTTACGTAACGAAATACTGTCGTTTCAAGTGGAGCCCTTCACATTTTACTCTGATGAAGGGCTCCGCTCAAAAAGTTCCAAAACGTTCCACTCGTTCCGCGCGTTTCCATTTTTCGCGTTTCTTCCCATCAGCCCTACATCAGCCCCGAACGCCTTGCGATCAGTGCTTGCGTTACGCCGGAGCTTTTTAATTCATTTATTGGCAAACGCCGGAGTCAGTCACTTGTCTGGGAATGGTTTGCAAGGAAAATCAAAGTCAGTGAAAAATATAAAAAGAAAGTTTGCCAGTTAATAAAGCACTTTTAAAGCTATAAACAAATAAGTTAACATTTCTTTCTTATTTGTTGCTAGTGTAATTATTTTCTACTGATATAGCAATGGAAATACCATTTTTGACTTTTTATACATGTATTGCAAAATTTTACTGCCACAACCAACTGTTTATATTACCATAGTTGCTAATAGTTTTAATTATTTTTATATTCTTTTATCTTTTTTATATTATTTAGATCATAATCTGTTAGTTTGTTTATGTTTTAGATTAGGTTAGTTTCGTGGCAATACCTGTAAATTAGCTGAATATAGCTAAGTGTATTTGTCCACGTTAAGTAAAGTTTATTGTATTGTATTGTATCGTATCGTATCGTATCGTATCGTATCGTATTGTATCGTATTGTATTGTATTGTATTGTATTATTGTATTGTGGCACGCGGGGACCTCAGCCACTGTGTCGGGGATTTCGGGAATTCAAGTCTCCTTTCGAAGCTGTGCTACTCCAACATCAATTATCATCTGCCTTAGTTATCTTTTCAGTATAAATTTATTATTAGATTACACTTTTTAAATGCCCTTGAAACGACTTCTAAGCAAAATCCGATCATGGCCTAAAATAGCAAAATTTTTCGTAACTCACAGTTTGAATTCTCTCTTAATTTATTTTACCATATACAGTACATGTATAACTAAAAGAGAAATTGGACTGTGATCGGTGCTCCAAGGATTCCCGAATATGCTACGAACGCATTATTGCCAATTAAAAATAGCCTGTATAGCAAGATGATCAATGGTTTATAGATCTCAAGATGGCTTCAACATTATCGACATTATCAACCAGACCAGTGGCAATATTAGTCGAGTTTCAGGGTGTTGCGCGCGCATCGTTTTGGAAAGGAATTGGTGGGCTCTTGGCGGGTTCTCTAATGAAAGTAAGCAATGGCAAACAGATTTGCTAGCGTGCTGCCAACAGCAGAATAACAGTGTTAAATATCCAGAAACTGTATCTATACTTTGTTTATTTTAAATAGTAAGTTCACTTTGAGGGGAGCTTGCCAGTTTTTTTGGAAAATGATGCGCGCGCAACACCCTGAAACTCACGCAAGGCTTAGGGCATCAGCCTGTGGATCATATTGTCCTGGAAATCTTTGGTTCAATTTTGAATTTGAAAACCATTATAATATTCCACAAACACGATGCTATTATAATAATTACATTGTTCCAATTACTGTATATAATTACAATACAATCCATTATATTGTTTCCTAAAATTACAAATTTGAAATGCATGGGGAAAAATATACAATTGCATACATGTTGAGTTGTGGCAGGTACAGTAACTGTTGCATTTCTTATTTCATACCCAAGCAGATCCAGAGTTGCCTGCAGAGGAGGCCATAGTGTGTGTGGGGTGGTGGTGGTGGTGGTGGTGGTGGTGGTGGTGGTGGTGGTGGTGGTGGTGGGGGGGGGGGGTTGATGATCAAATACCAAATTAATATTTCACTCTGCAGGTTCTTAATTCACTAATTTCTTTAATACACAGAATTTTACTGTATTTATTATATTTTGTCCCCTATGTCGATCCCCACCATTGCAGTGACTGCAATGTAGATTGGAATGACTGCAAATAGGTTGCATGCAGAAATACAAAGGTGGTGGAAGATGGCAGGTGTGCCAGAGCCAGCTGCTCCCCCCTGACAGTGCAGGAACAGCATGGGGGAACCAATTGCCCTATATTTTCTACAGGAATTGCCATTTGTATTATTGTATTAAATGACTTTTGTATTAATACCTCAAATGTCTCACAAGCTAACTTATTACTGCAGACCACACAGAGGCAGCTAACTAATTTCACATCAATGTAACATCAATATGTACAATTCAGTCATTGAATTTTCTTTCTCAATACATTGTCATTCATTATATTATACCGTTAAGCTTTTTTTTATGCTATAGAGCAAAATTGGTGAATATTATTTACCATGTGCAAAAATTAATGCTGAGAAAAAGTGCCCTTTTTATATGGCTCTGACAGGGGGTCCATGGAATAGCCCCCCAAGATATCTTATGAGGGGGTAATTAAGCCTCCTCCACCCCCCCTCCACCCCCCCCACCCCCCCCCCCCCCCCCCCCCATCTCAGTCATGCAGTAGCAATGTAGCCTGCTTTCCAGGAAAACACAAAATTGTCAACATAATGTTTTCATATACTGTATGTAGTTTTGAGAACTTCGTTGCTGCATCGTTTAAAAACAAGCCTAACAGAAATCGTGGTATAAAAAAAAACTATTGACAAAGTCCCTCTATATATACTTACAGAATATGTGTGGACGTACGACAAGTTCCAATATTCAAGGCAGCATTGAATTAGACAGAGTGAGAAAATTTGGTGTGAACACAATGAATCAATGCACAATTTTAAATAGCAGAACAGTGAAGTTCGCCGCCATGATTTAATATACTCATTGTGATTAGTTACCAGTCCAGACACTGCACAATAAATTTTTGTTCAGCTTCGTAGCAACCGACGGCAACAGGAGTTTCCTCGAGTTGGGCAACAACTTCTTAATTCGCTCTCTATTTTTTTGTTGTTATATATTACTTATCTAGTACTGAAGAGACAGCTTTCGTTGTAACATGCTTCGGCTCCTAATCAATTCAATCAATTATTGAACGTAAACATTTTCGTGTTGAAAATTAGATTGAAAAATTAGCGTGAAACAGACGAGCCTGACAGTCATGTCTTCGGACGTGGTAGCAACTTGGGACGTTGCTTTGTCCGATGGCATCCACACTGTCCTCTTCGAACACGGCACGACGACTGGGAAACGAGTGATACTTCTGGATGGCGTCGAGATATTACGAAGAGGCTGGATGTTTCGACTGGTGGGCAAGGAGGAGTTCACTATCGGCAAGAAAACGAAAGCTACGATACGTATCGAAGCCGTCAGTGGATTCGCCTACGAATACACTTTGGACGTGAACGGCAAGTCGCTAAAGAAGTTCACAGACAACCGCAAGAAGACGGCAAAGGTCTGGAGGTTTGTTTACGGTGATGTGGAGACTAGAATTGTTCTAGGTAAGAGATTGGCTCTATTTATTAGACTTCTTTATGAGAGTTTATTGTCACACTTCCGCATTTCCCATTTCAATCAAATATACTTTTCAATTATCCAATATTATCATTGACATGGGGTGATGATAATGATTATGTGACGCTTCTCTGGTGAGGCTTGTACCGCGACAGTTGTTTAGTTTTATCTGGTTTTATAATGGTTGGAAAGCGAAAGAAAGGCTATTACCTTAGTAGTTCTGTGTCAGAATTGTTTGCCAGGCCCTGCATTATCTTGCTCGATGATCTCCGCCACTTTAACTAGACACTGAAAGTTCAATTTTATTAAAGTATTATCCCCTTCAGCATCGTGTGTGGATCGTCAGCGTTCAACGTTTGTTTTTCATGCTGTGTGAATTACAGTTGAATAACAGTTTACAGTACACGTAGACATAACTATAATTCTCCCAATTGTTTGGGTTGATATGGAAAACTGTCTATATATATATATATATATATATATATATATATATGTATATATATATACATGTATATATATATACGTATATATATATATATATATATATATATGTATGTATGTCAAAATGTAGCAAGGTTAGATGTACTGCTGAAACAGAGAACGTAGGAGTCTAACATTATGAGCGAAGGCCCTTCATCAGAGAGAAACATGACGAAGGGCCTTCGCTTGAAATGTTAGACTCCTACGTTCTCTGTTTTGGCAGTATATCTAACCTTCCTATATTTTGATTGTTTGTTTCTGTACTGCCTACGCAGCATGCTACTTTTATTATATGTATATATATATACATATATATATATATATATATATATATATATATATATATATATATATATATATATATATATACATGTGTGTATATATATATATATATATATATACATATACATATACAATATACATATATATATATATATATATATATATATATATATATATAGTGTATATATATATATATAGTGTATATATACTGTACAGTGGATATATACGGGTACAATCTTGGACAAAACTGTTGAGACAATTGTTCTCAATTAGTAAAATTTGTACATCACCTCAACATTTTGGCACCCCTCCCCCTCTCCCCCACGTTTCAGTTGTTTTGTGCCCACTGTGCAATGTGAGCTCATGAATATTCAACATTGTCAAGGGGGGAGTGGGGGGAGCTAATTTTCTTTTGACTAAATTTTGCGGTAATGTAGAAAAAACCCGTGACGTCCTAGTTTGTCTCAACAGGTTTTGTCCAAGATTGTAGGTTGTTTTACATGTAATAGCATGTACATCTAGACATGAAAATCCAACTGTTTTGAATTTGTACAAATGGGAGGTAAAATTTCTATTATTTGATAATCCCATTCCGGAAACAGTGTCTTTTAGCCAGGAATTGTATAACTTGGGTGTCCAAAGTGTAAATTTGGTGCACTGCACTCTGTTTGCAGTGAAGGATGAATCCCTCTCAGTGAAGTCTAAGGACATGCTGACCCTAAAAATTGTTTAATTTTGTATTATCCTCAGAAATGCATTTTTGGCCATTCCTATAATAGGGCCTTTTATATGGGGCAAAATAGGCCACAGCTTAAATAGGCTTTGACTTAAATAAGTCATGAACAGCTTGTATAAACAGGCATGTAGTAAGCCATGACTGAAATAAGCCCAGGGTTGAAGCTAGTCCAAAATAAACTGTGGCCCTGGCTATATCAGGAAATACATGTACTTACAGTACTTTTACATATAGCACAATAAGTGCATGTTACATGTATATTGGTTTGTGGTTTACCTAGTAAGTCATGCATGCATGACATATCTATGCCTAGGACTCACATTCAGATGAATGTCATATTTTACATGTAATGAGGACATCATATTAGATTGTGATTATGATGGTCAAATTGTAGTCTGTGTGCATGAACGCCATGTAATTTCATTTTTTGCTCACCAGCTGGTGATACGTTTTACTTTTTTATCTGATTGGTTAATTGAAGTATTGAACATGTAAAGTAAACAAACCCCAAATGGCTCTTTAGTTTTCATTGTTTTGGATTGCAAACAAGGCTGATAAGTTGTTGCCACTTGCCACAGCTAGACCAAATAAGGATTTTGTTATTACACTGTACTATTAAAGTGTCTATAAAGTGTAAAAACCTTTTAGCAGTAGAGTGCTTGATGACATATGCAGTGGGACAACTATATATGCATAACAACAGTAGATTTTAATATTAACAATCCAATGGCATGGTATGTACATCACCTGCCCTATACTGGAATACAGGTATTTCTTTCCTTATTTTGTAATGTCAGGAAGGCAACTTTGGCAATATTATAATATACAATGAATATGAGGATATTTCCGAGAGTGTCCAATACTGGCAATACATGTATGTAGAGCAGATGAAAACAGTTAACTTAATTGTGATTGGAGTTTCACACCTCTTGTGATCTTCAGGCAACAAAGATTGCAAGAGGTTTGAAATTCCGAATAATAATAATTATATATATATATATATATATATATATATATATACAGTATATATATACATATATATATATATATATATATATATATATATATATATATATATATATATATATATTACCAGGGTTAAGTCACGTTGGCCTGAAAAACAGAGAAAAATCTTCTCGACATTTCGAGTGAAGGCCCTCCACCACCATATTCCACACCTTTTCCTTAACCTTTTCCTGATGACGTAAAAAGTGATTTATAACCTGTTTCTTTGCCTATTTGCAGGTAGCTGACCCACAAATTGGGTCAGCACCTGCACACAGGCTAAAATTACATATTAATTTATTTGTTTACTTTGTTTTTATTGGCTTACATGTGTTCACATGATTCCCATTGTAGCTCTGCTATAAATACGCGTGACCACATGTGAGTTGTTTACTAATTTCTCCTGACGAAGGGCCTTCGCTCGAAACGTCGAGAAGATTTTTCTCTGTTTTTCAGGCCAACGTGACTTAACCCTGGTAATATTTGGATTTCAACCGTGGCCGACACTGTCCTAGAAGCCTTTAACTTACATATATATATATATATATATATATATATATATATATATATATATATATATATATATATATATATATATATATATATATATATATATATATATATATATATATGTATATATGTATATATGTATATATGTATATATGTATATATGTATATATGTGTATATGTGTATATGTGTATATATGTATATATGTATATATGTATACAGTATATGTATACATATGTATACATATATATGTATATATATATATATATATATATATATATATATATATATTTATTATTGGTGAAGATAGCTGTCGCTACTCCAATAATAAATATATTCGCTCTACCTACCATGGTATTGAGCGCTTTCTATCCATTTGCCAATCCTGTGACTCATTTGTTACTGTTTATTCTTGGTATTATATATATATATATATATATATATATATATATATATATATATATATATATATATATATATATATATATATATATATATATAAATGATATTGGGCATTTCACTCGATTACATAGCATGTTCCAAGGATTCAGGGTGAAGGAAAACTCGAGTGTAGAATATATACATTTTAAGACCAAACCGGGAGCAGTTGCGAAAAATGCAACTACACAGGCCCTCCGGCAGGAATATATATATTATATATATATATATATATATATATATATATATATATATGTATATATATATGTATATATATATGTATATATATATGTATATATATATATATATATATATATATATATATATATATATATATATATATATGTATATATATATATATATATATATGTATATATATATATATGTATATATATATGTATGTATATATATATGTATATATATATATATTATATATATATATATATATATATATATATATATATATATATATATATATATATATATATATATATATTACACCAGAGCATATAGGCTAGCAAATTTTGGCTGCTGGCATAGCTATCAGTGCAGTTAGTATAGCAATTAGTATAGCTAATTTACGTCTGTACAATGTAGTTTTTAAAGAAATCAAATTTGATTTTCAAATAGGAGACTGAAGGGGAAATTTGAACAATTAAGTTATCAAAATCATTTCTGCTCACCTTCCTTTTAGAAAAAGATACTATGGATGTGTGGTGTAATGGTGTTGTCCTTGATACAGCAGTAAGTGTTTGTTTTATTTAAATATTGTATTATGTGTATTATGAATCAGGGGCTGGTTGTACAAAGCCAGGCATAGCTTATCCGGTGGATAGGTCCTAGCTAGAGAACCACTCCAGTGATGCTTTGAACAACCCAATTTAGCTTTTATCCACTGAACAACACTATCAGATACATAAGTCGCTATTCAGTTTAGGTTGTTCAAAGCACAATTAGGGCTGTTCTTTAGCTAGGACTAATCAACCAGATAAGCTACCCAGGCTTCATACAACTGGCCCCTGCAGCTCTTTAAAAATTACATGCACATGCAGACCGAATTTGCTTTTCTGCCCCCAGGCCATTGAACATATGACATTCTCCAAATGCACCTCATATCCTACATTTTTTCGTTTTCCTTGTTGGTTGCCTGATTCTTTGTATACATACTGTAAAATAGTAAAGTTAAACATTGTTTCTTAGAAGACAGGGCTTTAAAAAGATAAACTTTTGGTAGGAAGGGAGCTTTTGTGAAAATGTTCGACAGCTGTTACATTTAATAGTTTTAAAACGTGTATAGAGGGGTAGTGAACCGCCGAGATTTTAAAGGACGAAGCACTGACGTCTCAAGCGGAGCTCTTTATCACACTAAATTGTGTTGATTATTAAACAGTTTTACTCTGATGAAAGACTCCGCTTGGAACATAGTTCAGTTTTCGTTCTTAAAAACCTTGGCAGTTTTGCCAGTTTACCATGCACTTTTTCACTTTCTTATTGGTTGTTCTAAAGTCGCAAAGCATCGTGCGTGCAACAGTCCATTACGCTTTTGGCTCGAAACATTAATATTTCGTTATCTAAAAGTTCGGTGGTTCACCACCTATATATACTGGTAGTTTCTCCTCGTGCGTGTACATCTAATGCATGCTCAGACGAGTTCTTCTCTTCAATTTAGGGCGAATTTGTCGAAGGTGGAACAGAAACGCATTTTCGACTCCACGAAAAGTACAATGCGTACATCAAAGCAATCAGTTCTGGACGAAGGAGAGAAGGAATCATTCACACGCTTTTTGTCGAAGATCAAGAAATCCCACAAACACACATCGACTAGCTAGGATAAAAACCGCAAAGCGCCCCTCATTCGTATTTCAGTGCATTTATTGGGGTCGAATTTTTTTAGACGTGAGCGCAGGCCAGGATGCAGGCTTTCCGGTTTCCGTGCTTTCCTTCCTTTCTTAAAGGTGAAGTAATACGAGCAACAAGTTGCTGCAACTTCGTAATCGTTGCGTTGCAAGTTGAATAGCGTTGTTGCGCGTATTACCACCCACCATAAACATTGTCACGCAACATTCATTTTGTTGCATGTTGAAACAGCATGTTGAAACAAGTAGAACTGGAGTCCACTTTTTTCAACTTGCAACAAAATCATTGTGATTTATTAATTGCTTTTATTAGTGATTTATTCCATTGATTTAGTAAATACTACAGTATATATATATATATATATATATATATATATATATATATATATATATATATATATATATATATATGTATAGGTTATACACCGAGAACGCGGGATATAAGTCATATATTGACCCGAGGGGCCGAAGGTCCCGAGGGTCAATATATGACTTATATCCCAAGTTCGAGGTATATAACCGACTTATATCACGATTGAGGAGGTTTTCGAACAAGGTTTCGTCAATTTCGAAGAGTTTCGATCAAGATTTTTCGAGTTATATCCACAAGTTTTATCTAATTATTTATTCACGGGATATAACCTGTATATATCCCGCGGTACATCAAAGAAAACCGACTCAATCGTGATATAAATACACATATATACAGTGGAGCCTCGCTATAGCGCGGTAGTTGGGATCCATAGCGGAGACCGCGTAATAGATGAAGCGCGTTATTGCGAGTTATTGGGTAAATCTCGTTGAAAAAAGTGGACTCCAGTTCTACTTGTTTCAACATGCTGTTTCAACATATGTCGTCAAATATATATATATATATATATATATATATATATATATATATATATATATATATATATATATATATATATATATATATATATATATATATATATATATTATATATATATATATATATATATATATATATATATATATATATATATATATATATATATATATATATATATATATATATATATATATATATATATATATATATATATATATATATATATATATATATATATATATATATATATATATATATATATATATATATATATATATATATATATATATATATATATATATATATATATATATATATATATATATATATATATATATATATATATATATATATATATATATATAAATATATATATATATATAAATATATAATTACATTTAATAATGGCAGGGAAACCACAACGGCCTCAGCGAATTACAGTGGCCCAAAATTGTTGCGTGACAATGTTTTTAAGGTGGGTGGTAATACGTGCAACTACACTTTGCAACTTGTAAGGCAACAATGTTGCGTTGCAAGTTGAAGAAACATGTTGCCCGTATTATCTCACCTTAACTCTTTCCTGTCCGAATCGGTCTTGTAAATAAAGTAAAGTGATGGAAACGATCAAGGTTAAAAGGGATGACTCAAAGGGACTCGTTCAATCATTCCTGGCTTTTCAAAATATGTCGTCGAATATTTTTTTTCCAAAAAGCTAGGCAACAAACTAGATTTCTGACTATATATATATATATATATATATATATATATATATATATTTAAAAAAAATGAACGTTGCTACTCCGAGTTTCACGCATTAAGCGATCAGGCAACTGAAAAGTTTCACTTTTTTTTCACTTTTCACGATCTCACGCGTGCCACGCAATATAAACAGAAACTAAAGTGAAACTTTTCAGTTGCCTGACGATCGCTTAACGCGTGAAACTCGGAGTAGCAACGTTCATTTTTTTAAAATAAAATCTATCTTGCTCTACCTTCAAAATCGAGCACTCTGTGGTCTATTGTAAACGACTACTTTAACTATTATATATATATATATATATATATATATATATATATATATATATATATATATATATATATATGGTTAGGGTTTTTGTTGTGGTTAGGCTATCCAGAAAATTGCTAAAATCATGGGACTTGCTGAAGCTTGACAACAGAAAACGTTTGGAAGAACATTTGACGACACATTTTGGAAAAACCGCGAAAGGAGTGACTGGACGGGTCCTTTTGAGTCGTTTCTCTTAACCTCGAATCACTGAGTATAAACCTCGTGATCAGTTGCGTTTGAGAGTAGTTTATATTTTAGCTGACGGGAAATAGCGGGAGATTCTAGATGTTATTTTTCAATTAACTAGAGGAAGAGCGGGAGGATGGGGCAGCCTGCATGGGACTCGTGTGATATCAGAAGACGTTAGTCGTACTACTGAATTATAGAGATCATAAATAAAACTACGCCAGTTCGTAATCTCGACCGCGCATCAAAATGACGCGTTCTGCGTCGGGATAAAACTTTTTTTTCCAATTCCATAACATCAGGCTGGGGAATTCATTATAACGAATTTGCATATATTTAAATGAAATGCAAATGAATCCTGCGGCCTTAACCCGACGTTATGGATTGAAATAAGTGTTATCTTCGAGATTACGAACTGGCTTGTTCGATGAGGCTGCCACACGTTTCTTGCAAATTTTAGGGAAGCTACTAAATAAGGATTGTACTTGCTGTAAATAGCTATATTTATTAATATCTTTAAATATTCTGAGATGGCCGCCTTCTCATAATTTTCACCGCTTTTTTCAGCGTATCCTCTCGTCTAGAGTTCATGCATGTATATGATTAATATGCTGAATTGTCAAATGTCCGAGTATCCAGGATAATCCTAAATTCTAAAGGAATCGAAACCCAAACACCAATCCTGTCCCTACGTAAATCTGACCCTAATCACAGCCCACATGCAGGCGAAAATTTAACCCAGTTTATCAAAAATTCGCCGATGAAAATTGTTTTGTAATGGCACACGTAACGATTTTCCGTTTTCAGTGGAAATTTTGATCTTGAAATGGAAATTCTTTCTTCACCAGAAGTCCTTACAACATGCAGTTTAAAGTGTGTGCGAAAGACGTTTATGTTGATGTAATAGATCAAACACCGAGAAGTGGGGTCGAGGGGTCGGAGACATGGCTAATAGGAGTGACTCGAAGACCTTTCCTGACCCTCATGCAGGCCTCATCCTAGCCCAAATAGTGTGGTATTAAGTATCATCAAAACAGCTTCCGTAGGATTTGCATGCTAAAGTTGATTTTTGTTTCTTTTTTCAGTTTTTTGAGTTGACTATCAGAAAATGCAGTTCAAATTTTCCGAGCTCTTAACCCCCCTTTATGTCGAGATATCGAAAATTTGAACCCCATCATTTTCTGATAACTGACATCTAGTCAACTCAAAAAGAAAAAAAAACAACAACTTTAGCACAAAATTCCTATGGGAGCTGTTTTCATGACACTTCATACCACACTATCAGATCAAACCCAACTTTCTAGTGCTCTTTGAATTAATTATTGAATGGTATATAGAAAAGGTATTGGCCAGCCTGTGTTCCGAATGTGAAACCATGGAATCGTGGATAGTGAAAATAATTTACTATTTACCATAAAAAGAACTCTTCTTGTATTACAATACTTCTCATGTAACTTACTTTAGTAGAGAAATTATTTATTGTTGATGTAATTTATAGTTTTAGAAACATTAGGTTTTTGATGGGTCGGTAAATTTCGGAAACCTAGCCTGGTAAATTCTCGGTCGAAAAGAATACAAGAAGAAATAAAAAGACGTTTGTAAGATAAATTTTAAAGTTGTTTCTATCTTTACTGGATTTTGTGATTAGTTTTTAGTTTAAAAAGAATCAATTCAATGGGGGAAAAAATAGTCCAGTCAATTTCCCGGCTTTTCCAATATGTCGTCAGATATGGTTTTCCAAAATTTTGGAAAAGCCGCGAAGGACTGGACATTGGTCCTTTTGAGTCATCCTTTTTAACCTCGACCAATCAAATGATGGCAACACAGCTGCCGACGTTTGCGCATGCGTGAATTCGCTAAAGTAAACAGGAACTAGTCTTCGCTGTCTGGTTGTCGCCACGGCTAAGTAAGGCTCGACTATTCATTAGTGTTTTAAAAAAGGGGTAAATTCAGAATATGTTACAATATTGAAAAAGAAGCCATGCACAAATTACCTACTTTATCTTTTTGATAGTATACTTTTAATTTTAACTTTTGTGTCGGACTCTCGGACCAGTCCAATTATTTCAGTGTTTTCCCGCTCTTTTTCTGAGGCCGACGTTGGACGTCGCGTATGCGCAAAACGTTTAGCAGCGGTGTTTCAAAGGGCAGAAATACCTAGGATTTCTTCTGTCATTCATACAGCCAATCAAATTGCAGAAACAATGCATACAGTCAATCAGATTGCAGAAATGCTTAAGATTTTGCTTGTTTATACAGCCAAATGCCCAAAATTTTGCCTGTTTGTATAGCCAAGCATTCTTGCAATTTGTTTGGCTGTACGAGTTGGCAAAATCCTACAGGCATTAATCTTGCAATTTGATTGGCTATATGAGTTAGGCAAAATCCTATAGATATTCTTGCAATTTGATTGGCTGTATGAGTCGGCAAAATCCTATAGCTAGGCATTAATCTTGCAATTTGATTGGCTGTATGAGTAGGCAAAATTCTAAGGATTTCGCCTACTCATACAGCCAATCAAATTGCAAGAATATTAGGATTTTGCCTACTCATACAGCCAATCAAATTGCAAGAATACCCATAGGATTTTTCATGATATCTTAAAGGCCCATTTCCACTCAGGAGAATTTTCCTCGGACAGGAAATTTCCCTTTGTCTTGTGAACGCTTGGGCAGAACTAATGAGTTTGAGACAAAAGAAAATGTGCTGTCGGAGGAAAATTTTCCTGAGTGGAAATGGGCCTTAAGGCTAGTTTCCACTCAGGAAAATCTTCCACAGGACCGGAACGGACAGGAAAGTTTTCTTTGTCTTATGAGCTCTCGGTTGGAACTAATGACTTTAAACAAAAGAAACGTTCCTGTCCGTTCCTATCCTGCGGAAGATTTTCCTGAGTGGAAACTAGCCTTTATTACACTGCTAAAATCAACCGAAAAATTTCGGCTGACTCGAGCGGGATTTGAACTCGCACCTTCGGGATTCCGGTCCGCCGCTCTACCTGTTGAGCTATCGAGCCGCACAGATATCATGAAAAATGTTCTCATGTTTCTGAGGATGATTCTGTAATAGAATTGAAACACTGCACGTCCTCACCTATAGGATTTCTTCTATGATCTACTCATCCAGTGACTCCAGTCTATCAAATATTTGCAAGAATATGCCAAGGGTTTTTCTGTTTTTCCTGCTCACACAATTAATCAAATTGCAGAAAGGGCCAGAATTCCGTTCGTTCAAGATCAAAAATTTAACTGCAATTCATCTTTGAGTATTCAATTTGATTTGTTACAAGTAAAACATTTTACAAGTAGTAGCAGGAGGAAATTAAAATCGGGCGGCTACGCGCGCAGGGTTATAGGCCATGCAGGAATTTTTCAGTGAGCCCACGAACAAAGAGTGTGGATAAAAAGTTAAGAACGTTTAGAAACCGGTCAGAGGAGGTTGGACAAGTCACGCAAAGCATCATGGTCCTAACGCTAAAATCGATTCATTTGCATCTGACCGCAGACGAGGAATGAACTCGCCCTTGTGGACTAGATGCACAAAAACTGTTGAAAACTCGTCACAGTTGATCCAGAATTTATAAATATGATCGGCAGGAAAATACGAGAACCATCCGTGACGATCACAGACAATTAATATGATCAGATTGTGCTTTATTTGGCGTATATTCATGACAATGGCGGATGGGCATTCAAGTTAGTTTTCAAGGACTACTCAATCCTTCGGATTCGACGCATTTTATGTTACAAATAATGGAACAAATCAGAAATGAATTTAGATATTTACAATGAAGGATGATTTGGTTGTGTGGTGCAACGTGTGATTCGTTACAACTGGAGAAAAGCGTGAGGTGAGATTTGAGAAATCAACATTATTTGTTGTTTAGTGGTTTATGATTTCCCTCTTCCTTCATACTTTAGCTTACTTGTATCCCAAATTTTATAAAATTGTGAAAGCTAGCCTAAAATTTATTATTCAATAACTATCTTGTATTTTTCTTTGTATAAGGTGAATTCAAAATCCAAAATCGATTTAATGAATTGCCTCCAGGCTCCAGAATCTATTGATAAACTTGGTATATAACTGGTCAAATGTTCAAATATTCCTATTTTATCAAATAAAGTGTATTTCCTGTATCCTAAATATATATGTAAATAAGGAACTTGAGTAAAATTAAAATGTTGCCCAATATTGATCTTACATTTTTGCAGTCAAGCACACCCCCCCCCCCCCCCCTGCCAAGAAAACATCAACTTTAGAGAGGGCATCAGAAAAGTGAATGGGTAATCAAACTATAAGACAGACAAAGTCCAATAAATGAACTATAAGACAGACAAAGTCCAGCCCAAGGGTGTGTCTCTTAGACAGAATTCACTGTCTATCAGTATGTACATGCAGTAGCACTCAAAGGCAAAGGGATGAATAATATCCAGGCATTTAATTAGGCTTTGAGACACAGCATTTGAATTGTATACTATGTGAGATAATACCTCTGTTAAAATTTTATTAGTTATATCCACAATTATGCATTGTTATGATGTAATTATACAACTGATAACATGCAAAACATCAAACTACATATTTGAATGTTATTTGGCAAAAGAGAATCCATCAATTTATAATCATAAAAATCCTGTTCAGATCGGTGCTTGTGTCCAGGCAAGTTATTCCAACACTGACATCTGTACTGTATCTCTTCACTTCCTGTAAAAAATAGGAAGTGAGATGGAATTATTAACCCTTTCATGTCTTAAAAGTTGACTGTACAGCCAATGCCTAACTATTGTATTCACTTCATGGGTGTACAAATCAAGGGGTGGACACAAGGGCACATGCCCCCCCCCCCCTCCCACACACACACACACTTAGCTAAAGTCCTATAATAAATATTTGTATACTAAAAAACAATATGAACAACAACAACAAATTATAACAAATTAGCAAAAAAAAAATTAATACTACAACTACACTATATTATTCACAATAACAATGACCAACAACAATAAACTACAAATAATTATCCACACATCAATTTTAATAATCATATGCTGTCATGGAATACAATGTTAATTAATATATAAAAAAATATCTATACATATCAGGCCTGTATACATATATAGCAGATCTTTAAGAAAATTCAGTACGTTCTGTAATAATATTTACAGAATATATGTAGGCCTGATATGTATACATTTTTTCCAGAATGATGGTGTTTTTATACAGCGAGGTCAAGCGTTTTGGACCATAAAAAGACAAATACCAAATTTTACTCTTTAATAATTGTCCACCACTCATTCTACACTTACTCTAAAGAATACAGCTCGAAATATTAAGAAACTTCCAAAATTCTTGAGAAAAAAACAAGCTTTAGTGGCGAAAGGCCCTCTTAAATTTATTAGGCGCCATCTTAGCAAATGCCGAAATACCGTGGTCGGTTCAAAGGCGAATATCTCGAAAACGGTTGAGAGGTCACCGGGGGTCGTCTGGATAGAATCCAAGATTAGACATTTGTTCAACTTATTACGCAAAAATTAGAGAATTCGAACCGTTGGAATTCGAGATTTTTTGCTTTGAAGATTGTTGACAAACCGGAAGTCGGGTCTTCGCTTAGGGCGACACGACCTACATAAACCATCAAAATAAAGTAGAAAAATACATTTACCTTGCAAAATCCTGCAGATATGGATAGTCCAACAATATATCAAACGATATCGCTGCTTTTTTAAAGAAAAAAATGAATGACAATAGCGTAATATTCGGTATTCTAAGTCCAATGCAAAATTTTCAGCCGATCAAACGATGAGAAAATAAGCCATTTCATTGGTCGAGATATTCACGTGGTACTTGTCCAACCACCTCTGGAAACCGGTGATCAACCGTTCTGTTTCTAAGAATACACAAAGTTTATTGATTTTGTCTTGTCTTTTCTGCTTGATTTTTACCCAGCAGTTTTATGGATTCTTCTGCTGATAAGGTACAGACAAATATACATGGCTGATGGTTTTATTGTTATACTGTGGGCTTAAAACATCGTGAATTGCCACCGAATTCGACTCGTTTTTTAACCTGAAATGGTGCTTTTATCATGGTTAAGTCTTCTTCAGTGTGATAAAATGACGACTGTATTTTACATTTACAGGTTAAGGAATATCGGGAAGAGTTTACATCAAAGGTATGGTATGATAGACTTTCATCCACGCACAAGAGAAATTTCAGATTTAATATACCTTACCTCCCCTCCCTCTGTGAATATTATTGTTCACAATTTTAGCAAAACCATGATCCTCTTAATTTTATATTGGTGATCAATGTTACCTTAAATTGTGCTAAAGTGCTAAAGCACAGAAATTGGACACAATGCACTCTGACACCTACATGTAAACCTTATAATGCACCTATCAATGTTAAGCCCCAGAGGGGGGCAACCCACGGGGAAATTGACTTTGGGGAAAAAATTGTCAAATTCCCCTGCAGTAGAATAGCCTTGTTGGTCAAAATATAGAATGAAGAATTTTTGGTCCCAAGAGTAATCTCAACACCGTCCTAGTTTTTTATGCAACGCCACTTAGAGGATTTTCACATCTGCATGATGACGTCAATGGCCAAAAGATGAGAACTGTTACTTGAGATTGACTTCAATATTATAAAGACACTACAATCATTTTAGCAATACTGGGGCATTTTGGAAGTCATTAAACTGGTTTCAAAATTATAAATAGTCAGTTAACCATGACATGCATCTCTAAATTGTGAGATTTATCTTGCAACTGCTGGTATCTTCCTAGCATTTTAAAGTCCCTTGTATTAATTTAGTTTAACAGCTTTATTTTGGCAATAAATAAATTTATATTTACATACATACATTTGTGCAGACAAGAAGTAGACAGGCTAATTATACATGTATAACAATTAAAATTGAAAGATGACTGATAGGAAGTGACATAAAAACGAATTATAAATAAAAATTAAGGTAAAACATACACAACCAATCATTGAAATGTGATAATATTGTTTTTCACATTTTATTCAAAAGCAATAAATTATGTTTGAGGGAAATGCAATTGTATTTAGAGGAATCGCATTTAGAATTGTGGCAGTTTGCTTGCCTAAATGAGATTTCAGATGCAATCACATTTAGTCTAAACACAATCTTTGGCCAAAATATTTGCTGAGTGTGACAAACTCTTCATCTGTACTGTAGGTTCCAAATAGGTATAGCCTAGCCAATAAAATTGATGAAAATCATTTATTGGTAACTAAGCCAATTGATAACTTATTCAAAATCAATTGATGGCAGTTATCTAACTGATTAGGGGGTATTACTTGTATAAACATAAAATTAGTTTTATTATGGTGCACTACGCTAAAACTTTAATATGCATTAAAATTAATTTTATGTTTATCTGATTGATATCAATTGCTGTAAAAATTCATTCGATTGTAAATTGGGGATTGACAGTATTAAATTTTTACCATGGGCTCTGCACTATCATTAACTTCTTATTAGCTGAGAGTGTACATCATTACAGGAAAATATCAAAGCAAGGTCTTGACAATTAAAATATTGTATTAAATATGAGGTTCTGCTATTAATGGGATAGTACCTCCCACTTCTCATGTGAAAAAATTCAAATCTACTGAGAAACAAAACAGTCTTGGCATTGCATGACCACATAATTTGAACTTAAGATTTTGCATTTCTGTTTCCTGTTTATTTTTAGATCAATGAGTGAGGGCCCCATTTACGTGTAGTCAGAGGTGGGAAAAGTTCTGGGAACTAGGGTTTAGGACTCAAAATTTTCTGTAAAATTTGCAATACAACATGACTATAATTACTATACATTGTGTAAAGCAAAATATATCGTTATTGTCTGATATGTGTAGACATAAAATCTGGAACAAGGTATATGTTGTAATTTTTCAACCCAGCAATTGAGTAATATTTTCACCAGTCAGACTGTTAGTGTCACTACAACAGGCCAGTTACTGTCAGTTAGTAATGTACACTTAAATTTGACAGTGTAATAGTTAATTTTGTTCTGTTAAACATCAAACCTCAAAACTTTTCTGGAAAAAGTTCTGGAAAAATTTGGACCCAAACAAATATCTGGTATTTTTTCCACCTCTACATGTAGTAGTAGTTCTAGTCAGGGCCATAGCAAGGGGGGGGGGGGGGGTATGTGCGGCACCCCCCTAACTTTTACAAAATTGTAATATTCGGAAAACTCACAGGTCTGTTCAGAAAATTGGCACCTTTTTCTTTAAGACTATTTTGAAAGATTTGTCAAAATCTACTGATTAAATGAAAAATAAATGTACTGGTATGTGGTAACAGAAAACTTGTCAGTTGAATTTAATACAATAATACTTACACATTAATTACATTGTCTAAATTCTCCATTCTAGTTCTGGTGCCCGCCACACAAACTTGGGCTCTGGGAATGTGAATATTGCAACTTGCAAGGCTCCCGTGGGACCATCCCATCATCACGCGACCCCTTTGCCAGATGTGAAAGTACATAACCTGATCCCGACCGCAGCCCATGTGCTCATTGTTTTATATTTCTGTATTTTCTGCATGGTAAAACATATAGTGATTATTATTGCAAGATTCAGAGAAAAAAAAATTTCATTCGGTAATTTTGGGTTGGCACCCCCCAATTACAACATGTTAGCTACGGCCCTGGTAGTAGTAGTAGTTAAGCTTACTGTAGCTTCCACTCACAAGAAATGTTACCAGCAACTAACAATATTTTACATGTTAACTCCACAAATTATTCTGAATGTAATTATTGAAACAGTGCAACAGGTATTGGTAATCATACACCTATTATAATTATTTTCTTTCAGACTGAAAAATTGGTTAAAGAATTATTTCCTTCCAAAGTACTTTATCTCAATGAGTTCCTGGTAAGTCAATGAAAAACATATTTCTTTGAAAAGTACATTGTATACAAGACACATGAATAGATTTGATGCACTTTTTAGCATTAAGTACTGTATTAAAGAAGGGTGCTACAGTATAGGCACTTTTATAAAGTACAGTGCAGTACAGTGCAGGTAACAGTACTGTACATTACAGTACAGTACAGTACAGTACAGTACAGTACAGTACAGTACAGTACAGTACAGTACAGTACAGTACAGTACAGTACAGTACAGTACAGTACAGTACAGTACAGTACAGTACAGTACAGTACAGTACAGTACAGTACAGTACAGTACAGTACAGTACAGTACAGAGTGCACTGAGTACAGGTACACTGAGTACAGTGCTGTATGGAGCCAGTTAGAACAGTCTGACCAATCAGACTTAGTACTAGACAGTACATGTATATATAATGTAATGTAACTAGACACAAAGGGTTGGAATAAAATGTACAGTATATACATGCTGTCATCTTTTTTGCTACAGTGGATTAGTATATATTTAGAGTTTCCTGGCAGTCTTCAATGACTTAACAGGAACAAGCAACAACTGTGACACAGTTCACTTTCTAGGAGTTTAGAAGTATGAGTTCGTTTAGTGGAGTTCATTTAGTGGCACTGTCTTTTGTTTTTTTAGAAAGAAAAATTTAATGTAACAGATTTTAGGAAGATTCATCGTGACGTGAATATACCAATGGTCCATCCTTTGGTTTTGGTTAATGACCTTCAAGTAAGAAAATTAAAGTATACAGTAGTGCTATCTTACCAAAACCGATGATGCATGGCATGGCCCCCAAAAAACTTGTCATGATTTCTGCCAAAACATTAACAAATCCATCTGCATTCCTTAGCCTTTGAAATTGACACCGTGAGATCACTGCAATATTGGTTCATTTGCTACTTTTGAATTCTCCAGCCAAAAACGTTTAGGAATGCAGACGGATTCGTCAATGTTTTGGGCAGATATCATGACGTGTTTTTTGTTTGTTTTTGGTTGTTTGTTGGGGTTGTTTCGTTGTTTGTTTGTTGTTGGGGTTTGTTTGTTTTTTTGTTTTTTGTTTTTTGTTTGTTTTTTGTTTTTTTGTTTTTTTGGGGTTTTTTTTTTTGGGGGGGGGGGGGGGGGCATGCCGCGCATCACCGGTTTTGGTAAAAAAACTAGTACAGCAGTCATATTTAGTAAATATCACTCTTGCAGTACTTACAGTGTACCCTTTGCTGCCTGTGACAAGTAAAATCGTTTGCCATTAGACAGAGTTTAACAAATAAAACATAAACCTCCGTGTATATGTACTCTTATAAAGGCACGTTTGACGTCATTTGAACACGAAAGAGCCGAGTGCCTTTACACTTCTTTCGTGTTCAAATCACGTCAAGTGTACCTTTATAAGAGTACATACAATATGCACAGGAGCGGTATGTTTTATTTGTTTTATAAAATAAGAGGAAGAAAATCGAATTAAAATTGAGGTAATTATGAAATTTGGCGGGCTTTTCCGGCCAGCTGACGCCATCCTATGCCAATTTACGTCATTCATGATCTCTGTTCTTTTATAAATGCACGGAGTTCAGCCAATCAGAGCGTGCGTAGAGGGCACCTTATTTTACAAAAAAAAATAAAAGGCTGTTTTGGCTGGCTCAGAAATAGGTTATACTACATGTAGGAATCAATGACATAGGTGTAGCATTAGGGAGGGGTGCTATGGAGGCTGCAGACACTCCTCCTTCCACACACACACATTCAACTAAATCATTATTAAACAAGACCCTAGATACCATATTAATTAGTTTGGCGAGAGGCTATGGCAGTAAGCCAGTAACTATTTGCCTACTCTGGTTTGTAAGAAGTCTGTGCAAAGCCTAGCTAATTCCATTAAATTTAATCCAATATTTTACCTTTAGCGCGTGGTGTACTGTCTTTTTTAGTGCTGACTTTTGACTATTTGGTGTATAACATTTTTTAAACATATTCTAACGTTTTCTAACCAGAAAAGAAGATATTTTTCCAGCTCACAAACCTTTGATTGACAAGATTACTACTCTTAACTACTATAGCGTTCAAAATCTGAATGTTTCAGAATGCATCAGGTCTGGCCAAATGATTTCTTCACGCGGGCATCGCTTGCCATATTGAAGTCTATAATGTTCTGACCGTTTCATACGCTTTTTATACTGCTTTAATAACAATAATATCAATACTCGGACCGTACACTGATCATCTATTCAGTAAGATATTCCGCTGCGATATATATTAAAAATGTTCCGCTACGTTGCAAGATGCTCCGTTGAGTTATGGATGCACTTGGGAAGTTGGATAGCACTAAAAAATCTAGACGCTTTTTTCGTGCTCTCCGAACTTCCCGCGTGCATCCATATAACTTGATGGAGAACGCCAAACCATGAACCATTTCTTAATTATTCAAATGTTGGTTGCTACATTTCAGCCTTCTACCAAAAAAAGGAAGATGGATGAGGAAGAACCAATACAAAATAATACTGCTCAAAATGGTGAGGCAAAGTCTTGGTCTTAAATTTTGCGATTCATCTTTAACTCTTATCTGAACAAACGGTTGTATCTTATTCTGGAATTCAAAGCGGGAAGATATTTTGGATGTGTTGGAATGATGATGCATTTTTTGTGGTTGGTTTAGGATCTGTGGTTGTTGTTGTTGCTGCTGTTGTACCTTTTGATGCTGCTGGTGTTGTGATGTTATTGCTGGTGTTGTTGTTGTTACCAGTACTGATGCCATTGCTGTTGATGGTGCTGATGTTGCTGGTGTTGGTGTTGGTGTTGCTGCTGTTGATGGTGCTGTTGATGGTGCTGTTGATGGTGCTGTTGATGGTGCTGCTGGTGCTGGTGCTGGTGCTTCTATGAGTGGTGTTGTTGCTGCTGCTATTGTTAATTGTTGTTGTGCTGCTGTTGTACATGTTCATGCTGTTGCTAGTGCTGCTACTGTTATTGCTGTTGTTGTTTTTGCTGCTGCTGCTGCTGCTGTTGCTGCTGCTGCTGCTGCTGTTGATGCTGTTGTTAATGTTGTTGCTGCTGTTATTGTTGCTGCTGCTCCTGTTGTTGCTAGTGCGACTTCTGTTGCTGCTGTTTTTGTTGCAGTTTATCATTTTTTCTGAGGATGTTCTTACAAGCTAATTAACAAATGTCTTTATTGAGTCATTCAATGTATTTTTATGTTACAGGTCCACTCAAAGCTATCCCTTTGAATGATGTAAGAATGCTTTTTTCTGCACACTGTATAGTACTGTTACTGATCAACTATGAAATATGCCTAGACTGGCTGAGAAAGCTCTTTTTGACGAATAAGATTCTTTGGCATTGGGCAGAGTAAAACAATAAATAGTCTATTTTTGATAAAAAAAAACCCAACTTTATTGACCAAGCGGGGGTCTTTACCTCAAAGTCATCCTTCCCGCAGTGTGACTTTGTGTGAATAGACCAACTGAACAAGGACAGGATAATTTTGCTGTAAAGAGCGAGCGGGGTTAATAAGGTTTTATTAATATGTGGCCAGGTCTTTTTAGTTTTATTTAAATTTTGAGCGTACAGGTAACAAAGAGTGATAACTAAAACATTTGCAGTCACTATTATCACTGTTATATGCAGTATATACATAATAATTTTATCGGGCATTGTGGTGTATTTTGCGGGTTAAAATGGAGAATTCAGCGGGCTAAAATATCAGTTTTAACAGTTCTAAATCACTATTGGTTTGTTGTTTACGGAATTGTATACTTTTCTTGTCAATACTTTGGAGCAAAGATTGTTTTGATGACAAATGTTGCGTTTTTCTGCCAAGTTACATGTAAGTTATGAGTTATGTATATATTTGTTGCAATGAAATACACACCAACGCGAAGGTGGCACTGTTAAGATACTGTTTACCGTATATTGTCCTTGATTTTCTTCTAAATGCCCACTAAAATTATTATAATAGTAATACAGTTGATGTTCTTGGGTATAAATATGTTTTTGGACCATTAACCCTCGCCTTCGGCTCGGGCTAAAATGAGCCTAATTAAGTCGGGCCAGAAACATATTTATGCCCGCGAACATTAACTCTATTGTTATAGTATATAAATTTGCGTTGCGATAAATTCACTTTTACGATACTAGAATATTATTTCACATGTTGATGCACAGTAGCTTCACTTCTCTTATTGTGTTTTCCAATTTTTGCAATGATTGGTGTGTACCAGTGTGTAAAGACCGCTCGGGAACTAATAAGATTGCAGGAAAGTCACGTTAAGTTACACTTTTCTGTTAGACAATAGACAGTAGACATGCACTGACACTAAAAAACTAAACAAGCCATATGTTGCCGACCCAGCCAGAAATAGGTTAATATTGTTTACCATATGCATGATGTACTGCATCTATAAACCTGTGTTACGTAATTGAGTGTTTTTTTAATATTTCAGTTTCTTGTGGAACTTATTGAGTGTCTAAAACCTGAAATCAAAGATCTAATGCAGAACTGTAATGCAGTAAGTTGTAACAAGCAAAAATTACTAGTCTTGCAACGATATACATTTTTGTATGTACATGTATTTCAATACAGCTATCACAATACGATTCAAGTCTGTTTATGTTATGAATATATTAAACAAATGAGACGTTACAGAAACATAAGATCTCTGTATCTACGTACAGTACATCAAATTATTCAAAGCTTTGTTTTGGTTGTAAAATATATGTACTATTGTGCTTGCTCATGCAGATTTTACGTTGTAAGTTTAAAGTGCCCCTAACCCCGAAATTTTTTATTGTCTTATTTGGAAGAACTTTTAAAATGATAAACTAACTTCTTTGGAAGATTTTCGCTTTGTTTTTGAGATATTTCGTTTTGTTTGTTATGCAAATGTATGGAATTACGTCACACATGCATAATGACTTATCAGCGTTCATCAAATAAAAACACTAAAGTATGAATAACATGTGTGCGTGTTTCTCCCACAACACCAAACTTCTCGATTTTAAAGAATTTCGTTCGGGAATGAAAGAGACACACAAACTTCTTCGATAAGAATGTGCATGTGTGACGTAATTCCAGACATTTGCATATCAAACAAAATGAAATATCTTAAAAACAAAGCGGAAAAGCGAAAATCTTCCAAAGAAGTTAGTTTACCATTTTAAATGTTCTTCCAAATAAGACAATAAAAAATTTCGAGGTTAGGGGCACTTTAATGACTTGCATTATATTGTTGCAGGTTAAAACTTGGATCCAACTACTAATCCCACGAATAGAGGACGGAAATAATTTTGGCGTTTCAATACAGGTAAATCAGTGAAAAATAGAACACCAACATAGAGTAGAGTGGAATGGAGTGGAATGGAATCGAATGGAACGGAATAGGATGGAATAGAATAGGGTGGGTAGGATGGAATAGGATGGAATGGAATAGGATGGGATAGAATAGGATGGGATGGAATGCAATAGAATAGGATGGAATAGAATAGGATGGAATAGAATAGGATGGGATGGAGGATGGAATGGAATGGGATAGAATACAATAGAATAGGGTGGGTAGGATGGAATAGAATAGGATGGGATGGAATAGAATAGGATGGAATGGAATAGGATGGAATAGAATAGGATGGAATGGAATAGGATGGAATAGAATAGGATGGAATAGAATAGGATGGAATGGAATAGGATGGAATGGAATAGGATGGAATAGAATAGGATGGAATAGAGTAGGGTGGGTAGGGTGGAATAGGAGGGAATGGAATAGGATGGAATGGCATAGGATGGGATGGAATGAAATAGAATAGGATGGGTAGAATGGAATGGAACGGAATAGGTTGGGTAGGATAGGATGGAATGGAATGGAACAGAACATGGTGGGATGGAATAGAGTGAGATGGAATAGAATGGGATGGAACTGAGAGAGGATAGGAACGGATAGGATAGGAACAGATAGGATAGGATTACTACACATTACTACATTTGGAATTTCGGATCTTCCGACAACTGAAGACATACTGAGTCCATGTTTGAAGTTGTACATGTATCTGTCGTGAAAATAGTCAATGCTAGTTGAAGCGTGGAATTAAAAAAATGTCATTGTTCACATAAAATAGGATTGGGAAGTATAGGATAGGATATTTTTGGATATTTTCGTTAAACGGATCTTCTTACAATTGAAGAGATACCAACTCAATATTTCAAGTTACATTTCTCGTGAACCTAGTCAATGCTGATTGAAGCCTAGAATTAAATATCTTAACGTTGACAGCATTTTCAGTTTTCGTTTCCCCCTCTTTTATTTATTTAGGAAGATATCCTCGGGGAAGTGACTCGCATCGAAGCAGAGGCCGCATCCTTTCTGGATCAAATTTCAAGGTATATATGGCGAAACGATTTTTTCTGACTGCTGACGATAGTGTGTCTATATCCAGGCTCACCTGCTACAATATGAGGTCTACATGTACCTACAATAACCCACTTCTATTTTTATGAATTGCCTGAATGGTTTTTACGTATTCAGACATTATAACTGGTATACATTTGATACTAATCGAGGACGTCAATCCCTACATTTCTAGCCAAAGTTTTTACGCATACACTTTCAGTTCTTGCCCGAATTTTTTCCAGAAATTGTCTTTGTGTGATCATACACGTCATTACCATTACCGCCACCATCACCACTACCACTATCACAACCATCACTACCACCACTACCACTATTCCCACCATAACTACCACAAGCACCACTACCAGTACCACCACGGTCCGCCACTACCACCACCACCATCATTACCACCACCACCACCACCACCATTACTACCATCATTATCACCACCACCGCTATCCACTACCATCACTACCGCCACCACCACCACCATTACTACCACTGCTACCATCATCACCATTACCACCACCACTATTACCACCACCACTATTACCACCACCACTATTACCACCACCACTATTACCACCACTACCATCACCACTACCATCACCATCACTACCATTGCTACCATCATCACCATTGCCACCACCACTATTACCACCACCACTATCATCACCACTACTACCGCTAGTTCATAGTCATACACACCACCACACACACCACTACCACCACTCTCACAGCAACTACATGGGTTTTTTCCTTACGATTGTCACTTTAACGAATCCAATCGACTCAACAGAATCACGAAAACGTTTAACAATACTTGCCATCGTATATTGTATGAAAGAAATGCGGTTGCGATAAAGAGAAAATCATCAAACATTATAAAAACTCTCTTTTCCGTTGATTTTCGAACCATGCAGACTTTAGGATTTCACTCTGTCTAAGGCCAGACGATTTTACTTGACAAGCGGAGAGCCCTCGGTAGTGAAGGGATTAACGTAGCTTAGTTCACGATCACCTCGGTTTTCTTTGATGTACCGCGGTTGTTTATTTTTAATAGTTACTCCCGACAAGTTAATAATATATATATTAATAATATATTAATATATATTAGCCCAGGGCAATTAGCTTGATTTATGCGTGGTTGGGAAAATAAGCTTTAAATCCATGGTCTCAAATATGATAAAGGATTTATCATCGTAACCGAAGTGTTTTTAGTCAATCTCTGTGATAACGAACTCAGTATCTCAGTTTTCTTAGGCAACCTCGGTGATCTTGAACTAAGTAGGTTAGTTCGGCCCTCGATAAACAACTGACGTAGTTACCTTGGTTGAGGTAACTAACCTATACATAGACACTATTAATATGCCAAGCTTCCAGACAACGTTTTTGATAGTACGGTGGATTGGTGATGATAATTTTTTTAATCATCCCACGCAATCTCACGACTGGTTCGGCACGCGTTCTCCGACAAGGCAGAATTTTCACAAAAGGAATTTTAAGCCAGAGTAGCGTTAGAATATGTGGGATTCTTTACCTGGCTACGTTGGGAATTATTGGATTTTTTTACTCTTTTAGGTATTTTATTACGCGAGGTAAAGTCGTTTCAAAGGTCGTCAAATATCCACACGTGGTACGTATGCCAAATTAAATACTACTGCCAAACGTTTACGCATGCGTCAGTTTTCCGATATATGTGGGTATCTTTGTTTCGTGTTATTACGGAGCCCGGTTGGTGCCACACTAATTTTGTCCTTTATTTTACCAATATCGTGCTTAGTTTTCTTTTTCTCGCGCTTAGTTTGTTTCTCGCGCTTAGTTTTTTTCTCTCTCGTGCTTAAGGCTGTTTTCCAGTCGTCGTAAAAACCAGCTCGCAGCCAAGTACTTGCAGCAAGCTGCGAACTAGTTTCTGACGAGAAAACAAGCACTGCAAGTTGTTTTTAATTAGATACAAACACTCACAGCGAGTTGGTTTTTGTGATAACTGGGAAAGAGCCTTTAGTTTGTTTCTCGCGCTTAGTTTTTTTTCCTCGTGCTTAGTTTTTTCCCCTCGTGCTTAGTTTGTTTCCTCGTGCTTAGTTTGTTTCTTCGCTTAGTTTTTTTCCTTGTGCTTAGTTTTTTCCCTCGCGCTTAGTTTTCTCCCCGACTTTTCCGACCACTGAACATCATGTCACAAGCTCAATATTCGTGTACGGGCAAAAACATGGCGAAACCGAAGCAATATTAAACCGCTCACCACTGGAGTAAACATGGGCGATTCTATTGAAAAGGAAACTAAATTGTTTAAATAGTTTTCGTATTACGGTACCTTTATTAACTAGATGTTCATAACTGAACATTTGGTTGTTCTTAAATAATATCGACCTAATATCTTACGGCGCGAGAAAAAAAAATAAGCACGAGAAAAGAAACTAAGCACGAGAAAAAAAAAACTAAGCACGAGAAAAGAAACTAAAGGCGGTTTTCCACTAGGCGAAAAATGTCGCGCGAAGCGACATTTTCTTTTGTCTCGCAAGCTTTCGAGTGGAACTAATTAGCCAAGACAAAAGAAAAATGTCGAGTCGGTCGACAAATGTCGCCTAGTGGAAAACCGCCTTTAGCACTAGAAAAGAAACTAAGCACGAGGAAAAAAAACTAAGCGCGAGAAAAAAAAATAAGTCCGAGAAAAAAAAACTAAGCACGAGAAAAAAAAACTAAGCACGAGAAAAAAAACTAAGCACGAGAAATAAAAACTAAGCACGAGAAAAAAAAACTAAGCACGAGAAAAAAGACTAAGCACGAGAAAAAGAAACTAAGCACGAGAAAAAAAAACTAAGCACGAGAAAAAAAATTAAGCACGAGGAAAAAAAACTAAGCCCGAGGAAAAAAAACTAAGCACGAGAAAAGAAATTAAAGGCGGTTTTCCACTAGGCGAAAAATGTCGCGCGAAGCGACATTTTCTTTTGTCTCGCAAGCTTTCGATTGGAACTAATTAGCCAAGACAAGAGAAAAATGTCGAGTCGGTCGACAAATGTCGCCTAGTGGAAAACCGCCTTTAGCACGAGAAGAGAAACTAAGCACGAGAAAAAAAAACTAAGCCCGAGAGAAAAAAAACTAAGCGCGAGAAAAAAAAACTAAGCGCGAGAAAAAAAAATAAGCCCGAGAAAAAAAAATAAGCGCAAGAAAAAGAAAACTAAGGTAACTACTGGTAATATCAAGCACAAAATTAGTATGGCACTACTCGGGCTTCGCATGTTATAGCTGAACGCAATAATTTTTTTTTTCTTTGTAATTGTAGATGGACTACAGAAGAACAGTCGTGGAATTAGATGAAAAAGAATACATCAGTTTAAAACTTTGTTGCTGTGAACTGAAGAATCATTATGTAAGTGGGAATGCTAGGAAGGAAATACACTGTATAGTAATTACTGTCTTGGCAATGGAAATGTTCCCAAAATATTGTTGCAATTCATTTGCTCATCCTGACAAGTTCCGGTTGATTGAAACTCGTTGGACAAGTTCCTATTTTGAATTTTTTGATTCCTATTGGCTGGTCAAGAAACAAGAACCAATCAAATTCAGAACAGGAAGTTACCAAATAAATCTCATGAAATGAATTGGTCAAGGCGAGAAAATCAATTGTAACAATATTTTAGGAACAATTCTATAGCCACAGCAATAAACATAAGAGGACGAAACTCTCATACTTGACAGAATTTAAAATTATAAGCATCAGCCTTAAGCATTAAATAATAGACTTCCCTGTTAGCAGAAAAGAGACCTCTGCAAACATGCGACACGAGATATGCGTGAACAACACGAGGCGATAGCCAAGCCCTGCACGAGTCGTCTTGTAACTTCCCAAGCACTGTAAACAACTTTATACCGACTATGTGACAAAGTATTCTTATTTCTTCACGGAAAAAATGTTTTAAATAGTAAGTAAAGAGATAAAAACGGGGTTACAGAAGCTCAACTGACTCGGGAACACTGATTGTTACACTCTACGTAAGCACGCTCAGTAGCCAATCAGAATGAGTGCTGTACCAAACCTGTTTTCAAAACTGGTTTGACACGTCCATGATTCTGGACGGCGGCTACACCAAACAGTACTGTTGGATGTTTGCAGAGGTCTCTTTCCTGTAGAAAGACCTCTGCCAGGAGGGGAAATAATAAACCTGCTGTTACCACAAATTCACCATGCAAACATTTAAAAGAATTAAAAACTGTAGTAAGGGATAATCAATGGTGACGAGTGTGATAAAGAATCTATAAAGAATCTATCGTCGCGAGAGCAGGCGCGGACTGGACTTAAAATATTTACCGGGAAATGACCACTGGAAGGGGCCACCATCAGGCCCGGATTTACCAATTTTTGGCTTACAGGCTAAGTGTGACGACACATTTCTAGGGGGTCCGGGGGCATGCCCCCCCCTGAATTTTTGTGAATTTTGGGTCTCTGAAACAGCATTTCCCGCATTTTGAGGACACTTTTGAGCAAAATATAAAGGTCTGAAATCCAATTTTTTTAACAGAGTTTCTCGTCATTTTTAAGAAATATTTCTAGTTTAGTGGGACCTCACTTACTCAAGATTGAAATGTTCCGGGGTCGGGGTCAATACTCAGGCAGCCATCTCAATAGCCGAGGAACTTGTACTCAGATTTAAAAACTCAAAACAGCATTTTATACCAAAAAATTATTTTAGTTTACCCGCTTAAGGGAACTTACTTCAGATAAGCAGGGGCCCGACACAAGAACAGGAGCAAGGGGCCCACCGGGAAATGTCCCGGTGGGCCAGTCTGCGCCTGCGCGAGAGAGCTTTCAGCCGCGAAGGGCCGCATTTTTTATTTAATTTACCGAGAGAAAAACCTTCAAGTGTTAGAATTCAAAATACTCATTAGTATGCGATAAACGGTGTGATAAGTAATATATCATACGCGAGAAGCCGTTTATTATCTGATTTAAAAACACCGAGAAGTGTGTTGAAAAACGAGGCGATAGCCGAGCCTCCGTAACTGATTCCCATTATGTTTTCCTCATGAATTATTAATGCGTTTGAGAAGTGGTTATCACAGTGTGACACTCTTTTCGGCCATTCAAAGGGTGTGATAACATTTATCACACTGTATACATACTAATAAGTTGATGCAAGTTGAACGCTGGTCACAACGTGGTAAGAACATAAGTGGAGGGGGAAAAAAGCGGCGCGAGTAATACTTGATTATCCCCCACTTTCATGAGCAAGTGATGCATTAGCCAGGCTCCACTGGAAACCTTTGTGTCGAAGAAGAGCAGAACATCGCGCTATTTTTACTTACAAGTCCCTAAATAACTTACTCAATCACATTCCAGTGTAACTTTAATACAGACTTCCATAGCTATGACACCAGATCCAAAATCAACATTCGCAAATCTCTTGCTAGGAAAAGATGGGGTCATTGGACCACCTTAAACTTTGCTGCGGATATCTGGAACCAACTTGATTTTTCCTTGCGAAAAGCGAAAATCCTACCACTTTTTAAGCGTGGTCTCTCTGATGCTCTATTTTAAGCGACCTTTCACAAGTTATATTCATGCCTAGTTCATAGTTGTTGATCAATATATTGTTTTATAATTTTTGTTTCATTAGTGCAACTTTCGTCGTTTAGCTTGCAGTAATTTACCTGATTGTTTGTATTATTATTTTTTTCCAATATTTTCTTCATTTGTAATTATATATATATGTATATAATTGGCTTTTATATATTGTAACTAGTTATCTGAGGACCCCTCTAGCTCTGTAAAACACTTTAGGGTGATGTTGGCATCCTCAATAAAGATTATTATTATTATGATGATGATGATGATGATGATGATGATGATGATGATGATGATGATGATGATGATGATGATGGTCATGATGATCATGATGATATGATATTTAATGTTTATGTATTATTATTATTATTATTATTATTATTATTATTATTATTATTATTATTATTATTATTATTATTATTATGATATCATTGTGACAATATCACGTTAATGATATTACTATTAGTGATATTATTATATAGGGAATAATAAATACATGGATATGCGGAAATATGACATTTATTTTGAGTGTCGACTAGGATATCTCACGAGTGAGCAAAGCGAACGAGTAAGATATCTTGGTCAACATGAGAAATGAATGTCATATTTGCAACCATCCATGTGTTGTTCTGTTTATTATATAAAAAAAATACTCCTATTTCCCCACAAAAATAGAGCAGTAAACTCTAATGCGTTTCACGATAATCGACACATGTGAGATTATCATAAATAATCACACATGTGAGATTATCGTTTTTATTAGTGGCGGAAACATGAACAAAACACTCTATTTTGTATAATAAAATGTATTATGATGATAAATTTTGAATTCTTTTTTTTTCTCCAGTTATGTCTTTACGATACCATGACGAAAAACATGGACAAAATTAAAAAGCCACGATCCTCCAATACAGATTCATTGTACTAACTGCTCAGTATATACCGAGGTACCTTGTCCTATACAACGTAATGGCGTCCAATCTCCAAGGTCTCGTGCTTGTAAATGTTACGTGGGACCCGGATGACATAACTAAGACATTTTAGGAGGGGAAATATAAACCATTTTCAGTATATTTTATTTGTTTAGTTAATTTGCTATTTAGGTTGGGACAAGAGAGTATAAATGTGAGAGAGGGAATGTATAGTAATTGTTTTGTCCTATCCTAATTCCTCTTGAGCTATATTTACATCAGGGATAGCCAATCATCAACCGATATTCGTACATGTGACACTTGTGGGTTTTGCGTAGATGTCTACACATTTCTACCCTGCGAGTCAGAGCCCCTTTCTGACTTACGCAGGCTTCGCGGGAAAGTGGACTCCGCCAACAAACTCATATTTCTTTTTGAGCATGCGTGAACGGTTGCCAGGATACTACGTTGGGCCCAGGCTCTAACGCGTTACTTGCTATTTTCCTGCTTACGTGTGTTCATAAACTAGAACTTGTTTGACCAGTATAAAACCTGACTGACTCGCCCCAAACTTGAGGCGAAGATCGAGTTTGTTGGCAGAACCCACTTTCCCCCAAAGCCTGCGTAGGTCGGAAAGGGGCTCTGACTCGCAGGATAACACATTTCTTTCGCGAAAACAAAATGGCGGAAGACGTAAAGAAATTAAAATCCTCGTTTTCCCACCACTGTGAAGGTCCTAATCCTTTGCATTTTGCTGAATCACGTTTGCAGAAGAATAACAGTAATGATATTACGTGCTACTCAGAATGACGACCCATACCGAGTAAGTAGGGAATATTGGATATCCCAACAACATAAGATGAAGAGTTATTCTCTCGATATTGAAGAAACTAGATTTCAGTTTCGAAATATCAAATATAAGTTCCATCCTACGACCTGCTCTCAAGTCTCAACTTTACCATGTACAGTTGTAGCTGAGTCGGTAGAGGGTCGGACGAGTAAACCAAAGCTCGTGGGTTCGAATCTCAGCCAGGCCAAGTAGAGTTTTCCTCTACTTCCGGTATGGTTTGTCATTCGGAGTAGCACATAATATTATTTTCCACCTGAGTTCGTTGTCCCACAATAATGATCCCAATAACGGTTGTATTACCAAAAGATTTCACTAAAGCTAGGTTTTACGTGAGAACTGAAAACGGTCAAGGATCCTCTTGACCAGAAAATAGTTTATCTTTTCTAAAACGCTTGTGGTGTAATATAAGTATACATATAATGAGTGTTTGTGAGTGCAACGGTGAGATACGCACGAGGGTTGCCTTCGTGCGATCTAAAAATAACTTAAAAGGCATTAGGACAGAACTAGACCGTATTACTATGCATTCCGTCTCTTAGCTTTATGTTCTGTAGAGTTGAGTTGGGAGACGAGTAGTAAGGATCAGGAGGTAGTCCAGGGGAAAGAAAAAGACGGATCTTTGTACTTTGACTGGATATTTGCCAACCTCGTCCCCAGGGCATTTTGCCTCCACGTTGGGAGGTCGGCGAAAATGGCCCTGGCATCGGCTGGTCACGTGCCACCCAGAATTTTGGGGTGTTTTGGCAAGAAAATTTATGCGGTCTTTGTGTTTCGTTTTTGTATAATACGTATACATGAATAATAAATAAGAAATATTTAACGCTCTGCCGAATCACTCATGTGAACCTTTATCATAAATGCAACTGGCTAGCATTATTCATCATGATACTCCCCACGATTATCCAGGATACATTTAAATGTCGGGAAGAAACATATATCTAATGTTGTTTTTGACTTTAACCAAAGCTATCGTTACAATTCTTTGGATGAACTTCGCAGAGTGGATTTATTGCAATTCATATTTTGATGAATAAATTACACTGTATCTGAATTAATCAAGTTTTTAAACCGGCCAATCCGATTATAGAATCGACCAGCCGATGCCAGGGCCATTTTCGCCGACCTCCCAACGTGGAGGCAAAATGCCCTGGGGACGAGGTTGGATATTTGCCCATTTCTAAATATCCTACAAATGGAGTGTCTTGTTTGAAGTGATGGAATTGTAGTGGAATTAATAAAAGAGCCCAGAGCGACACACGAGGAAGGACTTGGGAAAGTGGCGCTAGGGCTAAAGCGGATGACTCAAGGGAGCCCTCGTCAAATATGTTTTTCCACAAAGCTAGACAGTAAACCATATTTCTGAGTGGGGTTAGGGTTTTTGTTGTGGTTAGCTTATCCAAAAGATTGCTAAAATCTTGAGACTCACTGAAGTAGGCTGAGGCGGTTAACCGATTAACCGGAAAAGATTGGTTTTGTTTTGAGATCGGCTTTCCGGTTTCTTTCACGGTGGAAAACCGAAAAACCGACTTAAAGTTTTTCAGTTTAACTTATATTTTGCATTCTTATCTGATGACGGGTTCACTGACATTTTGTCGGCAAGCACGTATGTTACCATTAGTGCGCTGAAGCCACTTATTAACCGTTTGTCTACCGTCGAATTGGCTAGTCAAGATGGACGGATCTCCAGTTGGCATGGCAACTGAAAACCGAAATTCTCCGTCGCTTGAAGTCGAAATATGTTGCAGAGGATCGCAAAGTTTTGATGAATGATTCCTGATTTTCTCACAACGGGCGAGTTGGTTCAGCAAGGCAGGACTTGTAAGCACTCCAGCACGAGCGCGGTTAAGTCCTAAAAAGGTTGACATGCTCGTTTTTTTGGCTGAGAATTTGTAAACAAAAAGGCACTTGTATTAAGCGCCTAGAATTTTACATTTTGATGCATAAAACTTTAACTAATTGTAAATAATCAATGTTGGTTGCTACAATATATCTATTTATTGCTTCATAAAGTAAACACACATGTTGGTTTGATTTGGGGTTTTTTATTTCACAATAATTTAATTAATGCAGAAGATCGGTTATGTCGGTTTTACCGGTTTTTTCGTGACGGTTTTCGGTTTCGTTTTTCCCCCCAAACCGCCTCAGCCTACACTGAAGCTTGACGACAAATTTAGCGGAAAAGCCGCTGACTGGGGAGGGTCTTTGTGCGCCGTCCCTTTTAGCGACCACTGGAAAAAGTTGGTTTCTTTCTGGGGACTGTATAAACTGAGAACAAAAATATATTCTATGCGGTAACGCCGCTCGTGGGTCATGTTAGTGTATATTATATATATATAAGCTAGGGGATCAACGGGATTTTTGACTTAGAGTCAAGTGACCCATAAAATCGTAATTTTTGTCTTTCCGAAACCAAAACCCATTCCGCAAGACATGAAATGCACGCGCCATCCCACAAAAATATTCGTCAAGGGGACCTCGGCAAGCCGTAGTTGAACGGCGCATGTGAATGCAGGTTTCTGACTAAGTGACCGTATCAGCAGGTTTCCGACTTACAACAAGTGACCCAGAAAATCGCAATCAATTTTGTCATTCCACAACTCATTCTGCCGTTTCTATACACCGAGGAAAATCGTCTGGCGTCGGGTTAGACAGAAAAATGGTTAAGTATTAAAGTTGTCCACAACAACCGAATGCGCGTGAAAGGGTGTAATTGGTGTTAGTATAAATACACAGGTGATTATAGAAAATCACGCGCGCTGATTGGACGAGCTACTTCGGATTAATTCTCGATAATCACCTACAGCGTTTATTCAAAATGGCCGCCAGCCAAGTTGTCAATGCAACAGACAAGGAAATTAACAATTTTAAACAAAATGTTGTTCCTAAAAGTACGAAAATGTGTATTATACTAAAACAATTATTCGCCTCAGGCTCAGTGAATATCGGTGAATAATAACCTCGACTTCGTCTCGGTTATTATACGCCGATATTCACCTCGCCTTCGGCGAATAATTGTTAAATAATTGGTGATAATTGGTATATGTTATCCCCTGATCGGATAGGCCTGTACACATACAAAATGCCAAGCAGATGTGTTGTCTTATACCGGTATTGTTTTTGTATCTACCGCGCATGCGCGAGTAGATACGTTGCTGTACTGTCGTGCGTGTAAGTTTAAGTTAAGTTAACAATAGGAACCTTCGGAGCCAATGAGAATGCAGGGTTAAACGACAATGTACCGAATGTTAGCGGATGATGCCTTCGGAGCCAATGAAAATGCAGGGTGGTACAGTATTCGGCTATCACTCGGTAAGTTGTTGTAGATCTGGTCGTTTTCCGAAGTGACTTTAAATTATAGCATACTTTGCCACGAATCTAATAGTTCGCGCTGAGTCGAGCACTGAATTGGCGAATAGAAATACGACGAGAACGACAAGTTGTGTCACTATATTGTTGTGTCTATATAGTGGGTTTGTATGTGTTCGCGCTGAGTGTTGATCTAAAATGCGATCAGAGCGATATTTTATGTTAATAGTGTGTTGTGAATATATCCTCGTCGTTTTGTGAAGTGATTTTGAACTATAACATAGTTGATGAATTAAATGAACTTGCTTTGCTAGTGTTCGTGCTGAATGATGTAAAATCCGATCAGGCGACATGCTGTGTTTTAATATAGTGTTGTTGTGAATGTGTTCGCGCTGAGTTGAGCACTGGATGGGCCTGGCGATCAGAAATACGTACGATCAGACGACGTGTTGCATGTGTCTATATGGTTTGTTGTGCCATTCCGTGTTTAGTAGCTAGTGTTCATTGTATTGTGAATACCGTAGAGTCCCGAAAGTATAGCAGCTCCCCTTAGTTTCGGTTTCATCCACTGTTGGTGGCCGCTACTATTGGGTGGTAAAATACGCTAACATACTGTGAATAAGTAAGTAAAGTAAATACGAACTAAATTTGCTGTATTTCATAAAACGAATGCAAGATATCCTCTTATTTTCCCTCTTTCTTTCCTTCAAGCCATTTTATCATCAATCGTATTCACTGCATAAGGCGGAAGCGCGCTCTTCAAAAGAGCCGCTACTTACGGGGGGGGGGGGGGGGGGCGCTGCTTACGGAGGCCGCTACTTACGGGGGGCGCTACTTTCGGGGGGGGGGGGCGCTACTTTCGGGATTCTACGGTAGTTTGTTGTTTGCCTTATCGCTAATCATAAAATGACAATTTTAGGTAAATTGAAAAAAAAAAAAAAAGGAAACGCCGTTGCTAATCGCATTGTTAAAAGAATGTCACACTATATCGCTATGTTAGACTCTGGTAACACATTCATTGATTTGCCTGAACAATGATCAACACGCTTTTGGAATAAGTATTTTATACGCCTACATATAACTCAAGCAGTGCCAAGTACATTTGATTTCTGCATACAAACTTATAGCTAAGACATCTTAGCCAAGGATCTAACATGTCAACTGTACACTTGAAACAGTTAAAAGGGTATTCAGATTTCAGAAAGATCTTGATTCGAAGCCAAACAAGCACTCGCTCTGTCTTTTCGTCCATGGAAAGCTTGTCGTTTGAGCGAGAAAGTCGAGGCGCGTGGTTTTATTTACGCGATGCTGAACTACTAAATTGAGAATATTGTTGCAACTTGTACCGTAGCGCAGTTGATACATGCACGCTGAGCGTGTCTATTTTTATATTTTGATTTTGAAACAAAGTCAATTCGTACAAAATTTGTACAATCATGTACAGAAAACACTTGACATGCAGGAAGTTTAGCGTCGGGACGCGTTTCAGCAATCTGCTGATACGGATTGACATCGAGCACTGCGTGAACCGGACACCTGGTTCGACCAAGCGTGTATATAAAAGTAGGTCAATCTTCCATTGAAACTAGTCCAACTTTCTTCTTGAGGAAGCAACAGCAAACAACCGCAGTCATGGCAAAAATGGCTCTTCTGGTCGTTATTCTTGTAGTGGTGTTCTGTGCATGGTAGCAGCAGTAGCGACGGTGACAGTGACAGTGATAGTGATTCTTGGTCGCCTTTTTCCAGCTCCCAGTCCAACAAGGAAATAGCCGAAGAAAATTATCCTGACAGCCCGGTAGAACGGTTCATAGCGGAATCCTTTGGTGACGAACTACCAAATATGCGAGATGATTTCATCCGGCGTAAAAACAACGGAGAGGGAGGCATCGAGCGTCACATTGAGGCATCGAGCGTCACATTAAGGCCTGGGGAACTCCAGAAAACTGGAAACTGAACATTGAACTTTACCTGAAGAACTTTTTATAACTATATGCTCGTTTAGCTAAAGCAGTAATCATATAAATTCGTATAATAATTAATGTGGTATAGCGGTACGACAACGTATAATATAAACTAAGATATCAAACAGAATTTTTGTCATGTAATGTTACTATACAAGCTCTTAGCTGACGTTTTGTTATTTTGTTGTGCCATTTGATTTTATTAATGTAATTGGATGCTCTGGGTCTTTTTCTAGATTTTAATTTCATGTTTTTTTCTTTTAACGTTAAAAGTTATTAAATAAAATAATCATCTGAGCAACTGCATCGCTTGTGGAGGTTGGTTGCCTGGGTCATCCAGGGGCTTTCACTTCCACAGCCAGCCCACAGATAGAATACTGCTCTCATGACTAACAAATCCCTGCACTGACCCAGCCAAGAGCCCCAACACCAGACTCTAGGGTATTCAATTCTGCCGACTGCCACATAAACTGTGACAGGTGTCATAGGAACGCAACCAGTGCAAGGTAAGCAATGGACGCGACAATATAATTGCGTATTAAAGTTGGTAAGAGCTTCGCCTCAGGTAATAAAGGCTTTTCGATTTTCAAGCAATATTGCAGTATGGATTAGTACATTTAAGCGTATCAGCCACTTTCTCGTCAAAAAGTGTGATAAAACTGATGAGTGATTTAATATATTACAAAAATCGGAATATATTGACATCGTCATGTGAAATTTTCTGAGTCTGACCTCTTGTCTGCCGACTGGAACAAAAAGGACAATTCTTGGGGGGCACTCCGCATTCCCAACATCGCCCCGTAGCTCCACCCCTGAATAAAAGCACTTTCCGCCACGCTACCCGCTAGAGACCGCTGACCTCCGACTGTTACCCCGCTTTACCAACAGCTCTTAGGTCTAAGTCAAACGTCGCTCTTCTCATGCGCCGAACCTAATGCAAATCAGCATAAACAAAGGATTTAGCTCATTTTCATTAGGTTCGGCGCATGAGAAGAGCACTTAAATTCCATTTAACTACATTTTAGGAGATGGTCTGCAGAGATTACTCTGTGACTTTGTCTGTGACTGAATATTTCTTCATGATCTTTTCCACTCATGCCATAAAGCCAAGATATTTGTGAGAAAAGTCCTAAAATATTTAAAGTCGCGGCAGGCATTTTTTTGCTCGTGCGGTTTACCTCGGACTTTCAATAAACTATTGGCATAATGGCGCCACTTTCTACTAAATCACCAAACCTACAGAGTGCTTATCGTATCCCACGGTTTAAGTGGGTGCCATATATTAAGCATACTTTAGCTACAAAATAAACGTTCAGTGGACGATCAGAAAAATTTTGAACAAAAAAAATTCGACAATTTTTTGAAATTTCGGACGTAAAGCTCTGAGACAATATACAACGTGTAAATAATGTTAGCTTTATTAAACTAATTCCATCAAATTTTTGCACAATTTCATTTTACGGATAGGTTATATTGAGGCAACGAGGGGGTATATGATATTTATCTCCGAGGTGTCGCGAGGTTGACACTTGACAAGAAAGACAATAGCAATTACATGATTTTGTTGATTAAATTTTCAAAATAATGAATAATGATATGGTGTCAGATTGAAGATTTCGTAATTTTGAGACTGCACCTTACCCGACCACTTCGCAACCAAGTCCTTTTCTGCGCATCCTTGCGCTGTCCACCAGATTTATATAATTAATAAATCTCATGCACTCTTTCGGAACTAATTATAATCTATTTCATAGCAATGCGGCGCGAATGTACGTCAACTGATAAAACAGAAAACTTTTTAATAATAAATATGCTGCATCTTGTTTTGTTTTGTTTTGTTTTGGTTTCGTTTTGGATATTAAGGTTACAGGATACCCAGGAAGCCATTTCAAGAAATTTGTTACCGCTCGCTCAATTTTTCCCCGATTTGTCTCAAATTTGCACCAAATGTAGTTAAGTATGTGACGGACACTATCGTATTATACAGTAAATAAGAAATAAAATATTGTTGCAGATATACTCATCAGTTTAAAATCACGGTACCTTCGCGCCGCGCGGTTTAAGGCGGTCTTTGGTTTTACCAAAAAGCTCTCAATTTAGCATATTTACACTTCTCAATGTTTGTTCTAAAAAAGTGTGTTCGCGCGTTTTATTTATGTAAAAATTACCTGAGTTGCAAGCTTTTATTTGTCAATTGCTTGTGCCACAACATAGGTCGAGAAATAAAATATCCTAGCTGCTAAACCACTAAATTAATAAAAAAATGCGAACACACTTTTTTAGAACAAACATTGAGAAGTGTAAATATGATAAATTGAGAGCTTTTTGGTAAAACCAAAGACCGCCTTAAACCGCGGCGCGAAGGTACTGTGATTTTAAACTGATGAGTATATCTGCAACAATATTTTATTTCTTATTTACTGTATAATATACGATAGTGTCCGTCACATACTTAACTACATTTGGTGCAAATTTGAGACAATGTAACCTTAAATATAAACAATTATATCGTTCGTTTGAGGAACAGGAAAATCCGGTAAAACGGTGTACGCGAGAATTCAGTTTTAACAGGAGTTACTTTGTTCTCTCTAGATTAACTGGAATAACCGTTCGTTTGAAGAATAAGAGATCGAGCTATTCTGGAGTATTTGAAAATTCAAATATTCTTATCCCGAAATAACCCAAACGAACGCACTCTTATTGAAAAGAAATAGAATTGACAAAAATTAAATCATCAAGCAGCTGAAAAAGAATAGCAACAACCGCATGTACACCATATTTTCACAAATAACTTTCCATGACTTGAAAAAAAACAAACAACCAACAAATATTTGTGGCTGTTATATACTGCCGCATGGATGTTTCTTGAACATGAGAACTGATGTGAATTGCGCTGTTTGTGGAATGTCAATAACTGCATGAGTTATCTTAAGTGGAAAATCGACTCTTCTAATTGTGCTACATTAGACCGCAACAGCTTGAGGTCTCAGGTCAGCCTCGCCAGGGTTATGATTTCACAGAACTAAATATGTTATTTGTATATCGGTCATAGTTAACGTGTATCTTGTCGAGTGATTTCTGGATTGTACGGCTGGATGAGAACCGAGAAGTATGTATATGGCCTAATTATATAGTACTGATCAACTTGTATATACAGATCCTGACACCTTTGCAATTCGGTTGGATGAATTCCACAGAGCGCGACTCTCGAACCAATGGACCAACATCAAGTCAGCAAGTGGATATATCTGGTGTAATTAGCCTCACCTTAGAAGTTGTGACTTTAGTGAGCAATACATTGCCGTTGTTGGTCCTCTTCGGGCTGAAAAAGCGCAAAGATCGAACTCTGACAGACTTCTTAATTGCTGTATTGGCTACTAACGACCTCTTGTCGGTTGGTCTGCCGCTGACTATCGGTCTCCCGTCTTTCGTGAAGGGGTCTTGGGTTGGGGGAAGGACGTCTTGTCGGGTTTACCAAGTAACTACGATCTTTTTTCAAGTCTCGTCCATGTTCCTGGTAGTTCTGATGAGCATTGATCGATATTTGGCTTTGTTTAGACCCATGTTTCACAGGATGGTCGTGCAACAAAGCCAGTGGACAAGAAAAGTAACAATAGGATTATTGTACTCGATATCCCTTCTCGTCTCGTGCTTGCCAGTTATTGGTCTAGGAGGACAGCTGGGTGGGGAACAAGATGACGCGTCTGAAGAACTGGCTTATTGTCCTCTATGGCTAGTCAGCACTCACACGAAGGGAAGACACATCTATCTCTTGTTGTTAACCTGTCTTGGCTACGCAACAAGTATCGTCATCTTCGTCTCCAACCTTGCTGTGCTGCACAAACTGCGCGAATTCAAGCGGCGTTTTGGGCCGACGCAAACATTGAGCGTGCATTCTAATCTTGTGGACAAGCACTCCTTGATTTCTTTCGCGAAACTCATTTGCGTCATTGGAGTGTTGTTTTATTTGACCTGGATCCCGGTGTTGGTGAGTAAATGACTATATAGCCTATCGTTTCACTTTTATGTCATTCAAGTAATATTGCCATCGAACAGTTTGCGCTGCAATGGTGTGCTTGGTAAGGTAATTACATAAACAGTACGAGGTCATAATTATTAAAAGTTATTTATATACAACCCCGACAGTTTTCAGTGAATCTCAATTCAAGTTTACAAAAAAACGCAGGCAACTTAATCTAAGGAAATCTATTTGAACATCGATCGACCATCGATATATCACCTTAATTGAAATTAAGAAGCTTCATAGTGCAAAAAGGTCACCATGCACTTCAGAGCATTCTTTTTCTGTAATTGTTTCATCAAGACATCATCTTGCGGAGTGAACTCGAAAAAATGTCTAAGTAAACAAGACTCAAATTCTTTCGATGACAAGTCAAACGACGTTACAATAAATAAGTTATTTTTCACTATCATGAGACATCTTTCGCAGCATGCATGCTCAGTGGCGCAGAGTGAATGGAGTTATATTGACCATGATTGAAAACTTAATATAAATAAAAATAAATAAATAAACGTCAGTCTCCCGCCGGTGACAAAACGTATAAAAAAAGATTATACAAGAACGAATATATATTGAATCATAACAGCTTTTGACAATTACAAATTTCCGAAGAAAAACAAAAAAGAGACGAGTTCTTATCAAGTTCAAACGGTAACTGTATACATAACATTAGCCTCGAAACCGCGTGTAGACCAGTTGCATGTTGCGCATGCATGCATCATTTTGGCGGGCCATATGCATAAAATTGATAAAAACGTGGCCAATACTAAATGAAATTTAACTATTTTTAAAGATAGAAATAGTTCCTGATGCTAATATCTTCAGAAATTGTCCAATTTCTTTCATTTACCACATTTGTGATGCATGTAGCTACATATAGCCCGCTAAAATTATGCCTATATATATGGCCCGCCAAAATGATGCGTGCGCATGATCGTGCATCTGTTCATGTGGTTAGACTGCGGTCGTGATTAATGGAACAAATTATGAATTTTATCTTTACAAGCATCTAAATAGTATGCAAACTCTGTTGTGCAATCTTTATTATTAATGAAAGATCGATAAGACTAATTTCAATCCTTTCACTCTTGCCATGCCATGCAGAAGCTCTTCCCTTGAGGAGTAAAATCGTCTGCTCATGCAGTTAGAGTAATATAACAGAGGACTATTTTACTCCGTTCTGAGTGTCTAATGCCAGATTAGAGAGAATAAAATAAGAAAAGGGCCAAATGACAATATTGGGAAAGAAAGTCGGAGTTAAAAGGCTATATCTATTCTTGATCAGATTGGTTTACAATCCAGGAACCTACCGCGCGTCCGCTCGTCGCCGCACACGACGAATTGACATATCCAAACTACCTTAAAACGAACAATAACGTCATTGGTATGCGTGATTTGTCCATTCCCCCTTGACGAAGAAAATTGTTTTGCATTAACCAGGGTAAAATTAAATGGCAAACTGCACTCTAATATATGGGGCCCCTCGTATATAGATAGTCGTATAGTACGTTTTCGTGCTAAATTAGAGTTTTTTTATTCGTTTTCGAAAGTCTCCGTGTTCACAAAAAAAACAACAAAAAACGGGTGTGTACGGGTAAACACGATGGACGCAAACACTTTAATGTGTTTTCAGTTTTTAATTATTTGAAAACGGATCCGTGTAGACATGGCCTAGTAAAAAAGGCTAACCGAGATGTTTGTTGACCAATTACATGTAAGGCCCGAGTCAAACGTTTTATGAGTTCAAGTCAATGTAAATTAGAGGACAGTCTTTTCTTTTAATTCCTTTGGATTGAGTTCCATTCATGAAAAAAGTTCGACCCTGGCCTAGTTACCTGCCAGCATTGCGCCATTAGGGACGCTGAAGCGACAGTATAACTGGGGCGCCGCAGAGAGACAGACATTCGGCCAAAGAACACTTCCAGCTAGTCTCCCATGGACCTCTATAAACGAAGCAAATAGATTCCATTTCAACGTTATGATCAGAACGTGGTAAGAACAACAAATATAGTTGTTCACGTGAGACGTGGTCAAGTGCGCGCATATGGGTCACAATAATAATATAATAATAATAATAATAATAATAATAATAATAATCTTTATTGAGGATGCCAACATCACCCTAAAGTGTTTTATAGAGGGGTCCTCAGATAACTAGTTACAATATATAAAAGCTAACTGTATACATATATATAATTACAAATCAAGAGAATGGAAAAAAATAATGATATAAACAATCAGGTAAATTACTGCAAGCTAAACGACGAAAGTTATACTAATGAAACAAAAATTATAAAACAATATATTGATCAACAATTATGTACTAGGCATGCATATAACTTGTGAAAGGACGCTTAAAATAGAGCATCAGAGACACCGCGCTTAAAAAGTGATAGGGTTTTCGCTTTTCGCAAGGAAAAATCAAGTTGGTTCCAGATATCCACAGCAAAGTTTAAGGTGGTCCAATGACCCCATCTTTTCCCAGCAAGAGATTTGCGAATGTTGTTTTTGGATCTGGTGTCATAGCTATGGAAGTCTGTATTAAAGTTATACTGGAAAGTGTGATTGAGTAAGTTATTTAGGGACTTGCAAGTAAAAATAGCGCGATGTTCTGCTCTTCTTCGACACAAAGGTTTCCAGTGGAGCCTGGCTAATGCATCACTTGCTGATGAAAGTGGGCGTAAATCAAGTATTACTCGCGCCGCTTCTCCCCCCCCCCCCCCCCCCCCCCTCCCCCCCCCTCCCCTCCACTTATGTTCTTACCACGTTGTGACCAGCGCCCTGGTTGTAACATTTTCTATGCATCCATAACTGTACAGACAACAACAAATTGGAGCTATTTTTTATACAACAAAAAGCTAAAAGATGTCTTGCCGAATTTTCGATAAAGACCTACCTCCTCAATATGAACGAGTTTTCTGAGTAGCTATAATAACCAATCAGTTCGTTTCATGATTATTAGGGTTAGAATTTTTGTTTTATCTAAACCGCATACAAACCTTTTTGGTATATATAAATCAGGGATTATTTTAAGGAATTTTTATCACTGCACAAAGAGCTGAAAAAGGTATAAAATCTAACTTCAGTAGGACGTTAAACAGCGATGGAGCACTGAGTAGCTCGGTCGTAGCTCGTCAGTAATCAACTAGTCATACTGTCATAGTATACATAAGCGGCCCTTCTTTTCCCAATTTTTAATGATTTAATCCCTTTCGCACAGCATACATTCGCATTTTCAAAATGACAATGGTCAAACAGTTGCACACGCGCACAGACGCATCGACCTGAGAAGCCTCAAGCATGTTATGTGGGGTTGCCTGGTTGGCACCGTTGGGTAGTCTGGCTAAATAGTAAGAACACTAGCGTTTTGTTTATTGGGGCGGTAGGGCCTGCTATATAGTAGCTATACTCATGTACCTTGAAAGTTGAAATTAAGGGCACAAGGCTGTTAGTCTACGGTACGCTTATCAGAAGATAATGGACCAGGGTCCTTTAACTTATCGTCTTATTTGTGTATTTGCTAATTTAAATATTGATATTAAATAGTATATGTTGGAATGTAGTATGTACTGTGCCTTTGAACATAATTTCTGATGCAATCCTTTCACGAATAACACCCATTCTTAAATATTAAAGAAAAATTTATCACTGCACAAAATTGCGCTTGTCACTGCACAAAATTGCGCTTGTCACTGCCCAAATTGGTTATCACTGCACGTTAAAATAATCCCTGATATAAATGTACTAATGTAGGCGGCGACCCGAATTTCAGCATTATTTTTCTTTTTTAATCTTAAAGGTAGTCTTGACGATGAAATTGTTCGAGGCAGACGTTAGTGAGTTAACAGCATTCTACGCGTTGACAAGTTTGACGATAAATTCCCTTCTTCATCCGGTTGCTATAGGAATATTCTCACGTCAGTTCCGTATTGGCTACACGAGAATTGTGTGTTGCTGCTGTCATTACATTGAAAGACATTTCTCAGGTTAGAAAATACAATTGCAATACTATGACAATGCTTGGATATCTTCGCACATCTACACGATTCGATTATACTCTTGCCAAGAGGGCGTAAATGTAAAACAGAGAATGTATAGTGATGATCTAGTGACGACAGTGACCTTATTGTATTGTACTGTATTGTACTGTACTGTACTGTACTGTACTGTACTGTACTGTGCCGTACCGTACTGTAAGTATGGCATATGGTATGGTTATGGGGTTATAGAAGTATATGGCATGGTATATATAAGCTATCATTTCATGCTATATTAAGTACAAGCTTAAATGTTTGATGAACGTCCACTGAACGTCTGTTACTTTACACCAAGCTATATCATGTACCACATGTACACATACCAAATTAATTTAACGCCAACTTAACGCTCACTTGTTCAAAAACACATATAGGTATATCTATCGATTTTAATTTGTTTAGGTCTGTACCAAACAGGATAAGGACATCCTGCATTTTCCGCATTATTTGTTTCCGTTTTCTTTTCTGTAGGATACTCTAGCAGTTGACAAAGTGAAAAATAATTTTGTAAAACAGTTTTCTAAAGAGCTCGATTATTCATGTACAAAGTTGGCCATTCCGGGTTCAATTTCTGACTTGAAGTTCTGCTTCCATATATCAGCAGAGTTCACCATAGATCACAAAGAGCAAAGCCTTTCACAAGAAGATTTTAACGCAGCTATCATGCATAAAATAGAGCGAACCGCGGGCGGTGAACTTCTAGAATGCTAACTCGGGGAGGGAAGTGAACTCTATTACGTCGTTTTCAGTCTCCCTACAAACTGTTCCCTGCGCAGTCTGGTGGATGAAACCGTTGTATAATTGGTACAAAATCTTGCATGACTTCAATTTTGTTGTGGTTAGGTTATCAAGATTGCTAAAATCTTGAGACTTCAAGATTGCTAAAATCTTGAGACTCACTGAAGCTGGACGACAAATGTGGGAAAACAAATTTGACGACATATATTTGGAAAAACCGTGTAAAGGCTGAGAGGGTCCTCTTGAGCTATCCCTTTTAGTGACAACGGTAACAACTTGTGAGATTTTTAGGGGTTTTTTACGTGTGCGGGCGGTAAATTGTACCTGATTATAGTCTAGGGTTGGATAATGTGATCCAGATAATCCCGCTCTGTGGTTGAGCTCCACAAAAACCGGAAGCCAAAAAATATCTGCTTGCGGTCACTGACAAAGAACCCGTTGCATAAAGCAGTGACTCACTGAGTGATCCCGTGAAGACAAAAGACTACGTGCGTGGATAGTGACCCGCAATGAAGTCTACGTCACTTTATAATTATCTTCATTTTACATAATTTACAATATCCAGTGTACATATACTTACATAGAAGGAAAACCAAACGAAAAAAATATGTTCATGCAATCATGCTTTACACGTATATACATTAATTGCTATGGAATATATTAGAGCATATTAACAAGTATCCAAATGTAGCACCAATATACAGAGTCAGTGTTACTTTTTTTTAATTCAGTTTGGCATCACTTCCCAAAGACCTTCTAATGTAAATCCATCTTTTAATTTCTCGATCGCCAATCCAAGCTCGGAATTGTAGACAGGTTCACGATCACTGGACTACACACAAGACAGAACAGAAAAGAAAGACAATTGTATAAAATTGGACTACAACTTAAGCCCGGCATACACTGAAACAATTTTCCGAAACCCATTTTCCAAAACGTTCCGAAACTAATTGTTCCAAAAAATAGAACAGTGTTCTAATCAGGGAAACTTGGCCTCTGAAACAAAGTTTTGGAAACTTTTCAACATACACTGGAAACCTTTGTTTCTGAAATCGTGTTTCGGTAGTTTTGTTTCGGGAAATTTTCTCCAGTGTATGCCGGTCCGACCATAATAATATCCGCCACCGGTGACGGGTAACTTCGATTTGTTATAATTTATCGAATTTTTGACCAAATTTATCCCTTTTTACAATAAAACCTTTATAACGATATGCCATGAAGTATGACGCGACCGCAATGCTGACCTGAATTTTCGGATATTCAATTCTTCAACATTGAAGACGAAAATGGCCTTTATTTGTCAATATATAAGCAAAAATTTAGCCTCTAACAACTCCTAAAGTAAGTATAAGCATTTGTCTGTTGTAATTATTTCGTAAATTAACAATAATTTGGTAAAATATGACGAAAACCATCTCGGCCAATCAGCCAATTATCGAACAAAATTTTGCCTAGACTTGTCGGCGTTGCAAACTTGTAATGGCAAACAGGAGTAAACATCATGCAAAATAACCTGAAATCTGAATAGCTGACTTAAAAACGATCTTGATGATGTATTACGGTCTTATGTTGTGGTATAATTCTGTTTTAATTTGTAAATTTCCAAAATAAGTGATGACTGTGGACTGGCGCACGCACCATGGGGGTCGGTCACAATGGTTAATCTTAAAAAATCAATATAATATTTGCGTTTTATTGTATTGCTTTAATTTTTTCAATTTGAATTTGTGAAATGTTGCTTTTCATTTTACTTCTACAAAGTTCGTTGCTAAAGACATTTATTGTTTAAATATTTAACATTTTGTTATAGATTATAATAATATTTTTAATAATTAGCATAAATAGCATAATTTGCAAAATGGGCTGTCCGACAAGACCCGAAACCCCAACATTTGAATAGTAGAGGTAAAGACAATTCAAATTATATATTGTGGTATTATCTTCATGGTATAATGCCATGTTAATTTGCAAATTGGCGAGACCACTTGCTGCAACTGGCCTGAACTGTGGGTTATAGGTGGCTTAACTAGCCAGTCAGCAGGTGGAAATTTTGGCTGTTTTTTCTGTAGTATATAAATCTTTAAATTCCCTATACAAATTTAAGCAAAATTTAGTGGTTTGGTTCTCAGTACATGAACTGCATCTTTGTATAAACAACAATGAAACTGAGAAGTCTATTACCAGTATGAATGGAGTTTGTCTGTGAAACTTAATGATTTTGCTTAATATAAGGGGAAATAAATGCAACAAGTATTATATTTATTCACTTCCTCTTCACGAAAAACCTTACAGACAGAATTTAGTAAAATTTTCATTTCATCCAAAGTTTAACCTAAATTCAACCAAAGTTAAATAAATTGGTTCTAGGTCTATGACTAACCCTTTTAGTAGAAATTCTCATAAAAATAGACAGACAGACAGACAGACAGACAGACAGACAGACAGACAGACAGACAGACAGACAGACAGACAGACAGACAGACAGACAGACAGACAGACAGACAGACAGACAGACAGACAGACAGACAGACAGACAGACAGACAGACAGACAGACAGACAGACAGACAGACAGACAGACAGACAGACAGACAGACAGAACAGTAGTGTAGTCTGAACAATGTTATGTAAAATATGAATACCTTATCTCCATCTGCAAAATATGCCTGCAAAAACAGCAATATCAAGTGAATGTGAGTACAAGTGGATAGAAATTGAACATAAAAAGTTACTGTATTTAGTAATTAGTTAATATGCTTATGCATGAAAATAAAGATTTCAGTTAGAAAACAAACAACTCTTATTTCAAACTAGTCTTTATAAAGACTATTTTCTTTATATACGATTATAAAGTTTGGCGTTCATAACTCTTTCATATTTCATTCGTTCTCGAGATATTAAGATTTATTTGAGATGAAATTTATGACTTATTGAGAAAAGATATATCTCTGCAAACAAAATTAGTTTAAACTATAAACATTGTGCATGTGTGACCATAACATTTATCATAATTGGAGAGTTTGGCTTATTGGCTAACGTTTTCAAATTAACTACCACTGACTGCCTTCAGATTTTCAAACTTCAGATTTGCAAACAACAACAAAATATATATTACTTTCACTTGTGATAAGGTTAGTAAAATATAGAAAAGAGTGAATAATTATTTGCGCTTACAGCAAAAGCATCCGTTCCTTCTCCTTCACTTGTAATTTCGATATCGTCATGGACAGGATCAACTGTTGTATCTTGCAGCGTGTTAGGCTGTAAATCAATAAGACGTTATAATACATCAAAACTTATAGTTTCTAACAGCTTTGCACGAAAGGACGCCATTAAAACGCCTATACTAAGCTCACAAACGTACCAAGTCTATACAATACATCATATACAGTCAATTAAGATATGGTTTGGAAACTCCAAAAACTTCAAAGCACGTATAATGAACTCTGATTTATGTTGAAACGGTCCTTACCTACGCAGGCTTCGGGGGGGAAAGTGGGCTCTGCCAACAAACCCGATTTTATTTTAGCATGCGTGACACTGTTTTGGGTACAGGCTCTAACGCGTTACTCGCTATTTTCCTGCTTGCGGGTGCTCATAAACTAGAACTTGTTTGACCAGTTCAAAACCTGACTGACTCGCCCCAAACTTGGGGGCGAAGATCGAGTTTGTTGGCAAAGCCCATGCACTATCCCCCGAAGCCTGCGTAGGTCGGAAAGGGGCTGACTTGCAGGGTAGTCCTCGCCGTAGTACTGATATTTAGGCTACGTTTACACGGTACCGGACGAATTCGAGACTGGTCTCGAATTCGTCCTATTTCGTCGTGTAAACAGGCGGACCCGTTCTAACTCGAGACCGATTCCGAATCCGTCCGGTATATCGTGTAAACGGGGTCTTAAATAACAAGGTTAAGCGATTGAATCCAAACGCTACTATTGGATGATTGCTTCAAAAATTACCGTAAATACTCAAATCAGCGCCCGGGGATCTATATATGCAGAAAGATAGATCACAAGAAATTGTACAATGAATACTTTTGACCTAATAAGAAGACCTTTTCCTTTTTTGACTGTGTACAAGAAATAACTTACCCTCTCTTCCGTCTCAAACTCTACTCCAAATATAGGACTAGTACTGTAAACCTAGAAACATTTTAAAAGAAAGAAACACATTAAAGTTAACCCGACGTATTAGCACTTCGGCTTAAATTTTACTGATAGTTTTTGTCCCTCGTTCACATCTCTTGCCGTAGTTCTGTTTCAACATAAAGACATTTGTTGTATAATGCATTGTTTTATGTATAATATTAAAGCAATATATCAAGTCACCCTAAACTCTATTACTATTATCTTATAAATCATCTCAAAAGCCGTGATAGCATTTTCTGGAAAGTTTAAATAACGCTTTAACACCTAATAGTATACTTGATCCTGGGAGTGTCCACTTACGGGAGGTTCAACTCACAGTATAGAAACGAGCCAACAATGTGCACACATGCAAACAAACATACCCGTTGAAGACTTTGGATTTCTTTTACAGCTTCTTGTAGTTTCTCGGCAGGATCAATTCGGAAACCAAGGATATATCCTCCACTCTAAACAGTGAAAAAACACATTTTTGATGCATTTTGTGATAAGGTATGATTGACATAAATATAAAAGCGGGAACATTGTTGTCAAAACGTTTTCAAAATTGCCATTTCAATTAACCATTTTCGGACAACCCTGGCCAAAACTAGTGCTATTTTTTGTATCGTTGATGACACAATGGACTGCTATATAGAACACACGATGTCCTACAAAACTATTACGCGATCACTCCTCCCTCTTGTCAAAACCAACAAATACAACCACTCCATCGCGCAGGCGGTAACTATACTTCATGTATGGTCCTCATAATAGTTTGGGTTAGGTGTAGGCATGTTTGAGGTTTAGGGTTAGGGCTATAAGATTATAATTAGGATTAGCACTATCAAAACCACGAACCGGAACCATACATATCTTATATAATCATTGGACCTAACATGAAGCACTTACCGCGAAGACTTAAATAACCGCTGGTACAATACCTGTTGCGATGTCTCGAGTACTAACGCCAGTCCAAACTTTGAATCACGAATGCGAACAGATTTCTGAAAACAAAGAATATCGTTTTTCATGGATCACTTAAACGTTAGCTAGGATATGAAAATTGTAGAAATAAAATGTTCTTGCATGCAGCAATTTTACACAGAGTTGAGGCCATGTTGTTACACAAGGTAATTTTCTTTGTAACTTGCAATATTGCAACTTGCAGTGGGGTGCAACTTTTTGCGCAGCGTTGCAACCAAGTAGAAGCTGCTTCTGCTTTCTCTGCAACTCACAACGCAATTTTTCGTTGCGAGACTAGTTGCAAACATGGAGTGTTACACGAGGCAATCTTTCTTGCAACTTGTAATGCAACGCAACGCAACTCAACGCAACGCAACGCAACGCAATTGCGATGCAAGTTGCAAAGAAAATTGCCTCGTGTAACATGGCCTTTAAATCCCGAAAACACGAAGGTAGTATTAAGATGGTTCCCTCGTGTATTACGACCGTGCGAGAGCTGGTTGACAATTGGTGTCCCATACATCGGATCACTCTGAATATGAAATACGTCAGGCCGTTGGCCTGTGCCGGAAAGTGCATGGCCGGTGCTTCAGTGATTAGAACGTGCCATTGACGATCAAAAAGTTGTGGACTCAATTCCCGAGTGAAAACTCGAACATTTTCACAGCAGCAATCATTGGCAGTAATTTTGATCACATACTTACCATTTGTAGATACGGGATGCTGACGTTGAAGCTGTCATTCATATTGGCATGCCAAACCAGTCGAACGTTCGTTATGTAAAATGTCCCGAGATTTCCCTGATGAAATATTTATAAAAGACAACAAATTAATCATAAAATGAATATGAGAGCCCAGCTGAAAATCTTAACGAAAAAAACTATTCATAACAAAAAAATATTTACTAAACAATTAATTCCCACGCAGCAAGGTTAAGAATCAGACATAGTTTAATGCTTGTCTGGCTTAAGGTCTTCATATTGATGTACTACAATTCTTATCCTATGGAAATTTAACTCTATTCTGATTTACAACACCTGATTAAACATTCATTTCTTTTGAATTTTCTTCATGAATTAATGTTGGATAATAAGTACTACATACCTGATCACTTGATAAATTCCACACTCCATTTATCTAGTAGTCAAACAAACAAAATACATCAACATCTCAGTATTTGCATGATCAGTGGGCATGGCTGCATGAAAGGGTATGAAAGTACACACGAGAGGAAATGTGAGTCCACAAGAGTGTATGAGAGAGCACAAGGATGCACTAGGGAGCGTTTATATAAAGATGCATGACCAACCCTGTCAGTAAAGGGATGTTTATATGGAGGGCCAGCACTTTTGGTAGGGCTAACCCTCGTAAGAGGGCTGGAATTTACATCGTGTTTACATGAGTTCTTTTGGTAGGGCTAGCCCTAGTAAGAGGACTGGAATTTACCTCGTGTTTACATGAGCTTTTTTGGTAGGGTTAGCCCTAGTAAGAGGACTGGAATTTACCTTGCGTTTACATGAGCTTTTTTGGTAGGGCTAGCCCTAGTAAGAGGGCTGGAGTTTACCCCGTGTTTACATGAGCTTTTTTGGTAGAGCTAGCCCTAGTAAGAGGGCTGGAATTTACCTCGTGTTTACATGAGCTCTTTTGGTAGAGCTAGCCCTAGTAAGAGGACTGGAATTTACCTCGTGTTTACATGAGCTTTTTTGGTAGAGCTAGCCCTAGTAAGAGGGCTGGAATTTACCTCGTGTTTACACGAGCTCTTTTGGTAGAGCTAGCTCTAGTAAGGGGGCCTTTACACGAGCCTGGGTTGAGTGCTAGCTCGGGTCAGCTCGCCATCCCTGGTTATTCTTTTTTTGTGTTTACATGAACCCGGGTTGGCTGCTTTTTTCCCTAACCCAGTCAGCTTTTCTCAACACAAATTATGATATTGCCAACACTTTACACGAGCCCGGGTCAAGTCAACCCGGGCTCGTGTAAAGGCCCCCTTAGAGGGATGGATTTCAGTTCGCGTTGGGTTGTTTTACCGACGTGTGCAGTTTTCCCACGAAGCCCGAAATCATGTTTTCGCAAACACGATTTGAACAAACACATGAACAAATTAACGCAAAATAAGAAGTTGACCAAACAGTATCACTTAAGGTAAACTTTACCGTGTACACTGAGCTTCGATTTGCTAGCCCTCCTGAATGGGAATTTCCAGTCATCCTCGGCGAGATCTCGGGTTGTCAATAGCGAGATCTCGCCTAGGAGGGCTGGCCCACTGATCTCAATAAAACTGGATGGGCCATGGGGTCGAATTTCGCGTGCCAGTTGTATGATGACGTGCCATCCCAAGATGGCTGCCGCTAAAATTCATAAGCTTTCGTAGATTGAAAACAGACAAAAAGAGTTATTTTAAGAAAATTTAAACGAATGTAATCACACAGAAAGTACTCAATAAGGTTTAAGACGCTAATTTCTTGCATTTGTTTATATTACTGAGCTGTAAAACCTTTCGATTTCGTTGTTTTTCTTCAGTGCCGACAACGAAGAGACTTCACGATAATATATAAAACTGAAAAACAGACTATAAAATCTACGAAGAATTCAAAAATAAATTGTACCTTTTATAGTAATCTTAATGCCTTAACAATATCTCGTGTTGTGTACTTGCCATCATTTAACTGTATTTGTTGTTAAACAGTGAAAACTATAAAACGAACCGGCATCTGTTGTTTGCTTTACAGGTTTTCCGACTCCCCCGGCACAGAGTACTTAATATTGCCTCCCCCGGATAATCTGACCGTGCTGATGTCAAGATTGCTTATGCCAGTCAACTTTAGGATTGGGAACAAGTTCTAAGGCCGCAATGCGTCATATGTTCCACTACGTAAGATGACGGCGACTGCCACGAAATGTTTGACTGCTGGCCATAGGGAATGGCCCATGTAGTTTATTTAGAGATCAGTGGGTTGGCCCTCTTGTCATGTAAACGTAAAGAAATTTTTACAAGGAATTACGCTGAGATGCGGGATCTCGGCAAAGAAGGTCAGCCCTACCAAGAGGGCTGGCTTTCCTCCAGATAAACACCCTCTAATATGGCTAGATTTCACCTTGCATTTACATTAATCGCGAGAAGGAGTTTTCATCAAGATATTCAAATGCCGAGAAGTGGGTTGAAAAACGAGGCGATAAATCCAAAATGATTTCCTTTAGTTTCAATCGTGAATTATTAATGACTTGAGGTTGATATTTCCCACTCACCTTGTCGTAAACTTGTTCCAGGGGAAGTATCCGAAGTTGTTTGTTTTCGATTAAAGCACCACGCAATTTCAGATCACGGTAAAGTCTTGAAGACTCGTAGGCTCTGGAAAGACAATAACGATTGTGACTTACAGAAAACACAGTAAAACATGCGAACAAGAGTCTTGGAGTTAAGGTTACTGTAAGGGGTACCTCCAATCTAAAAGATTTTGCGCGTCTGCATTAGACCATATACACATTAATACCAGAGGTTTCACTAGAAGGGAAGAAATTTTTCCAAGAGAACTAACTCTACGGAAAGTTATGATGTAATACGTCTTTTTTTTTCTTTTTTTTTTTTAAACAAGCTTTAAACAAGCTGCAGCTTGTGTAAGACGTAAAGAGGCGAGCATAAGTTTCTGTAACTTATATACAAGTGTTTCGCGTCATATGTAAGGTGCGTCCTTTGTAAGGCGTGTCCAGTGAACTCCATACTTCCTCCCCTCATAGATATAGGAAATGGAGTTCACTGGGCTTGTCTTATCATCTCTCGCATAGACGACCCTGTGTCTGACTGATACCAGTCTTTACTCTCTCCTCTGCAGATACTTGCTTTAATTCGGGTAGTCCGCGCGCCTTCTCCAAAAAGCAGCCTTTGTGGAGGAGGGAGCAGTTTTTACACAAGACGGAATTTGAGACGCATTACTAGGCGCAAAAAATGTTTGCCCAAGTACGTCCAGACGCATAATTTATCTATATATACAGTATATAAAAATAGTAATTACTTTGGCACGATCTCGAGGTATACGTTTTCACCTCTGCTTGTTGGTTTGTCCATCACGAGGGTATATTTCGAAAACCATTAAACCGATTCTTAAGTAACTTTGTGGAGGGGTTGAACATAATAGACCAAGGACCTATACCCATTTTTGATTGAATTTGTCTGAGAATTGCACATGGGAGAATTTCATAAAAATCTGACCGCAAGATTCTCAGTTTGGAAGAAATGAATGCAAAAATTCTTGATTGGGTTCTTTATGCTTATACTATGCAAACGTTTTTGCACTCAAGTCTCAAGCGTTTTACTCAAACATGCATGTAGGTCTGGGGAGCTAGCCTCAGTAGTTAGTGGGATAGCTCGTTTTCTAAAAACATCTCTAATAACTCGTTGGCAGATCGTATACAGTCTCTGAGTGCCTCTCTCCTCCACAGAGGTTCTTTCGGAGATCGGATATTTCGGAGATCGTGGGGGATGCGTCGAAATCGTCACCTGGACATACGGAGTGCGGGCGGATATTTCCCATTGGACCAGTTTCGCTCGCACTACTTATGTCCAGCTGACGCCTCCGAGCGTCTCCGACGACCCCCGAAACCTCAAAACTCCGAAATTTAACCTCAGCGGAGGAGAGAGTCTGAGGGCCATCTAGTTTCTTGTACGCGAAGAATCTTACAGTCCGATTTTTATGAAATTCTCATCCAATTCTCAACCGAATTCAACCATGGGGTTGATCACTTATCGCGCATCCTGAATGCGCGAAGCATTTTATAGATCGTTTGCAGTCAGTCCACTCAGTCGTGTGATATCGGACGCCATCTTGGTTGATTTCCAGTTAATTCTATCACCCTTGTGAAAACAAACATTGGCAGTCAGCGGTTTGTCAACAGTTGTTTGTTAGTTTCAGAAATTGCAGCTTGATGTTAGTAATAATTGTCAGTTGTTTGCTGTACAAGCTGTGTTAGTTAGTAATACTCAGAAAAACTCTGAGCTCTAAGCGGGACTCGAACCCACGACCTTCTGAATGCTAGCCAACAGTTGTTTGCCAACCAAAAAATCAACCAAGATGGCGGACGTGACGTCCGTAAATATTTAGAAAAAAGGCAGAAGAGAAACTGATAAAAGCTAAAACCAACCTGTAGACTGACATAACAGTTGAAAACAACCTCGGGCTACCTGAAACCTAAGAGCACAAAAAGAAGACTAACAACGTCGTCTCTAATGTATGGAAGTTAATGGAATATTATTGGAAATACAACTAATAACTAAAGAAATCTACTCTTGGTTTGCAGCCACTGACCTATATATAACTGAACTGTGTATATAACCCCCTTGTAACGCCCTCCCAGTCCTTGTTGTTCGGTCAGCGGTTTCCTAATCACGCTCGTTTCGGTCTAGAGCTCGTGAGTTGCCGCCTTTGGACGTGCTTCTTCGATTGTTGACTTGATTGTACATCTCTAGCCTTTTGTATCGTTTTAGATCGGTTTTCTTTGCTATCAAACCCCATTAGTCGTAAGTGATACATGTACCCATGTCTGTTATTTGTCGCCTTTTAATTATAAGTGTACTGAATTTGGCATTTGCAACTGTATTTAGTAGATTCTCTCTGTGTTTATTTACAGTTTGACATTATTGAAATTAATAAATTGTGCTGACTTTTTGGCCACTTGTACGTGAAAATCGAGTATTCAGCGCCCTCTTCGCGTGTTGAAGCTGCGGCCGCTACACCCCTATATCAATATATTGTCTGTGAGAACAATAAAATGTAGGTGTGTCGTGAGATACCGTAGAATTCTGAAAGTAACGCCCCCCCCCCCCCTCCAGATAGTAACGTTGAATTTGTGACACTTCTAAAATTTCCCGAAAGTAGCGGCCCCTTCGAATGTGGCGCATTTTTCTAATCTTTCAAATACATGTTTATCCAACAAAAAAGTAATGTTCGTATTAGAACTTAAAGTGTCACTATGATTCGTCAGTCTCTTTTTTGATCTTATCATAGAGTACATTTAAAATGAGGGTGAACGGTGTTTGTGGTTTGTCAATATCTCATCTCGTTCAGGAGATATTCACGTTTTGGAAATATGCAAATTTATGGCTGATGACGTCATTTACTCCAAACGAGCGAAATGAAAATCGTAAAATAAGGAATATCTCTGGAAATAAACAATAGAACGTGCTTAAACTTTGTATGCTTATAGTATCTAATAAAAGACACTTCTCTGTGGAACTTTTGTGATTGCCGTGGTAAGCGCGTGCTCTCAGGTTACTCTAAACCTTTAAAAAGGAATGATCATTTTTGCCTCATTGTTTAAAAATAGAAAGATTTAAACGTTTGAATTACAATGCCTACATAAGCCCTAATCTTCACGTTTATTCGCTGGAGTAAATGCTACTTGATTGCTGATAAATAAGCAAATTTAATTTTTTTCATTGGAGGGGGCCTGGAACCAACAGTTTCCACGAAAACAACTAAAGTTCCATAGTGAAACGTATTTTATTTAATACTACTATAGATCGTTTTCATCTGACGTCACGGCGGCCATATTGGTGTACCAAAACAATGAAATGGCGGCCATATTGGTGTACGGTATGGGAATTAGCTCTTTCTTATTCAAATATTTCGTATTGTTTCACCACCCCAATGCGGCAACCGATCACGTGAGTGAAAACGATCCATAAGCATGCAAAATTTGAGCACTTTCTATTGTTTATTTCTAGAGATATTCCTAATTTTACGATTTTCATTTCGCTCGCTTGGAGAAATGACGTCATCAACCATATAATTTGCATATTTCAAAAACGTGAATATCTCTTGAGCAAGATGAGATATTGACAAACCACAAACGCCGTTCACCTTCATTTTAAATGTACTTGATGATAAGATCAAAAAAGGACTGACGATTTTTTATCATAGTGACACTTTAACAATCAACTTACAGCTAGTAATATACGTTTTTTCGATTATCGACATTTCTGTTCCATGAAAGCAATCTGGTAATAAGGTCTGGTGATACAAACGTTGACAGTTTCATACCATTCATCGCTTGATAATTAAGTCAACTCAGTAGGTAGTAAATAAATAGTTACTGATGAACAGAGACTTTTGATATTTCTTCCAACGTATTTCAACCATCCGAAAATAGCGGGTCACCGAAAGTATAATGGCCCCCAAGGGTTGCTAAATCCGAAAGTAACGGGGGTCAGGGGCGTTACTTTGGAATTCTACGGTAAGACTATAACATGCAGCAACATACTGTATCGGCCGGGAGTCGTTGGCACTTTCTAAATATACATAACATCAGGTCTGACACAGACCATTTAGTTTTCTACGCGTAGCGTCTTCAACACTGACAATCATACATAGTTATAAAGCATACAAACCAGATTAGTAAAGATGAATTCAAATCTTGTATTATTGCATCTTGTTAGAAGATACAGTGATTCAGTCTGGCCTCGAAGTTTCTAAAAAGAACAAATGAATAAGTTTTGATAGACTTACATGGCTTGGGCGGGCTTATTCCCTTGTGCTCAAGCAAAACGAAAATTCTAAATATTTGATATCGTGTTTGAAACATTTTTCTAATTTGATACATTAAAGAAAGAATACAAGCCGGTGACAGTTAGCACTATACTCTGGGTTAAAAAAAATTAAATGTAGAGTAAAAGGTCTGAAATAATGAACTAGACTATGATATCTAGTATCCAGCAGTCTACTATCAGGTACACCCCTAAATGCCGTGTAGAAAATTATCTGAAGCCAACGTCCAAAACGGCCGCGTAGGGGCCTGAAACTGACGTGTAAAATAGCCTTTATTTCGGGCCTGTTTGATCACGGTTATTACTGGAGTGAGTCGTTCAGTGTTTTATAAAGCATCTGTAACCTTACATGATACAGTAGTCTTATACTTACCGAGGTAGCAACTCGTGTTGACAAATTTACAATACACGCAAAACCAACAGCTAAAATATAAAAGCACTCATTAACAAGTATTTGTGTAAGGTTATGTTAAACGCAGAAATGAGCCCTGCTATTTCATCACTGTTAAACGGACTCTCGCATAATTAAGTATTGTACTAATTTTTATGTTTAGTGTAACTGTGGGTAAAGGATATTCTTTATGTAAACACTTCTGTAAATACCAAGCAGAGATAAACTTTCATTAGCGTCAGATTGGGGTCTTTTTTGTGTGGGAAGGGTATCCCTCCCATCGAAATATATTTTTGTGAGAATAACCCCTACCCCTCCCACTCCCCGCTAGCGAAAATCCTGCCTTTCACCCAATAATCATTTTTTGTATATTATTAAGTATTATCAAAAATAACCAGGCTTAATTTGTCGTGCAAATTTAACCAGAGGAGTTCAGTAAGTCACAAACAGAAATAAATTTTAAATAAATTATTGCATAAGGCTTTTTGATATCAGCCTTTGGCTTCAGCAGATAATACAGAATCTGATCTTGATAATTCCTCATACCAAACAAACGTCATCCGTTAATTGCTTAATATAAATATTAGTTTGTTTTTGTGGTTGTTCAAAAAAAATAATTTCCCAAGCTATAATTTTTTAAACCAGATGTCAATCCCCATGTACCCTGCGAGTCAGAGCCCCTTTCCGACCTACGCAAGCTTCGGGGGAAAGTGGGCTCTGCCAACAAACTCGATATTTCTTTTTGAGCATGCATGAACGGTTGCCAAGATACTATTTTGGGCTCAGGCTCTAACGCGTCACTTCCTATTTTCCTGTTTACGCGTGTTCGTAAATTAGAACTTGTTTAACCAGTTTAAAACCTGACTGACTCGCCCTAAACTGGGGCGAAGATCGAGTTTGTTGGCAGAGCCCACTTTCCCCCGAAGCTTGCGCAGGTCGGAAAGGGGCTCTGACTCGCAGGGTAATCCCCATGCACCTGGTATGTCAATTCTATTGAACTCAAAGTGATTAACGCACAACAAAGAAGGCCCAAAAAGAGAATATTCAGAGTAACTTACACAGATTAACTCGGTGCATAGTTTGCGAGTGCCATATCACTCTTAAATTGGTAACAATTAATCTCCCTATAGTAGAAAAATACAGGTAATCAGACTTTGTTTCAGTATTTATTGGCAAAAAATGTTAAACAAAATCATGTACATATAAAGCAGGCAAAACCGAGCAATTCGGTATGGTTCCAAATTCGTTCTGTCCCGTGACCATGATCGCCTCGGATTCTTTTGTTCTCCGAGGGAATGTAATCCTCATATTTCCCTCATTGCTCATGCAAGAGGGAAATTTTCCTTTTGTCTTCTAATTTTCCCGTGCATGTTGATGAGGGAAAATTAGAAGACAAAGAAATCCTTTGTCTTCTAAATTTTTCTATATTTTCTCTAAATTCTTCTAACCGTGTAAATTTCCTGTCGGTAAGATTCTCAAAGTTTTCCTCGGCGATCATAATATTACAAACTCATACCATGACTTTTCGGGAAATTAGCGATTAAATTTCCCCTTTGCCTTGGGATGATTTGTAAAAGTCCTTGGGCTTGCGGCCCTCGGACTTTCACAAATGTATTACGGGTGTATTACCTTGTAGGGCCTTATGGGTAAATTTTTTAAATAAATAAAAAAAAAAAAAAATAAATCTTCCCTCGGCTGCGGGACATTTACAGTTGATTTCACATTACTTTACCGCCGTGTGTTGCGAAGTTCGTTGGGAAGTTCCGAAGTTCGTTCGGAAGTTCGGAATTACGTTGCCAAGGTTGAAAAATTATCCAATCAGAATGAGTTTGATCCAAAGCTCGCAATTTGATTGGATAATTTTTCAACCTTGGCAACGTAATTCCGAATTTCCGAACGAACTTCGGAACTTCCCAACGAACTTCGCAACACACGGCGGTAAAGTAATGTGAAATCAACTGTAATCGCTAATTTCCCTCAAGTCATATTATTATAATTAAACCTGATCGCGGTTCTTATATCTTTTCTATAAAATTACTGGTTTGGATGCTCTAACAGTAGTCTAAATGAGGCTAAACGTAATTTAGGCAAGGTAAAAAAGGAGACGATGCTAGTCAGCGGTCACTCATAACGTCAATTGGCGATCTCTTTTTAAAGCCTTCGTATACAAATACTTGTGTAGTTAGAATCAATTCAAAAACTGTCAGCAAGTACAGCCTACGAATATTTTTATGGTAGTTTTACTAATGTTTGTAGACGCAAAAAATGCAATACCTCGGTCTCCATTATTGCCTTTTGTATCTTCTACAGAGTCCAACTTATCAATTTGTACCTAGAATTATTAACATATTTAGGTTACTGTGCATGGCCACTTTATGTCACTGAATGTGTGTAATTTCAATGTACTAGAATGCCACCATATCATATGGTTCATGGAACCTTAATTTTGTTTTGAAACACTACCCTGGTTCCAGCAGAAGGAAAATCCTGTGGTCAAATCAGTTGAGAATCTCACTTCGATAATTGTTAAAACATGTCAAACTGGTTTGGGAAAATCACAATCTCGTTCCCAGAGCCCACGTTCCCCTTACCCAGCGGGCGGGAAACGAGAGGCTCTGGGATAATCCGTTCACGCCATCACAGGATTCTTGTTATCCGGAAGAAGAGTTATATAGAGTTCACTGTGTTCATCAGCCAATGAAATGTCGATGTGAAACGGATTATCCCAGAGTCTCTCGTTTCCCGGGTGGGGAACGTGGGCTCTGGGAACGAGATTGGGAAAATCACAGTGACGGTCTACCCACCCGAACCAGGGTAGCGTAAGAAATGCAATATTGAGAATATTGGGGCATTACATGATTTATGAAATAAAAATAATTAACATCATGCGATGTGTATGTGTTGTTGTTTCTCAGGTCCCTTGGGGTTCTAATTAGGGCTTCAAACCCACTACTGCACTAGCCCCTTTGCTGAGGTAATGAGCGTGGATGATGCTCAGAGCTCATTCGTGTAGTGACTGCCGTATGTGACACTTCGCTCCTGAGAGGCTGCTCGTCTATATGCTGTTTTTCGAATTTCTCGGGTTCTCTCTAAGACTAACGTCATGAACTTCTACAGCGTTGTTGGCAGATAAAATGGGAAATCTGCCATGAAACTAGGGTTTCCTGGCTGTTTGTTGGTCGTGCTTCGTCGCTTGATATGGTGCCATAGAATTTGGCTCAACCACGGTTAATAGGCTCTTCACTCCGACCGGTTTATGCCGGTTTTACGGTTTGTACATTGTAAGCTTAGCTTTCAGACGTTTTTATCTGTGGCTCATTATCTCGTTTGTGCTTAAATTATCAGTTTTGTCGCGTCTCAACGCTTTGCTGCAATTTTTATACGCTGCCGTTGTGCCGCTTCACAGTTATTGTTTGTTCTCCACAGTTATTACCGGAGAATTTTGTTGTACATTTTGGACCTTGGTGGTTTTGGCAGTTCCTCAACAGCTTGTTCGTTGCGTTTTTGAGCTATATCGACTTACCGAGGGAGTCTTACAGAGAGAGTTTATTCTGGCTCTCGGCGCAGTTCAATCTGCTTGTGTTTATGAGCTAAGCGTTTGTTGCTAGATGTTCGGATCTCGGTACTGTTCCGCTCTGGCATACAAGTTCGAAAGGTCAAAAGTTTTGTCACTCCCAAGTCGTTGGACGCCCTAATCTAGGATAAATTACCAGGTGAGTCAAGCCGTTCGATTTTATCTAAATATTGCCTGGCCTGGTATTCTTCGCTGGCAATGTGCTGTACTATATATTTGGTAAATCCTTTATATGGCTTCCTTAGCGTTTTATTTTACTCTGCATGCTCATTATTTTATTAATTTTATAAAAGTTAATAAAAGTTAAAACGAATTTAATTCAAGTTAAAACGAAGTTAATTCGAATTAAATTCGTCGGTAATGCGACGTCGAGTTAAACGTCGAATTTCAGTCGAATTTAATGGTTTTCACCTTGGACACGTGGAGCCTGAAAACAATTTCTTGAAAACATGCGGCGAATTGTCAAAGATAGAAGAGAAACATTTAATTCGACGCGAGGATAATTCGTCGTAACTCGAACACGCATTATCGTCGCATTATCCGTCTCACTCAGACGAATTTAATTGCCCAGACGAATTTAATTCGTGAGTCGAATTTAATCGAGTTATACGCCGCAGTTTCGTCGAATAAAATTCAAACAATTAACTTCGTCTGAATTAAATTCGTCGATTGTGGGACGTTTAGCGCAGGCCTAGTTAATACAGCTGGCTTACAGAGGGCCCTATTTCTGTGCTGCCTTTCGTGCGGTTTACTGCTTTAGCTCACAGCAACAAAGAAATTATGGGTCGGTGATTTTGTGTGCAAAATTTGTTTTGCTAATTATCTGCTATGTTGTGTTTTATGGGCTTGACATCGTCCGACTGCAAATCCCACTACCTGTTCCATGGTTCCATGAAAATAGCCGATTACTGAAGCCGATTAATCGGTAGCCGATTATTCAAAATAATCAGCTGATTAATCAATATATACCGATTATCGGTATGTTGTTGGTTACCAATCCCTGCACAGTTTTGCAATGTTTCATGATTAACCATGTAGGGGCAAACAATATTTTGAAAATATAACAGAAATCAAGGTTTTGCTAGAAGAGTGAAAAGAAAATGGATCATGGTGCATTCTTAACATTCATTGCACATTTTGTTTGTTTAAAAATTAAGCAATAGTGCTGCACAGAAAGACATCAGTATTCATCTCTGTCTGTACTTGTTATTCTGCTTGAAACGTCTTCAAAATTTTGGCAGTTCACAACCTTTTCACTTTCCTAGTGACAACAACACCAGAAATTTAAGGTGAAAAATCTTCTATTTTCAAACATTTTATATATATTAAATAGAAAACTGGTTTGTTCAGGTTTTCTTGTTTAGCCAATAAAAATAATGGAAGGTTTTATAAGGTGGCTGCATACATGTATTGGCGTCATCTACAATCTCTAACACTCTCACCTCCGGTTCATTACAACTAACTCAGCATGTATTTGCATCATGTGTGAAGAAGTTGACACGCCGATTATTTTGCCAATTATTATGCAATAATCAGCCAATTACCGATTATGTTAAATTGGCAGATTAATCGGCTTTGCAGATTAGTTTCCGATTAATCAGCTCATCTCTACTGCTCTTCCATGCATCATGCCGAGCATGTTTCCCCTTTGGTGTGGTGTCAATAATGTCTATTGTAGACATCACTTGTAATAGACCTTTCTGCACAAAGTGTATGTATGGATAATGCATTGAGAGATTTGATTGGCTCTCACAAAACTTTGGACAACCAAAACTTAGACAAGTATGGACATTAGTCAATCAGATTTGTCAAAAAGAAAGATCATGTCTCAGGAAAGATCTCAGGATGGAGAAGGTTCCATTGGTTCAGGGTGTGTGTCTGTGCTGGCAGTTGTTGCATTATGGTTCATCGTTGTTTGCAGGGTAGTCAACATCGTTCCTGCTGTGGAAGGCTCAATGCCCTGGGGAACGGGTTGCAGGATAGCAACTGACTGTGTACCTGTGTATTGCTGTTAATACTCAAAGGTTGAACACCCAGGGAATAGTTAAATTAACTAGTGAATACCCCGTATTAAATCCTTGTAAAATTTAGTGAGATTTTCCCTGCCATGAAAATATATAACGATCTACATCGATGCCTACCTCTCCAGGTCTCATTTTCATTTGCCTAAAAATAAAATATCAAAAACATATTACTTCTTGGACATAGAAGCTACTGACACAATCTTGACAGCTTGTGTACTTACGATAAAGTAACGTCAAATCGAACATCGCGATCTTCCCACAGTGTATCTCCCATTTTCAAAAACAGTCTGCGTTTCTTTTTAACATAATCTGAGAGAAATATAAAACTGAATGTGGCTTTCGAAATGTGAAAATGGCTGCTGAAATCTTCAAACATCAACAAAACAGCTCATCCCTAGTCCCAAAAGAGAACGACGGCGCGCGGTCAACCCCGCACGGGCACATTCCGAAATCGATTTTCTTGAAAAATGGAAAATACAAGTTTGAGAGTCCAAAACACATGATTAAACAATTCCAAAAAAGAATAAATGTTATGCATAGTTAAACAGTCTGACAATCAAAAACTGTTACCAAATAAATAGCAACAGTTGTTGCTATGGCAACAATGACATTTCAAAATGGCTGCCAATTACACTTCAAACTAATTTAATTCGAGAAAAACTTTGGTGACCCCCAACTTTTTTTTCATTTAAACTTTCCTGGAAGTACGAGTAATCAATAGGCCGATTTCAAAAAAAAATCTGTAAAACGAAATTTTTTAAAAATTAACAAACATGATTTTTCCGGAAAAAAATTATTCCTTTTACAGAATTTTTTTAAAATCGGTCTAATGATTACTCATGCTTCAAGAAAAGTTTTAATGAGAAAAAATTGGGGGTCACCAAAGTTATTTTCGAATTAAATTAGTTTGAAGGGTAATTGGCAGTCATTTTGAAACGTCATTGTTGCCATAGCAACAACTGTTGCTATTTATTTGGTAACAGTTTTTGATTGTCAGACTGTTTATTATGCATAACATTTAGTTTTATTCTTTTTTGGAATTGTTTATGCAGGTGTTTTGGACTCTCAAACTTGTATTTTCCATTTTTCAAGAAACTGTGTGGAGCCACCTTAATTAAAGTTTTTTTGTAATTATTGATTAGTATTGATTATTAATAGTAATCAGTGGACTAATTATGTTCTATTGGTATTGATAGATTCTCCTTTCTCTTCTTCACTTTTGTGTGTTTTAACACACTATTAGCCTGCGTAGCAAGCGTGGGTGTAGCCTGCGTGCAGTTCTCTACGCGGAAACTGAAACCTAGCGTTGGGTTGCACTGAGGTATTTTACCAACTGTCAACTTCTTTAAGTTTCTAAAAAGTGCCAGATTTGCTGCTTTTTTGGCAAATCATGCAATGTCGGCTTTTATAGCTGTGTACAGCCGCTGTGTCAAGTTTAGTGCAAAGCAATCTGGTAAATAAAATACAAAAATAGAATAACGGTTTAACTTTTAATCCAGAGTACGTTAGTGCTGATCAGCTTTCGAATGGCACTTGATCACTTTTGCTCAGCTTGTTGGCTGGTGTGGGTATGCACTAAGCACAAGTTCCGCAGTTTGTACCCAGCTTATCAAGGCTAATCTTGATCCAGTAGACTTACTATAATTCAGTAAGATTAATTAAAATACTCATTAATAATTCATGACGAAACACACAAGAAACCAACACCGTAGCAGTGGTTGTAAATCGGATACAGCATCGTCCTGATTTACATAAACTTTAGCTTCGATTTTCTTGGCTAAAACAGACCATATCCCCAAAATAGGTGGTGAACTTTATTACTTAGATGCATTTGTATTTTAAGAAAGATACAGCATTCGCAGCCGAGCTGTATCTGATTTACTATCTCATGCTGTATCTATTATTTGCACCTTAGTCTTCCTTCTCGTGGGGTTACTTTAAAATTTCCGTTTTCGCAGCTTTGTTAATTTCTCTGGCTTGGCCTAAACATTGCTCAAACAACTTTGTTTCAAGGACTCTCTTTTTAAAGTCATTCAGACCCAAAGCCTGGTAAAATTGTATATTAGTTTCAAAATTTCCCCCGCGCCCCTCCATCTTAGACGTCATAAAACAAGAATAACTAACCTGTTTGTCTAGCACTTCCAGGGGGAGCGGTCGAGGGGCAGTCTAATTTTAATAAGTATTCTGGACCATCCATTCTGGTAATTTATTCTCCTCTTTCTATATTCCTCCATTCTGTGACGTCGCGTCATCAAAATAATCATCCAGAAGAACTAGAAACCAGTTGGTTCTCTGAATACTGTTAACCTCATGAATACTGTAGTGAGTGTATATAGAAGAGTTTCATGCGAACATGCACATAACTGCACATTCGCTGACACCCCATGGAATCCTACTGATAAACACGTCTAACCACCAATGTTGTATTGTTTTAATAACCTCAAAAATACTACCTTTTTACAAGTTGAGCTACCCTTGCAAGCAAAATTATTTTAGCGTAACAGGCAACATTAGATGTTGCACGAAGTAAACGTACTTTTCTTTACTGATGAATCTATAAATATACGAAAATATTACACAGTAGCAGGCCGAAATATAAACTTTTGATGTAATATATCTCAAACTCGTTAATAATTCATGAGGAAAACACAAAGGAAATCAGTACCGTGTCTGTGGTTTGGATATCGGAGGAAGAAATTACATAAATTAAGCAAACTTTTACTTTCATTTTCTCTTTAAATACTGATTTGTTTGAGATGCTATATTATACACGAGGAGGAGTGTTTCATCAGGATTTCCCAAATCATGAATAATTCATGAGCTAATTAACCAATAATAAAGGCCCATTTGATCACGAGATGGCATTTGGATATCCTGGTGAAACACCCTCAGCTACAAAAGACTACAACATATTTTTCCTGCATACGTGATTAAGATATTTGATGAAAGTCACTAGTGATCTTCCTCAAATATCTTAATTACGCATTCAACACAAGCTTGCAGACATATCAGAATGAAAAGAGAAGACAAACATATCATGACACATCGCCAGCTAAATTTCATGACATTTCGCTTTGGTTATAGTAATTTTCTTTCAAAGAACAACGGTTGAACGACAAAACGAATTGGTAAAACAGCCAAGCGAAGATAGGCTTGTGAGCTAATAAACTCTGGTCGCCATCTCAGCTACAGTCACGGTGTGTTGGTAACGATAAAATTAAGGTATTTGTCGCTCCTTTTCTGGTCGAAAACTTCGAATTTCTTGACTGAATGCTTCTCAAACTTCTTGCATCTTCTTGACAAACAACTCGGTATGAATAAATTTTGTACACCTTGGTTATCACCATCCCACGAGAGTTTATTGAACATTCATTAAAATCGTATTCATTTGAGAAGTCATATGAACGAGGAGAGCGAGTGTCCCACCGGGATATCCAACCACTCAAAACAATTAAAAAACACTCGTGCTTCGCGCTCGTGTTTTCCTACATTGTTTTCTCGTGTTTGGATATCCCGTTGAAACACTCGCTCTCGTTGTTCATATATTACTTCCAAACACTTCGAAGTTTGTTGTTTGGATATCCTGATGAAACACTCCTCGTGTATGATATATTACATCATACACGCGGAGGAGTGTTTCATCAGGATATCCAAACACTGAGACGTTTGTTGTAAACCGAGGCAAAGCCGTTTTTGAACAAACTTCGAAGTGTTTGGATATCCTGATGAAACACTCCTCCTCGTGTATGATATAACATCTCAAACAAATCAGTATTTAAAGAGAAAATCAAAGTAAAAGTTTGCTTAATTTATGTAATTTCTTCCTCCGATATCCAAACCACAACTGTACTGATTTCCTTTGTGTTTTCCTCATGAATTATTAATGAGTTTGAGAAGTCCTGTTCTCAAATTCAACCGAAAACAAACTGAAAAACAATGAACCGAATGAACCGAAAACAAAGGAAATCAGTACAGTGACGGAGGTTTTGATATCGGAGGAAGAAATTACATAAACAAAACCAACTTTCGCCTCGATTTTCTCTTAAAATACTGATTTGTTTGAGAAGCTATATCATATTCATACACTCGGACGAGTGTTTCATCAGGATTCCAAACACCTCGAAATTTGTTCAAAAACCTCGGTTTTCACAAAAGTCTCGGTGTTTCGAAATCATGATGAAACATTCCTCCTCGTGTATGATATATAACTTGATATATTACAAGTACTAACATTGATCACAGTCGAGAAACGGATAAATGTGCACCTGCTAGCTTTCAGTACAGCGTACAACTCGCCAATCGTTATCTGATGCCAACCACAATAATAGTTTAGACTCACTTTTTTGAGATTTGCAATTGCAGATGGTTGAGATGATCTTTTAAGGTCCATTCACACCACGCCTAATTTTTGGTGCTGCGGGGGTAAACAAAGGTACACACTGCGTACATGCGTCTACAGGTTTAAACATAGTTAATAGAAAATATACATGGTTTGGAAACCCGGCAAACTTCAAAGCGGTTAACAATCAAGCTACGATTCATCTTGAAAGGTAAGGTGCCAAATCCTTTGTTTTAGGTTTATTAATATTTAAACAGTACGGTTGAGTGATTGAAGCCAAACGTTGCTATTGGATGATTGCTTCATTATACAGAAAACACAATATGTTCAGTAACCATGAAAGTGCAAAAATTTCCATAAACCTGAACAAAAACATAAAACAATGACTTTTGTGAGCTTCCAAACCATGTATATTTTCTATTAACTATGGTTTAAAGGTGCTACGTGTTATATTACACGGTGCAAATTTTTTCGCAAAACTGTAATGGTTTGTGAATCACAGAAAGCGAGACAAGTTTCACGAGGAGTGTCACACGGTGCATGCAGATGTGTATGGTTCGACATGCGACGGGGTTCAGTGTATGAGGCTGACATAATCTTATGCTTCTCAGCCGTATACCCTGAGAACGAGTTTACTGTTTTCTTAAGCTAGTGTGACTTGACGAACTGCTGACATGGCGCTATATGGTTGCGTTAAGCGCAAAAATGATAACCGTACCAATTTTACCCATGCTCAAACTACCTATTTACAAGGTCTAAGCACAAATAAAATTGGTACGGGTATAATGTAACCGGGTCGTACGAAAATGCGAGCGTAGTGTAACAAATGGGCCAACAATGTCACCTAACCAACACCGTTGCCAAACGTTTGCGCATGCGTGAATTTGCTGGAGTAAACATTGCAAGAAATTGGGAACTAGCCGACTCCGTAGCAACAACCAGACAGTGAAGACTAAGTAAGACTCGACTATTCATTTGTGTCTAAAAAAGGGCATGAAAATTACGAAGGGGAGCATTTCGGAATATGTTACAATATTGACAAAGAAACAATGCACAAATTATCTACTTTAACGTTTTGGTGGTATGCTTATAATTTTAACTTATATGTGGGACTCTCGGACCAGTCTACCTATTTCAGTGTTTCCCGCTCTTTTTTTGAGGTACGAGCTCGGATGTCGCACAGGCGCAAACCGTTTGGCAGCGGTGTTCACCTAACCCTAGTCAGAAACAAACAGAAAGTTTCACGAACTTTCCGCTGCAGTGACAAAATGCCCTAGGTATAGGTTAATATAAACCCTTCTGTCCATATAATAAGCCTAGCTATTTTATTACAATATTGGACAGGGATAGCGTGAGCATGTATTTCTCCATCCCTTGTTTTTTCTCAGTTAATTTGTTCCTATAATTAATTCCTAGGTTGTTAAGGTCCTTTTGAAATTTTCCAAACTTGCGACTCGCCGCCATTGCAAGCGACTGCCTTGACGTATTCAGATTTGCTGACACCACGGTCGAGGCAAATATGACGGCGAGGATTACGTATTGTAGATTCCTTAAAATGGGGAAAAAAGAAAGAATGCAAGATTAGAGGGAAATAGTTATAAAAATGTTAAATATATGTAGTGGAGAAGGAGTCTGATAGCAGTATCATACACAATAATTGATAGAAATGAAAACCAGACCAATGAGAAATGGCCTTTACTGGCTCTTTGCTAGACCTCTATAGAGAGCAGTTTAGATATGATTGACAGTGATAGGGTTACAGTATTAATAAACTTGATTTAAAATGGGAAGTCTTAAAATTGTGATTTTTACTTTTTGGAGGACATCTTCCGTTAGAAAACTCTATTATAAAATAGATGGAGGCGGTTGTTGCACCGAGAATGGAAAATTAGGACAGTAGCAGGTGGCTACGTCATTCTCGTTCCCAGACCCCGCGTTTGTGAGACAAATGTGGGCTCTTGGGAACGAGAATGCTGGCTACGTTTTCTCACCTTGTACTCCCATTTCTGATTCTGACCTAAGTCGTCGCACTCCCTCAGATACAGATCGTAGCCATTGAAGTCCAAACAATTGTCTTCAGATTTGATTTCTCCTTTACTATTCAGAGTAAAGAACTAGAAAAGTAAGAAAACAGAAATAGTTGAAGAATACAGAAGTAACATATACGCAAACATAGTGTTCAATTGCTTAAAATAATAGAGTTTACAGTAATGGAAATACAAGAATTCTGAAAAAAGACCAAAATAGACCATTTGCATGATTGCGTTATGTAACTACAAATATCAGAATGCTTTGCCAGTATTCTCTATCTATCTTTGGGCCATTGAACTCCAGTACATAAAGGAGAATGCCAACTCGCACTTTGAGTCTCACTTTATTAATAAACCTTTGCCTACATTTCTGTTGCCGCCCAAAAAATCTGGGTTGTCCAAAATTTGGGGGACTGCAGCTCCCCTGGTACGCCTATGTTCATGTATATAAGTGATCACATGGGTTTTCGTTCAATTTGGGAAACATGCACTCGTAAGCTTACCCTGCGTGTCAGAGCCCCTTTCCGACCTACGCAGGCTTTGGTAAATAGGGTATGTATAGTTTATGTTAGTGCTTTGGTTTGTTTGTTTTCTTTATTTTTTACATTAAAATAAATTAAACAGAACATTATAGCGATGGCTTCTCACCTGATTGCCGCCTTGCCCATGACACGTATAAAGACCCAGTGGAGCGCCATCACGTTTACCCAGAGTATCAAAGCACATGCCACTACTTGGATTACGGACCTAGAAAAACACAATATTGTGACAATGTCTAAAAGATCTCATCATTTTCCTTAAGAGAACTGACGCCGAGAGTCTGAGGAGAAGCAGAATAATAGGCCGAGCTCACATTTCCGCAATGACTGTCGGTAAGCGTATTATTAAACCTTTACCGGGTATGGTTGCCATTTGGCAAGTTATTACTTTTACTCTGGCTAATACCAGACGATTTTACTCGTAAAGTGGAGACCTTCCGGTAATGTGGCCGGTAAAGAGTTAAAGTGGCAAATTAAAAATTTAATTAAATAAATAATTAAATTTTCATGAGGTGAAAGATGGAATGTTCCATTCAACAAGGGGACAAAAAAAAGTAGACTCCAGTTCTCCTTGCTGCAAGATGCTATTTCAACTTGCAACAAAATCATTGTTACGCGACAATGTTTGAGGTGGGTGGTAATACAATGTTGCAGCAATTTGTTGCTCGTATTATTTCACGTTATATAAAGTACATTCTCCTTCGTCAAACGTAATAAACGTGCACGTATAACAAGCGATTCTCACCTCACCAGAGAACAAGAAGTTGCTGTCAGGAATGGCCAGTTCTGGATAAACATTTTCCAAATACCACTTGAAATTTTTACATTTTAGTTTCTTTCTTAGGTTCACTCGTTCACTGACATCGTCGTGTGGTTTGAACTTAAGGTCGTATCTAATATTGTAAAAATGTTTGCTATACTCATCCATCCACACGTCCGCCACACGCATTAGATTCTTGCTGACAGCGTCAACGCTAGAACCGGGGCGAACTGGGAAGGAGTACGGGAACTTGGGACGAAACACGTGGCCAACACGGGAACAAGGCAGCATCTCAATTGTTCCTCCACACATCCATATCTAGAAATAGAAGTCCTGAATTTCTTTAGAAAGTTAAAACCAAATCGTCATCACGATTATCATGATAATCATCATCATCATGGTCATCATCACCATCATCATCACGATATCATCATCATCATCACGATCATATATGATCGTAATGATCGTGATGATAATCGTGATGATGATCACGATCATAATGACGATCATTATGATCATCATCATAATAATTATCATGATCATCATTTGTGATCATGATCATTACAATCACGATCATGATAACAATCAAGGCCATCAGCATTACCATTACCACTATGCATCGTGTTTACAAGGAATATAACTAAAGCATATCCACATCTACATCTACTGTAGTAGTACTAACACCACTACACATTGACACCTCTCGCTCTACATGTAACTATGTCCATATACATGTTTATATCCCACTAGTCTTATATTTAAATCTAGACGTTATTAGAAAGAAGTTACCGAAAATCGCTCCTTAAAAAACCCAGAACGGAGTACAAACAAAAATTTACAATAATTCAAAACATACCCTAAATGAGATTTCTAAATTTTCTCCTCCCCATACATCCATTCCAGTGTCGTATGTTCCCATCTCCTCGAAATAACTTTTGCTGATAGAAAACAAACCTCCCGCCATAACAGGTGTCCTAAAGATTAAGTAACAAACAGAAGGATAAATACATCACAAACACGCAAGCCATGAGAAAGCTATATGATAACCAGACACAGTGCTACAAAGCAGTGCCCTGTTGGCCTTCAAAACATCGCGTTAAAAATGTCGCGTCAAAAATGTCGCTTGCTATTGATTCGAAATCACACGCAGAATATAAAGCGGTCTGAAAGTTTCAGGGCACCGCAATATCGAATAATCGATATGGTGCCCAAGCCTACCAATTACAGCGCCCGTTGTAGACTTATACTTCTCAAACTCATCACTAATTCATGAGCTAATTAGCCAACCAGAGAAAAATATTTGGTCATATGTATGACTTTTGAAATCCGGTAAAGGTCGCGCAAACCGAATTTTTAATTAAGAAATCAGATAATAAACGGCACAAACAAAGAACCGTTTATTACCACATTTCTTAATTCTAAATTCGACGCGAGACCATTGTCTAATCTAATACGCACCAATTATCGCCAAGTCCCTCAGTCTACTATAATTGACGATTGAAAAGCTATTTCATAAACTCGTGTATCGTGTATTACCAGGGGTTGCAAACACTCGAGAACAACAAAAAAGACTCGCCCGTGTCTCGAGAACAACAAAAATCACTCGGCCTGTTACCTCGTAATTTTCAATGTTCTCTCGTGTTTGTAAAACATTCGAAAACAATAAAAATCACCCGGTTTGCTGCCTCGTGATTTTACTCGAGAACAATGACAATTACTTGGTTAACGGGCCGGCCTCGTGATTTTCATTGTCCTCTCGTGTTTATAACCACTGGTAAAACACTACCACTCGTTTATGAAATATTACTTATAACGTATACTATAAACAACGACACGCAGGACACTGTTACAGAGTAACAAAACGCTGAATAAAACACGCCAACCTCGAGCCCGATGTTTTCCTCGCTTTTTGACAGCGGGAAGGCGCGAGGAAGACTCTGGGGAAATTGACTACCAAAGTCAATGTGTTCAACTCGCGGGAAAATTTCCCAGATCTATGAATTAAAAAGCGTTGTCACGTGATCTCGCCTCGCCGCCATCTTATTTAATGAAAGTCCTAAGCATTCTTGTATATTAAAGTACACAGTATATACCTTATGCCGTCAGCCTCGTCTTTCCTCCTCCTCATCTCGTATTCAGGAATAGGCTTCCAGCCAAATTCCATCCTCCAGCGAAAAATTCCACGTTGCAAGGGCTCCGAAACACCATTGTACTTGAAGTCCTTGTCACCAATCGCGTCAATGACTGGCATCACAACGTTCGACTTGTTCTCTGCGATTCGGGTCAGCAGTGGTTCGAGCCAGCCAACAGTACACTCACAGTGGGCGTCAAGGAATGTTAGAACATCACCCACGGCAGCAGAAGCACCTCTGAGACGTGCCCTTATTAAGCCTTCTCTTTGCTGTAGTCGAATGATTTTCACTACACGAACAGGAAGTTTCTTGATATACTCATCTAGCTTGTCCTTTACCTCATCTAGAACATAACAATTTTTATAATGGTCTTTGAAATCAAGTAAAATGTTTCTGTCAAGGTCATCTATATTTCTGTGTCTGGTTGATCCACGTCATGTGTATAAAGAAGATGGGTTATGTGTGGATGTTGTGGTCATGTGTGGATGTTGTGGTTATGTGTGGGTGTTGTGGTTATGTGTGGGTGTTGAGGTTATGTGTGGGTGTTGAGGTTATGTGTGGGTGTTGAGGTTATGTGTGGGTGTTGAGGATGTGTGGGTGTTGTGGTCATATGTGGGTGTTGAGGTTATGTGTGGGTGTTGTGGTCATATGTGGGTGTTGAGGTCATATGTAGGTGTTGAGGTTATGTGTTGGTGTTGGTGTTGAGGTTATGTGTGGGTGTTGAGGTTATGTGTGGGTGTTAAGGTTATGTGTGGGTGTTGAGGTTATGTGTGGATGTTGAGGTTATGTGTGGGTGTTGAGGTTATGTGTGGATGTTGTGGTCATGTGTGGATGTTGTGGTTATGTGTGGGTGTTGTGGTTATGTGTGGGTGTTGAGGTTATGTGTGGGTGTTGAGGTTATGTGTGGGTGTTGAGGTTATGTGTGGGTGTTGAGGATGTGTGGGTGTTGTGGTCATATGTGGGTGTTGAGGTTATGTGTGGGTGTTGTGGTCATATGTGGGTGTTGAGGTCATATGTAGGTGTTGAGGTTATGTGTTGGTGTTGGTGTTGAGGTTATGTGTGGGTGTTGAGGTTATGTGTGGGTGTTAAGGTTATGTGTGGGTGTTGAGGTTATGTGTGGATGTTGAGGTTATGTGTGGGTGTTGAGGTTATGTGTGGGTGTTGAGGTCATATGTAGGTGTTGAGGTTATGTGTTGGTGTTGGTGTTGAGGTTATATGTGGGTGTTGAGGTTATGTGTGGGTGTTGAGGTTATGTGTGGGTGTTGAGGTTATGTGTGGGTGTTGAGGTCATATGTAGATGTTGAGGTTATGTGTTGGTGTTGAGGTTATGTGTGGGTGTTGAGGTCGTATGTGGGTGTTGTAGTCGTGTGTGGATGTTGTGGTTATGTGCGGGTGTTGTGGTCATATGTGGGTGTTGTGGTCATGTGTGGGTATTGTGGTCATGTGTATGTTGTGGTCATGTGTCAGTGTTGTAGTCTTGTGTGGGTGTTTTGGTTATGTGTGGGTGTCCTGGTCCTGTGTGGGTGTTGTGGTCATGTGTGGGTGTTGCTGTCATATCTTATGTTGTGGTTATGTATAAGAAAGATGGGTGTTAAGCCTACTGTTTGTTTGTTTGTTTGTTTGTTTGTTTGTTTGTTTGTTTGTTCGTTCGTTCGTTCGTTCGTTCGTTCGTTCGTTCGTTCGTTCGTTCGTTCGTTCGTTCGTTCGTTCGTTCGTTCGTTCGTTCGTTCGTTCGTTCGTTCGTTCGTTCGTTCGTTCGTTCGTTCGTTCGTTCGTTCGTTCGTTCGTTCGTTCGTTCGTTTGTTATGAATAAGTCTTTTACACAATACCAATACCAGTAGTAGTTTTAATCGGTTTAGCGGTTGTTATTCAAAGCTTATGTACCAACTTTCCAGTGTAAGTCGTTGTCTGTAGTTGGACAATAAATAATGCACCCTGTCGAGCTCCATTCAATGCTGTCTTCACTGTTGTTGTTTACTCTGTATTACAATATCAGTTTTTAGAACCGTTGTGTCTACCTCGTGTGCTAGCATCATCAACTAAGATAATTTCTTCTAACAGATGAGGTGGTGATCTGTTAATCACACTATGCACAGTCCTCAGCAATGTGGACCAGGCCTCGTTATGAAAACAAATAATAACAGTTGTTTTTGGCAAGTGAAGAGGATATTTCTTCCACCGACACCTATAAAGAACAAAAAAATATCCCGAACAATTGAGAAAGTTGGTAAAGCTATGATATATTCACTGGCAGAGTTGTAAAACACGTTGAACACCACTTAAAACAAGAGTCAGAGAAAGTTATAAATTATCAGGCAGGGTGTTAAAGTACCTATGAAGTGGAAAATTCGTTGGCATTTTTGTTGTTCGGTTGAACAGATGAGCATGGCAGGAGCACTCACTGAAAATTTCAAGAGAATCTGATGTGTAGTTTTCGCGCTATCAACTCTCAAAATTTTCCTTGCATGGATAGTTTGTTTTGGGGGAAATTTGGGCTTCTTGGTAACAACGCCTTACGACGTACGTAAATGGATCATTAATGCTGAAATACATTGTTCTTATGCATATAGTTGTCCATTTGCGTACGTCATAAGCATTGTTACCGAAAGTCCAATTTTTCTTCAAGAACGAACTAGCCATGGCAAACTTTGAGAGTTCATAGCGCGAAAAGTACGCATCAGATTCTCCTGAAATTTCCAGCGAGTGCTCCTGCCATGCTCCTCTGTACACTACAACAACGATTTTTTCCAGTAAAAATCGCACTATTTATAATTATACCCTGTGGCGAAAGCCAAAATTGAAGGTTGTGTAAACGTGAAGTCCTAACTAGAGTTGAACGGTTGAAAACTTTGCTCATTTAGACCGCAGTGTAAAACAAAAAAAATACATTTCTCTGTCACGTCCATCATCAGGACGTGATAATGACTTAAAGTGAGCCAAAACGTTGAAATTAAAATAACTTTATTCGGTCCACAACAGGATTAAATATTATATTGCACATCGTCATGTTGAGGACAGTAGGTGATGACCCGTTCACACTATACCGGATGGTCCGGATAACTTTTGTGCCGGTACGAAAATCAACCCGGATAGGCTATCTATACACAAAACGCCTGCTCCGGCACAATTTGTAAACACCGCTGTGCCACTCCAATATTGAAAAAGGTACACCTTGTATCGGATAGGTTTTTGTGTCGAATCTGTTTACACTATATCAGATAGGTTTTCGACCGACACAAAAAAAGCTATGCCGTATTGTGTGAACGGGACCTTGACACTCAAAAATGTTTGACTTTTATTATTTTTAAATAAAAACTTTTAATCTAGTAGTAGTATACATTTTACATGTTATATAATTGCTGTACATGTATTGTACTTTAGCCTTAAAGGCGCTGTTACACGAGACAATATTTCGTCCAACTTGCAAAGCAGCGGAGCTTCAAATTGGACATTACAGGAAAAATTGCTTGGTGTAACACGCCTAGTTTACAATATATAGTTACCTTTTAGCCTTCATTACAACTTGCATGCATTAATTAGAAATCCTACAGCAACTAGCAATACGTTTTTTAGAAAAAAATTGTGTTGCGAAAAATCGTCCCGTGTAACATCACCTTGTCAGAAACCTTTTATTGCCATTAAATAAAAACTTTTAACCTTGTATATACATAATTATATTTTGCATCGATCAGTACTGCTGTATACAAGTATGTACTGCATATATACACTGCATTTTAATATGTCATGCAGAACCTAACTAAAACACACTTCAGTGATCATGTTGATATCCTAACTAAAATTTAAAAAAGAAAAGACATAAAAAATCACCCTAGATTCAGCATGTATATGTGTTATTGACTTAGCTGTAAATTGATTTCAAATTCACTGAACTCTATAACAAGTTATATCTCAAAAGCATGGTATTCAGGTACACGGTAGTCAATGACAACAAATCTCCAAAACAGCTGATTAAACATTTTTTTAAAAATCGTTATTTTCTCATACTATTAAATCAATTCCTGCATTGTCTATATCTAACATGTTGATCACTTGGGAAACTTGCCAAAGCATGAAACATTTGCTATTCAGTTGTGTATATAATAATTATATCTTGTACTACATGTTGTAAATTCTGTATAGTTGTGAGATCACGTTTTGTTGATTGAAATGCATGTACCGTACTTGTAAAGCCCTTTTTTAAAGCCCTTTATTAAAAAAAAATCCCATGTACTGTATATAGTAAAATGCAAATGCTACTTATACTTAAATATATATATCCACTATAAATAACATAGGCATAGCATTTTTGTTTCTAATTTACTACTTACTTCTTTCTGACACTTGGCCTTCACTAAAAATGTTACACCTGCTTTATATATTTCAACAGAACACCAAGGCAAACTTTTAACAATTTTTATTTTTATTTCAGTCTACTGATGGCCTATGCACTACCTAATCATAAATATGTTGTTATTGAGATACTGTAGAGATACATGTACTGTACATGTATGAGAAAGGGGCAAGTGGACAGCATATTTAACCCTTTAATCTCCACTATGTCAGGAGGTCTTCCCATGACGAGTAAAATCGTCTGGTGTTAGGCAGAGTAAAAAATAAGTGCCAAATGGCAGTGATGGGAATGAAAGGGTAAAGGTCAGAGATAGTTTATTAAACCTTTAACTCCCACCATATCAGGAGGTCTAAATTCCTCAAATACAGGCAAAATTCCTAAACTACAGTACTGTATGTTACAGTTACCATGCAAACAAATTTGAAACCATACTTTACAAAAATTTAGATGGCTCCACAGGTTTATACAATACCAAACAAATTCAATGTGAGACCATGTGAGTCAAAGTATATAAACAGGCATGAGCATGCAATTTGCGTATCGTGTAAACAGGGTTAATGAATAACATCAAAACAGATGTTAGGTAACACAATGCCACATATAATTAAATTAAGAAAGGCTTGGTTCCATTAGAAAATCAAACCTTAATCTATACATGTATATTTACTGTATACATCTGACAATTCTTCATTTGTCAGTCTGTTCATTTGTTTCCTATAGCTGACCAGTCAAATGACAGAATTCTGAAGCTGAAAATTGGTTCCAAAGAGGTACTGCCACTTGCAAGCCACCATTGGGCTTGCAAATGGCAGTACCTTTGACATTTTACATTTGTAAATTGAAAGTTGCACATTTCACCAGAAAACGTTGAATGTTTAAAGACAAACCAATCAACTTGTGGTATCACTTCAAAGAAACCTGTCAAAATAATGCCACAAGTTGACTGATTTGTTTTTAAACATTCAATGTTTTCTGGTGAAACGTGCAACTTTCAAACGTAAACAAACATGAAAAAAAATCACAAGCCTAACAGTGGCTTGCAAATGGCAGTAACTTGGGCTAACAAGTGGCATAAGTGATATCATTATTTTAATACATGTACCACAATTGTTCATTTGTCTGTTTATTCCAAAGTGTGAATAGCTGCATGAGCTGGACATCTTCAGGCCCATTCACACAGTCCAATTTTGTCAGACCCGATAAGGATATCTCTCCAATTTCAACTGAATCAGATCATGTAAACACCATAGATTAAAGTGTTCTAAGGATTTTTGGTGAAGGAAAATTCGAGTGTAGAATATATACATTTTAAGACCAAACTGGGACCAGTTGCAAAAAATGCAACCACCAGGCCTTCCGGCAGGAATTGAACCCACGACCTTGTGATTCTAGTGCAATGCTCTGACCACTGAGCCACCGAGGGCATTGCAGAGAGCTTGATCGCGAGTTCTGTATATATAATAAGGTGGTAATGCCAGGAGAGAATTGGGTATATTATAAGTAATATTGGGCATTTCACTCGATTACATAGCATGTTCTAAGGATTTAGGGTGACGGAAAATTCAAGTGCAGTAGAATATATACATTTTAAGACCAAACCGGGACCACTTGTGAAAAATGCAACCACACAGGCCTTCCAGCAGGAATTGAACCCACGACCTTGCGATTCTTGTGCAATGCTCTGACCACTGAGCCACAAATGCCCATTACTACTTATATACAATAGATTAAAGTGGCCTTCTGAAAGCAGGATCCATCAGTTTGAAAAATTGGATGGAAATAGAACCTGCTCTATTTTGACCTAACAAAGTCACCTTGGAAAAATCTCAGTGATCTGAGTAAACAACTGATTAAAGAATCCGAAAAATTGGATTGTGTGAATGGACATTCAGGCAGCAATGGGTTAAAACAGCAAATTATGGAAATCTTTATTGGAACTTACTATAAAAGAGCCACATGTCACTCTGTTCAGTGAAGAATAGCCCATTTATTAAATTTATAAGAATTCATCCTCCACTGAGAAAAGTAGTCAAAACTAATCTTTCTAATACAATTTTTAAAAAATATTACCTAATACTGCATGGTTCAGCAAAAATGGTTCACCAACTTGATGGTTTGACAGCAGACACGCCAGCCGCGCTTATGCTATCTACTGTACATATCTACTACTGTACAGTTTTCATTTAATATACATAATTGCAAAAATGACTTACATCTCCCTCAGCCAGCCACCAACTGGGGAAAACAAAAATTTAAATTCCATGCTCACACTGATTGGAACAATCTAGACCACGTTTTAAGGCTAAACAAATTTTAAAGTGACTTTTTATAGTTTTTGTACATTTTTAATATATTTAAGCATTAAATGCAGTTAACAGCAATCTTTCCAGTGGTGGATTACTGTACCTATGGGGCAAAGGGGGCATTTGCCCCCAGCCCCAGATTCTGACCAGCCCATAAAAATGAGTGAATAAAAAAATAATTATGCAGTTTCTCTTTGAAAGTCCAAACTAGCCTGAGAAAAGTGCCTGAGGCAGCCTAAGTATGAACCTCCGATGATTCTGATCAACCTACGCTTTCAGTTCACCATACTCCAGGGTGGCTCTCAGTTTGTGACCGGCCCTAAAATATTTTTGCCCCTGCCCCTGGGAAGGTTAATCTGGCACTGGATCTTTCTGTGTTGTATTGTGTTCTGTAGTTTCCGAAGGTTGTTGTAGTACCCCTCGATTATGGACCCATACTCCCTGGGCATCCCACTGAATCACATGATCAAGGAGTATTTAAGGGGGGGGGGGGCAACACTAACCCTTGCAGTGTTCCACAGTTCTCTAACATGTCAAATGCTTCGCACTCACACAGAGACTAGCTCAGCCAAAAGAAACCCCACCCAATCCCCCTTTGTTGATTTTAACTGCTGAATAGTCAGACGTCTTTAGGGCTACCTAGTAAACCTCCTGTTTCCCAAGGTGTCAGATCCTCATGTTCGTGCTTCAAGATACTTATACTGTACAGTACTCAGAAGACTAAAGTAATTCTCCCTGTACATTATACAGGTGACATGCAGTGCTAATACAGTATGGGAGAAGGGTCACCAAAAGGTTTGGTATGGCCCAAGGATGAGCCTTGGCAACCTTGCCATCTGGCTCAATTCTAATCTAACCCTGACCCACCCCTTCAGCCTGCATTACTCTAAAACTAAATGTACATTGTTGATCTATAGTCACAAGGTAGAATTATTATATCTGTGTACATCAAGAATCTGACTTCCTTATTAGGAATAGAGAGCAGTTAATTCTTTTGAATTTATACAATCTTTACTTACAGTAATATGTTTTTAGTTTATATTTTTATTTGTAATTTTTCAGGGCCCTATAGTGTTGCAAAAATTATAAACCAATTTGATCTTTAAGTGTTGCGCAATACTACATCCGACATAAATTAATATATTGTGAACGGCTGTTCACGCCAGATTAGCTTAGAAATTAGATGAAAAGACTTCATTAGAAAGCGCGTAGATAACACTACTAAGTTTAAGATTACACGATATTATACAGTATAAATGTATAACAAACCTACTTTGAGTTCCGATAATCCCTTAGATTCCGTTCCAAGGAGATCTTGTCGCTTACAAAACGATTAAACGAGTGTTGATCATAGCCTTCTTTCTCCTGTTCCTTTTCCCATGAGTCGGCAAACACGGCAACGCCAAGTTCTCCCGCTTTGTTCGGGTTCCGATGAGGCGTCTTTTCATAGTTAGCGTAAACGTAGTGGGCTGGATTGCCTGGATTCTTTACAAACCCTCGCTTTTTTCGCAGTTTTCTGTCCAGCTCGATAGATTCAAAGTCAACGTTATTGTAGTATGACGAACTGCTTCGCTCGTTGACAAAAAATGCCACAGTGAACAAAATCCAGGCGGCGGAAACGAGAATGATGCAGTAGAAGACTTTCCGCCTCCTTGAAATCAACGCCATGTTCACGATACCCCGCAACGTTTATCAGTTTAGTACAAAAATCTTAATGACGATGACGATGTTTACCTAATCAATTTAGACCACTAAATAGATTTACAAACAATTGCTGTACTTCACTGAAACATAACGTCGTTATCCTAAAAAATGCCGAACTTTAAAAATGAGTAATCGATGAAAAAGTCCCACGTCCACCATGTTTAATTTCTCAGGCTCCGAGCCCACGCTTCCACTTTTCAGTGGAAGGAAGATGGAGCTTTAATTATATTTTGAGTGTCACGTCAGGTGTGACCACGCGCTTTCCGGCTGGCCAGTAGCCTGTGTACAGCCGCAGGCTAGCTGGCCAGATACGTCTAGCTATTTTTTGTTAAATAACAAAACGGAATAGAGAATCGGGTAGGCTTTTGAATTGTTGTGTTTATCTTATTTGTATACTTCAAAAAAGCTGTTGGGACAATGTGCCTGAAAGAATCTGGGAATCAATGCGCCTACGCCAACCATATAATAACAACTGAAATGCTTCATTGAAATGGAATCATTTCCAACACAATTAACTGTGTACGTGTTGCAATTTGACAGCAAGAAATTAATTCAAATGCAAATTAGATTCGAAATAAAAAGTTTAATTATATATTGAGCTCATTGAACTGTACCATGCTTCGATTCCCTTTGATATGCCGCGGTTCATAAATATATATTGGGTAGTTAGCTTGCATATTAAATGACCTACTATAGTGCTTTAAAACTACGTCTAACTATTTTTTGTTAAACAACGACAGATATCATCTGTATCAAAGTCGGTAACTGGCTGAAGTTAGTTACTTCGGCCCTTAGCTCGGTCACTATAACGCCGGCTATACCTATAGACTAGAGATTAGAAACGTGCCTTTCGGAAATCTCATTTAACATAAAGAAGTCAGTGAGAAGCTGTGCATTAAAAGAGTCTACAAGGAAAAAAACTACAAAAAATATAAAAAATACAAATAACATAAATAGTTTATGACCTGCTAGTGGAAAAAAACTTTATACAAATGTACCTAGTACGAATACTACAGGGCCAGACAGTTGAGTTATTTTAATAACATAGATAAATATTAGATCAGGTTTTTTAACTATGCAAAATAAATTGGCGTTAAGACCGTAGAATCGAAAACTAGGTTCCTTAGATAAGATGCATAACCACCATAGTTAAACAAAACAAAATAGTTAAACATTTGACATTAGATTGTTTAGTCAGAGGAGACCAGAGAAATCTAGGCTAATTCATTATATTAAAAAAGCATTCAGAACGTTCCTGAAATCTTCTGTAATTTTTTCTTCTCTATTCTCTAATCTTTTTTCTTAGTCATATATAATATTAAATAATACAAATATAATATTGCATACTCTATAATATTACAAGCTCTCTGTAGAAAGTAATTATGCTGATTGCTTCTCTGAAACTGGCTATGGCTTCTACAAGCATTGCAGGACACTGCTCCAACCACGAAGTTCCAGTGAATTTGATGCGTGCGCGCCTTTCACTGGAGGGACGTAGCCAGGATTTTGAAAGGGGGGGAGCTGAAATCAAAATAAATTTTTAGGGGGTCCGGGGGCATGCTCCCCCGGGAAATTTTGAAATCGAGAGTCGCTGAAATGCCATTTCCTGGCTTTTGGAGGAAGATTTTACAGACTCTAAAGGTTAAAAAACATCATATAAAATACTCAAAACACGCGAACGTCACATAGATACTCAAAATGCATACACTCAGTAGACTGAATACACTGTTTACAGTTTATTTCCTGACACAATTGATATTGCATCAGTTTTGTAGTTACATGTCTGTCGTTTTATATCAAAAGGGGAGGAGCCGTGGCTCCCCCCTGGCTACGTCCCTGTTTCACTGAAAGTTATTTCTACATTCTCAAAAATTCTAGAAAGAACTATTGAGCGAACTGAGCTTGAAGTGTAATTATAGAAAATTCTGTTCAATTTGTTTCCATTCTAAAGTTTACTTAGATCGTTAGTGAAATTAAGTAACTTTGTATGAAGATAACAATTTCCAAGGTACATAGGTATCTTAATAAGTCAACTGAATAATTATTTTGAGCTTAAAAATTACAATATGAAAACTTTTGAACTCTGATATACTGATCATCTATATATGTATATCTCTACTCACGTTTTTCTTCTAGAATCTGGTAATCGTCTGTGAAAAGATATCATGTCACTGACAAATATATTCATTCCATGTTCTTTATATCCTTGCATGACTTCTTTTAAGAATGTTCTGTTCACTTTAACTTCAATACCGAACTCTCCTGGACCATTTCGATCACTTGATTCAGGGATTTTCTCGTAATTTGCCAACCATGTTCGTTGTCTGAGACCGCTATCCTTTGTGTCGGTGTCAGGATGGAGAGGCATTATGGCATTGTGAAAGTCATCTGTCAGTGACAATGTTTTCGATACAATTTGTCTTTTAGTTTTTGTAAAAGGTGTATCAAAACTGTGATAAAGGAGGAACAAAAAACTGGCCATGAACCAAACAAGCGCACACGTAATGATCGACAAATATACAATGTGAACGCGAAAGGCCATCGCTTCTGTTGAGATAACCAGAAAGACCACAAATGAACTTCATTGTTTACATGTGGAAGGTCGAACAAGTGACGACTTGGTATCAGTAATAACGGTTGTTCAGTTCCAAGATCGGACGATTTAGTGACGGCAGCAGCTTCCTTTGTCCTGTTTCACTGGCAAAGAGTCCCCCACATTTTTATAGTCTTTGCTGGTATATTGAGATACTAGCAACAATGTGATTGTTTTTCAGTAATGGCTGTGATCGAGTTTGGAATGCTACTTTGCTTTTGTGCAGGTACCTGAAGTAAGAACAATGCTAGATTCATTTTAGTCGTCTGCGGCGCAGGCTAGATTAATTTCGACGTTATCAAATGCGGGCACAAAGTCACAAAGTATTATTTTCACTAGTTGATCCTATTGTATAGTCACTGTGTTTGTGGATGAAATAAAACTAATATATCAGAATATTCAATAACGGTCTATACTGATCTTGGTCTTCGCTGAAAGAATAAACAAAAATACTGAGAAACTATATACAATACAATTATGGAATTGCTGCAACATTGTTGCGTTGCAAGTTGATTAGGCAAACAAGTTGCAAGTCGCTACTCGACCCTTTCCCCCCAGCCCCTAAACATTTTTCTTCAACTTGCAACGCAACTTTGTTACCACCCACCTTAATTAAACATCGTCACGCAACAATGATTGGGTGGTAATACGTCCAACAACGCTTTTCAACTTGCAACGAACGCAAACAAAATTTTTCAACTTGCAACAAAATCATATTGTTGCGTAACAATGTTTAAGGTGGGTGCAAGTTGCGTTGCAAGTTGAAGACTAAATGTTGCCCGCCCCTATTACAGCCGCTATTTCAGGTTGCTTTCTTGCCGCAGGCCCAAAGTGGTGGAGAAGTTGATCTAGTGAAATTTTATTCTATTAAAAAATTTTCAAAGTTAGAAATTAATGCTTATAGTTTTCCCTCTTGATCAACCATAAATAATGAAAAATCATTTTACAATCCTATAAAATAATGCATGTTCTGATGTCCAGTTGGAATTTGGAAATTTGGAAATACACAATCGTCAACGAAAGCTGCGAAAGCGTGACGAGGCCTGACGAGCCACGAAGGTATCCTTTCAAAGCATGTGATCGAGTTACGAATAGCTTGTTCAGTTTTCGACTTTTCGAGCTTTTGGCACTGCAGTGATGGCTTTTATTAGTTTTAGGGGTTTTAGTTTATTAGGCGTTTAGCAGCCAAAGTCATCCTAAGTAGAGTATAGTATGGAAGAATTTTATAACCGTTATCTCAGAGTGTGTAAAGAGTGTCTTGTATCTCCTCTGGAATGTGTTACATCTCATCTTCAACGACCTGACGCCATCGACGATCGAAGAGTGCTTGACTTGTCATCTTATAATTTCACACCAGAAGACTGCAATGCCCTTACCAAAGCATTGTCTTACGATCATTATTTTAAAGAAATTAGTTTTAACGACTGCCTGCTCAGTGAAGATGCATCAAAAATACTTCTTTACGGCTTAGCGCACACACGAGCTCTGGAGAGCATCGACCTGAAAGGTAACAACCTGCGTTGTTCTGGTGCTGAAGTTATCGGGATATTTCTTAAGAAAAACACTTCTGTTAGATCTCTCCGCTTGGACTGGAATTCCTTGGGTCTCTGGGGCACTGGTATGGCGGCATTAGCCGAAGGATTAGCCATTAATCAAACTCTGGTCTTGCTTGACCTGCGAAATAATCAAATATCGCACGAGGGAGCAAGCGAGCTTGCAGCGTGCATGAAAAACAACACAACTTTGAAAGCCTTGGATTTACGTTGGAACAACATTGGGTTGTTGGGTGGTCGTGCATTCCTGACAGCGTTACAATACAATAAAAGTCTGACCACATTAGAATTACAAGGTATGGTACACAAAAATATATATTGGAACACAATATATTAAAGTATAATACAGTATGTAACAACAGCTTGCATTGGTGGACTGGGCTTGAAATCTGCACCTAGCCTGGTAGGGCTAAGTCCACTTATGACAATTGCAGTTTTACTTATAGCCAATAAAAATGCGTGAAAGTTTCAACCAATAGGAAAGTAGAAGTCTTTAGTGGTTACCTGGCGTATATTCTTTGATTGGGCCAGGGTACCAGGCTAATCTGCCTGGAAATGTCATTGGAGGGCCATTGTAATTGGGAAATTCAGATTTAACTGCAGTCCAGGTGCATTCCATGTAAAACATCATGCTGAATATACACCAAGCCTTTCAAAATGTCACACCAAGACCTTCAAAATGCCACACCAAGATCTTCACAATGGCAAAAATGCACACAAAGATCTTCTAAATGCTTAGCCTGCGTGCAAACGCTCCTTCCCCCTCCTGAAATTGGGGAAACGGAGGTCTGCAAAATGGTGTTCGTAATCGTGTTCTGGTCACGTGAATCAAAATAATTAATTTTATATGCTAGCATAATTACCACACCAATACTGCCATTTGCAAGCCACCATTATAGGCTTGCAATTTATTTTCACGTTTGTTTATATTCGAAAGTTGCAAGTTTCATCTGAAAACATTGAACATTTAAAAACAATTCAATCAACTTGCGGCATCATATTTTGACAGGTTTCTTTGAAATGACACCGCAAGTTGATTGATTTGTTTTTAAATTTCAACGTTTTCTAGTGAAATTTGCAAATATAGTGTTTATTTTGGTCGACAGTTCTGTGCTGAGAGAGATTATATTGATGAGAGAATGGATGAACTGGTGAAAAGTCAACGTTTGGATGCGAAGAAATTGAGACTTTGTTGGTGTCGATGTTGTTATTCCAAGCTGATTGTGATTTACTACTGTCTGGATCTGGTAGCAAGTCGATCATTTTGACGGAGAACATGTGTAGTACTCACACAATCAATTGCTCTTTTTTACATTGAGCAGCTGGCATGGAAGTCTTGAATGATGTAAATCATAGAGGTCGGCCTCGACTTTTCGCAGATTATTTATTATACTGCGGCATTTTTTAAGCTTCTCAACACAAGATTTGCAAATATATGGTGACTTCGAATGAACTATAAATTCAAGCATAGCTAATTCTTCTTTCACTTTAAATGCACCTTTACCATCAACCAGGTTTTTGTCGTTGTTTCAAAATTTCACAAGAGCAGAGAATACAGTACATGTTGACATTTCAAAGTAGGATAGACAAAGGAAGACAATATAGAGAGGGAAAAGCCACTATAGCACTTTTGCATGAGAATTTCCTAATGATCAGAAATCTGACCAATGAAATATCGGATACTTTAAATTATCCTTTGTCAACCAATCACATATTAGTCCTTAAAATCCAGTGACGATTCACGTGACCAGAACACGATTACAAACACTGTTTCGCAGACCTCAGTTTCCCCAATTTCAGGAGGGGGAAGGAGCGTCTGCACACAGGCTACTAAATGCCATGCTATGGCATTTAAGATGCTGGGTGTGCATTATGAAGCAGGCTGGTCCCTAACAGTTCCATGTACAAATCATGGAAAATCTCTTGACTACTATCTTTTTAGTGACATGTAAATTCATTGTACTGTATAATCAATCTAGGAAACAACATTCCCCAAGATATATTAAAAGCCATTGGGGTTGCTGTCAAACTGAACAATGATAGAGAAACTGCTAGACACCAGGAAAATGCAAGGACAGAGAAAATAATGAAGAAAATGGAGAGGATTGAGTTGGAAAAGACTGTGCAGGTAACATTATAAATGATATTGGGCATTTCACTCGATTACATAGCATGTTCTAAGGATTTAGGGTGAAGGAAAATTTGAGTGTAGAATATATACATTTTAAGACCAAACCGGGACCAGTTGCGAAAAATGCAACTACACAGGCCTTCCGGCAGGAATTGAACCCATGACCTTGCGATTCTAGTGCAATGCTCTGATCACTGAGCCACAGAGGCCGTTGCCGAGAGCTTGATCGCGAGTTCTGTATATATAATAAGGTGGTAATGCCAGGAGAGAATTGGGTATATTATAAATGATATTGGGCATTTCACTCGGTTACATAGCATGTTCTAAGGATTTAGGGTGAAGGAAAATTCGAGTGTAGAATATATACATTTTAAGACCAAACCAGGACCAGTTGCGAAAAATGCAACTACACAGGCCTTCCAGCAGGAATTGAACCCATGACCTTGTGATTCTAGTGCAGTGCTCTGACCACTGAGGCACAGAGGCCGTTGCCGAGAGCTTGATCGTGAGTTCTGTATATATAGTAAGGTGGTAATGCCAGGAGAGAATTGGGTATATTATAAATGATATTGGGCATTTCACTCGATTACATAGCATGTTCTAAGGATTTAGGGTGAAGGAAAATTCGAGTGTGGAATATATACATTTTAAGACCAAACCAGGACCAGTTGCGAAAAATGCAACTACACGGGCCTTCCGCAGGAATTGAACCCATGACCTTGTGATTCTAGTGCAGTGCTCTGACCACTGAGGCACAGAGGCCGTTGCCGAGAGCTTGATCGTGAGTTCTGTATATATAATAAGGTGGTAATGCCAGGAGAGAATTGGGTATATTATAAATGATATTGGGCATTTCACTCGATTACATAGCATGTTCTAAGGATTTAGGGTGAAGGAAAATTCGAGTGTAGAATATATACATTTTAAGACCAAACCAGGACCAGTTGCGAAAAATGCAACTACACAGGCCTTCCAGCAGGAATTGAACCCATGACCTTGTGATTCTAGTGCAGTGCTCTGACCACTGAGGCACAGAGGCCGTTGCCGAGAGCTTGATCGTGAGTTCTGTATATATAATAAGGTGGTAATGCCAGGAGAGAATTGGGTATATTATAAATGATATTGGGCATTTCACTCGATTACATAGCATGTTCTAAGGATTTAGGGTGAAGGAAAATTCGAGTGTAGAATATATACATTTTAAGACCAAACCGAGACCAGTTGCGAAAAATGCAACTACACAGGCATATATTTATTGCCTCCACCAGGAGATTATAATGTTTTCACCTCTGTTTATTTGTTTGTTTGTCACCAGGATATCGTAAAATGTATTGAACTGATTTTTATCTACTTTTGCTTAATTACACTTATCATTATGATAATTATGCAAATCCAGGGGCGTTGTGGCCATGGGGGGCATATATATGTATGTTTGAAAAATTTTGTTGTTTGTCAGAAAAATTGTGCTCTTGGCCACCCTTAAAATCTCAGAGCCACAACACCGCCCCTATGCAAATCTTCAATATTCACAAATTACAGTACTAAGCTGAATTAACAAAAAAACAATGGACTTATTAACTGTGCAATAATCCATTCCTTATCAAATAGAGTGGTCATGGACTTTAAACAAACTGGGTTTGCCTGCAGTGCAATAAAATACACTGCCCAAACATTGTGCAATGTGCTGAGCATAATCAGCATATGAAAGATCTGAAAATTTTGTACACTTGGCAGTGGTGCTGAGCATACAAAAAATCTGAAAATTTTGTATGCTCGGCAGTGGTGCACTCGACAGTGGTGCAGAGTGTACAAAAAATATGAAAATTTTGTACACTCGGCAGTGGTGCTGAGTGTACAAAAAATATGAAAATTTTGGACACTGTAGGGCAGTGTTGCCGAGTGTACCAAAAATATGAAAATTTTGCATGCTCGGCAGTGGTGCTGTCTGTGCATGTCCTTCGCATGTAAGACACCCACAGTCTAGAAAGTGTGAGTGTCTGCATAAGTCGGTGTATAAAACGTACAATAAGCACACATGTTTTGAATGATTTTGCAACTTGGTGCATGAGCTTTATTCAAGATAATCTGATGTATAGTTTTACGCTATCAACTATCATATTTTGCCATGGCTGGTTTGTTTTTGAAGAAAACTTTGGCTCTTGCCTTATGATGTATGTAAATGGACAACTACGTTATGCATAAGAACAATGAATTTCAGCATCAATGGTCCATTTGTGTACATCACAAGGCATTGTTACCAAGAGCCCAGCCTAGTCACGTCACGTATATGATGAGACTGGTACCTAGGTCTGACCAGCTGACGTCACCACTCAGGGTGCTTCAGAACTCTCACAGCACTTGGGCACGCATGCAACACCGCTGCCAAACGTTTGCGCATGCATGAATTCACTGGAGTAAACATTGCAAGAGAAGTGGGAACTAGCCGTGGCGATAACAACCAGACAGTGAAGACTAAGTAAGACTCGACTATTCATTTGTGTTTTAAAAAAAGTGTAAAGAAAATTACAAAGGGGTAAATTCAGAATATGTTACAATATTGACAAAGAAGCCATGAACAAGTTACCTACCTTATCTTTTTGGTAGTATGCTTATAATTTTAACTTTTGTGTCGGACTCTCGCACCAGTCCAAATATTTCAGTGTTTTCCCTCTCTGTTTCTGAGGTCGAGCTCGGACGTCGCGCATCCGCAAAACGTTTGGCAGCGGTGTTTATGCATGCTACAAAATACTGCAACAGCGAAGAGAGAGAGCCTGGGACCAAGGCTGCTGAGAGCCCAAATTTCTCCAGGTACTCTTGAAATTTTTAGTGAGTGCTCCTACCATGCTCTTCTGTTCATTATAAAAGCAAGAAAAATGCCAATGCATTTTCATTTCATGGACACTTCAAAAAATTACTGTAAAACATCGTTGTGTTTTAGGTTTCCATGCTACAAGAAAAGCTTGAAGAGCAGGCATACGCAAATGACGAGCTTACGAAGTCAAGTCACAGCAAAATCAGGCAACTGAAAGAAGCTTTAGAAAAAAACAAGACGTCTTTCGACGAAACATCGAAAGAACTGGTGTCCACGAAAAATGAGTTAAACACCAAGGAAGAGAGAAATGCTGTTTTGGATGGCCTGATAAGTGATTTAAAGCGTGAGTTGACAACTGCGGAAGGAAAAAACAAATCGCTTGAAAATCAGTTGCAAGTGTGCGAGGAGAGTAAGTCCAGCCTGGAGCATAAGATTACTGAAATGGGCAAGAAGGAAACGGATTTGAAGAATGTGATTACTAGCTTAGAAAAAGAGACTGATGAGATCAAAGGGGAGCATAAAATAAAACTGAAGCAGTTGGAAGCGGGTCACGAAGAAGCAACGACTCGGATTGAAAAAGAACACAGCATTGAACTGAAGAATTTGCGCACAAATTTCAAAGAGAAGGAGGCGGTGTTGAAGAGCAAAATTGAAACCGTGGAGAAAGTAAAGGCGGATCTTGAAGAGAAAGCCAGTCAGCTCAGATCTGAAGTTGTCGCTGTTAAGCTGAAAGCAGAAGAGGAAACAGTTAATGTTAAATCCCAGCTAAAACACGAGCATCTGCTCAACTCGAAACAGTACGAGGAGAGGATAGGCGTATTACAAGCCTCTCGGGACGAGCAACATGCTCAAGTCACGAAATATCTCGGTCAGATATCGGAACTGCAAATACAACTGAGCGTAAAGACGAAGGAGAGCGAACAGAACAGGAACGAAAGGGAAACTCTTACTAAACGATTGTTACAGAAAGAAGCCGAGTATCAAACTGAAGTATCCCGTTTAAGAATAGAAAACGAGTCCGAGAAGAGGACCCAGGAAGAGTTGGGAGACAAAATCTTAAGTTTGGAAGCAAGCGCGAAAGACAACACAAGAAAGCAAAGGGGCACAATTGCAACCAAAGATCGCGAAATAGAAATTCTTGAAGATAGACTGCAAACAAGGGAAGCGGACCTCAAAAGACAACGCGAAGAAGAAGTACGAAGAGCTGAGCTTCTTGAGTCGGCTATTTTTACGTACGTAAGTAGTACAAGGGCCTCTAGACCACCTTCGCCTTGTAAGTAATAAGAGTGTTAAGAAGATTTACTTAAAGTGGAAATAGCACGCTGTTTTTAGCTAAAGGTATTTTATGTTCAAATTCTTAACTAAACGCTACAAACATCGGAATCAGAGCTGTACATGTCATTCATTCACTTAGGAAATATGAATCATCCGTCATCGAACAACTATATATGGGGGATTTCTGAACGGTTCCGGCTGTAAGGGATGACTCAAAGGGATCCGTCCAGTCCTTTCGCGGCTTTTCCAAAATATGTCGTCAAATATGTTTTCCCAAAAAGCTTTTACACAAATTTGCCTAAACTTGATTTCTGCCTGGCAAACAGAAATCAGTATTTCACATTTCCAGTCCTTCTCGTACACTTTGCAAATCCAAAAATCCATGAGAATTCGTGAAAGTCCATAAAATTCCTAAATTGAAAAATTCATAAATTAAATTCCACAAAAAATCCGGAAAAATCCGAAAAAATCCGAAATCCAATGGGAAAATCCAAAGATTTTTAAACGTTCAAAAGTCTCGTACACTTTTCAGGGAGTGATTTGCCCCTCGGTTCAGTTTAGGGTTGGGATTAGAGTTGTTAGATGAGGGATTAGATGTTTAATCGTATTTAGAATTCGGGATGTTTTACTTTATACGGAAATTGAGGTCGTATACTTACGGCATTACAATGCCCTTGCTTCTTTCACCAATACTTGAGTTAGCTTACTCAAAGCACTAAGAATCGTTTTTACAGTATAACTTTTTCGAGCCAAACAAAAGTAATGAAAACTAGGTATTTTACAATATCAAAGAGCAATCTCAAACCATATTGCCTCCACTACTCCGAATCTTGCCCTTTATTTTGTGCATGAAAAACCTGGGTACGAGGTTGGAAAATACCTTCCGTCCAAATAAGCCAGTTCGTAATCTCGACTGCGCGTCAAAATGACGCATTCTGCGCCGGTATAAAACTTATTCTAATAGACCTTATTCCAAAATGGCAGACGCTTTAATATTCTTTTATGTACATATAAATGAGCCCTTATGACGTCGTTTTAAAGTAAAAATTCTTTTGAATTTTCCACATGAAAACGAGTTCATGTGGGCTAATTCGTATGTATATAAAAGAATCTTAATTCGGCGGCCATTTTGGAATAAGGTTTATACATAACATCTGGCTAACGCCGCAGGATTCATTTGCATTTTCATTTACACTTGCAAATTCATTATACTGAATTCCCCAGCCCGATGTTAGTAACTGAAATAAGTTTTATCCCAACGCGTCATTTTGCTGCGCAGTCGAGATTACGAACTAGCTTATTCACTTTATAGAACGTGATTAGCTCTTTAGTTTTCATTGTTTTTGTTTGGCTCAAAAGTTACACTCCATTTCCCTTTTTCTGCACTGTGTTTCGTAAAAACTCCACTACTCTCAGCCAATCAAAATTGAGAAATTTTTTCATGTATATTATTCGGTTGAATAACACGTAATGCTTGTGTTTGGGAACTATATAGAACTATATGAGAGCATATATGTTATTATCCGCTCGATGTTATTCAGCTTCATATTCAAGGCAGTGGCGCTTTTTAAATTTATTTCATGTACATGTACATGTACATGTATTCATATTATAATTCACAGCTAATACAATATCTTATTGATTCTATTTATGCAAAACGTTTACTAAACTATAAGCAATAGTCTTCGAAATATCGGTTCAAATGGTCAGCACAAGCCTCAATGTCGAAGGTCAGGTTTCCAGATATTGGAAGTCTGACTCTGATTGGTCAACAGTTGGAAAGGAATTTGCTGCTCGTGTAAGCAGCCGGTAATTGGGCGGCAGGGGGTGGGGTGGGTGGGGGGGGGGGGGGTGGGGGGGTGGATGGAGTGAGAATGACCCCGAACTGATGGCTGCGTAAGAGACTAGGAGTGTATCGCATTTCATGTGAAGGTGGCTTGGTATACATTGGGGAAATGGGAAGGAGCTCCCAACTCGCCTGAAGGAGCACAAGACATGTTGCATAAAAGCCCAACATAATAAATCTGCTGTTTCCAAACACACTTGAAAATATGACCATCGTGTTAATTGGGATGAGTCGTCACTCTTAGCCAGCGACAAGCAATACTTCATATGAAGAACAAGGGAAATTATCTATTGAGATTGCAAAACATCACTATCTCTCAGGAGGGACAGCATTAAACAGCCCGTGGTGTGCCCTATTCGGAGAACATTCTTGATTTTGTTTTTCTAATTAATAAAATTAACGCGATACGCCATTGTATTCTTACGTGTTTAATTGGTCATGCAGTTGCTTAATTTATAAATCACGTGAGCCAACAGCTTATTGTTATTGCTCTGATGAAGGTCTGAGTCGACAGACCGAAAGCTTAGCAAATAAATATTTTACGTGGTATTTCCACAAAACGTAACTATAATTCTCTCATTTCTTTTATTCTCTTGTGTTGTTTTTTGTTTTTATTTTATTTCCTTAATTATTGTTTTATTTATTTTTTTCTCATTTTTTGTCACCCAAGAGATTATTTGAAAAAATAAAAAAAAAATTGTTCGCTAGTTAGTAAGGGCTAGATAGAGGAATTTCGCTATGCTTCCAATTTTTGTAGTTTTATTTTATACTAAGCTAGAGGGTTAGAGATGTACTATAATTCTTGCAATTATATTTCAGTTTTTACACGTTGTGAAATTTTGTCTGATTTCAATAGAATTAAAAAACCCCCCAAAGTTGAAGTTATATATGCGTGTATGATGAAGCATTGTTCCAGATAGGACAAAGAGGAAAACTGTAATTGTAGGGATATGTTAGTGTAGGTTAAAGTTATTTTCAACCTATGTGCCAAAGGACAATGCTAGGAAAAACACGTCCAGTATTTTTACAAGACTTAGTTTACAGTTTCAATAGGGTTTCAACAGCTGGCATCGCGCCGCTATTAACGTGATCCCAACGTGTCATGGCTATCATATACCAATTTAAAGCCAATTAACCATGGGAGACGTTTATAAAATCTAAAATTATGGAAAATATTATGGTTATCCGTTGTATTTACCGAAAGAAAAAATAAGGTTGTTGGCTTCAAGAGTTTAAAATTCTTAGGAATTGAATTTATAGTTTTGAAATTTATATCATTGTAATCACTGATAAATTATCTTTAAAAAACTCATTAATAATTCATGAGGAAAACACAAATTAAAATCATAAGCGTATCGTGGTTTTTTTGTGATAAAACATTCTCCTGATTTACATAAACTTTAGCTTTGATTTTCTCGCCTTAGACGACAACGTTATTTTTCAAAATTACTACGCCAACGAACTTACCAAATTGTGATGTTTTTAAACCTATGCAAAACACTGGCAGAACGTGTTTTATCTGAGTGAGATCTAAAACACTCGGCTCCGTCTTGTGTTTTATATCTGATAAAACGCTCCTGCTCGTGTTTTAAAGATTACACAAAAACGTGTTGGCGATTTTTGAAATTCTGTTTCGTTCGGTTTTTATTAACGATTTACCGATAAAATCAGAATGTGGTTAGAAGTCGCTACTATATAAAAAAAAATTATCCATTTTCACGCCATATCTGAGAATCTCTGTTGAATGAAGCTTTGTTTTATTTTGTTAAATTAAGTAGGAACATAAAAGACACATGCAACTTTGATTGGGTATATTATTTACTTTTTAACCTTAAAAGACTATTTATATACACTACCCGCGTTCGGTTGAGCCGGGCTAGCCTGGTTAACTTGGCTCACTCGATTGATTGGGATCTTACTGTGGTTTTAAAACTCACATAAACTAAATTTACAAAGAAGAATAGGTTTTGTTTAGATGTAAACAAATCTAAACGTTAATTCCAATCTCCTTCTGCGGCCGAGGAAAGAATTTCGTGTCACGAGTCAGCCCGGTTAGCCGGGATAGCCCGGGCTCATGTAATCGGCCCTTTAAATTGCGCAAAATAATCGGTGCATCGCAGATGGCATGCAGGCAGGGAAAACTGTGACCGCTGATAGAATCAGAGCAGCCCGCAATTCGCGCTCGTGCAGTTCCGTTGCAAATTTTATGACGTAATGAATAGCGCCAATGAAATATCCATGATCCTTTGTTCTTACTAGTAATTATTAAGACACAACAATGGACGTGACGTCATAATCAATGCTTGTAGTAATTGAGTGAAATTGCGACTGCACGTACGTTTTGGAACAGCAGTTTAAATTGAATTTTTTTAAAGCTTTTGTTGTGAAAATGAATAATCTCAAGGTTACAAACACAACTCTTTGGATTCACGAGGAATATAAAATGATTTTGTGGAATTTAGTTGAAGACATCCGATTTTTAAAAAGTCTTGAAAGAGCAAAACATGGAGTAGAAGGAAACCATTTTGTTGATAACTTTATCGCGCAAGTAAAATTGCGTGTAATTTATGGCAGAACACAAGAGGAACTGTTTCGTAATGGCGTAGCTTATCTGCAAAGTAACCAGAAGCAAGGTAAATACTTAAAAAACAATATGATTTTATAAAATTACGTTATACCTAGATAAACAGATTATCACCGACTGTCTCAATTGAAAAGCTTTTATAGACTGGGATTCTTTGAAATGTTTGTTTATATCCGATTTCAGCTTTTATTTGTTTTATTTTAAAGTAATTTATCACCGCGGTTAGTATATTAGGTATTTTCGCATGCATTTAAATTTTTTTTGCGACGAGAGCAATTTTTTCCAATTCGGAAGTTATGAAAACACAGGTGAAATTAAATCTTAGTTTTACGACAAACCATGTAATTACTTATAAAGGGCAAAGTTATGCAAGAGCGATGTTATATCCAGAGAAATGTTTTAAAAGTACATGTACCTTTAATATCACTGAATCCTCACTCGGTGCTCGGCAACACTCCAATTTCCCTCGCTCTGTCGCTGTGCCTGTGACTTTTTTTATTATCACAACTGAGCAAATGTTTGTAAAGTTTCCAGTGTATTCAGTCCTCTAGCTGGATTAAAAGTTTAAAGTCTTGCGATAGTTTACATTAATCCAAAGTAAATAAAAAACTAAAAAAAATATAAAAACCTAATTTTATACGTATACATTTGTTGAAATTTGGAAATTTGGTTCACTGTTGCTAAGTAACAAAGCGACCAATCACCAACCTCGTACCCAGGGCCGTTTTTGGGGAACTGGGCCAAGATCGCGAATCAAAAAAAATGGCGGGAACAAATGGCCCTTGTTAGAAGCTAGCCTGGTACCCTGGCCCAATTTTGAAATCGAGAGTCGCTGAAATGCCATTTCCTGGCTTTTGGAGGAAGATTTTACAGACTCTAAAGGTAAAAAAACGTCATATAAAATACTCGAAACACGCAAACGTCACATAGATACTCAAAATGCATACACTCAGTAGATTAAATACACTGTTTACAGTTTATTTCCTGACACAATTCATATTGCATCAATTTTGTAGTTACATGTCTGTCGTTTTATATCAAAAGGGGGGGGGAGCCGCGGCTCCCACGGCTCCCCCCCCTGGCTACGTCCCTGTGCAATCATCGGTAATTGTCTCCAAATCCCGGTTGCCATGTCATTGTGTCCTAGTTTGTTATAGCTTTTATCAGAGTTCAGACTTTACGTATAGGATAAAGCACGAGAACGAGGCGTCCTGGGGCTTTGTATAGCATAAATCCCGACGTTCGAGGGTTTTATCTGACTTACATAATTATTGAGGAGGTTTTCCAACAACGTTTTGTCTATTTTTTCTATCCGCTTGGACAATGATTTTCCTAGTTTTTTTCTTCATTTCTTTTCTGATTAGTATTTAAGTTATGCGATATAAAGCCCTCGGAAGAACAAAGAAAACCAACTCAATAATTATTTACAAGCACTGCAAGCACATACTAACAGTACAGTAAGCATATACTAACAGTACAATACAATAGTTACTTTTAGACTAACTGTCGAAGTCTAGCTACGTGACTAATTGCTTTAGTCAGTTCCAGGGACTGGTGAAAACCGTTTTCTTTCTAACAGTGACGATTCTGTTTATTCACAGACCATGTTTGCAAGCAACAGTTTTAGTCGTCGATAAAATAATTACAAAACAAGTCCCCAACTCAACTTAAAACCGAACTTGTGCATGTAATTCAAATAAATAATGAAACGCTTTTTTCTGACATTTTGACTTCTGTGTTAAAAATTATATATAGTTTGCGTTGTCTCAGGGTCACCACTCAGTGAATCAATCAAAATGTAGAAATCCTGAAATCTACCTCTAAAATTGTTTGTTCAAAGTGGCTCCATACAGTTTCCAGAAAAATGGAAAATACAAGTTTGAGAGTCCAAAACACGTGCATAAACAATTTGGGGAAAAAATAAAACTAAATGTTATACATAGTTAAACAGTCTGGCAATCAAAAACTGTTACCAAATAAATAGCAACAGTTGTTGATATGGCAACAGTGACGTTTTAAAATGGCTGCCAATTACCCTTTAAACTAATTTAATTCGAAAAAAACTTTGGTGACCCCCCATTTCTTTTCATGAAAACTTTTCTTGAAGTATGATTAATCAATATGCCAAATTATTCGTTGTACAGAATTTTTTTAAATATTGATTACTGTTACTTCAAAAAAATGTTTTAATGAAAAAACAACTGGGAGTCACCAAAGTTTTTTTCGAATTAAATTAGTTTGAATGGCAATTGGCAGCCATTTTGCAACGTAATTGTCGCCATAGCAACAACTGTTGCTATTTATTTGGTAACAGTTTTCGATTGTCAGAATGTTTAACTATGCATAAAATTTAGTTTTATTCTTTTTCGACTTGTTTATGCACGTGTTTTGGACTCTCAAACTTGTATTTTCTATTTTTCAAGAATCTGTATGGAGCCACCTTAATTATGTATCAGTCAAGTCCAAGCGTGCCCACCCCCCCCCCCCCCCCCCCTCGGGGCAACCCTGGTCATTTGAAAAATGGCGGTAATTTCCTGCGGTAGGGATAAAAGGCAGGTGAAATGCCCCGTGGGGGGCCAAAAATATGTGGCGAATTCCCTACCCTGGGGAAAGTTGTAGCTGTACTTTTATCTGTTGCTGAACGATTCACAATATAAAAATCAGCATTTTATTATGAGTACTTATTTCAAACACCTCTACTAAACTCTCCACGTGTTTGCTTTTCAACCAAGACGCAAGAACTGCGTATCTTTCGCTTTAAACACTTCCATAATCAAATCCAGCAGACAACAGACAGTCCAAGCCACGAGTTGAACCCGTTGATAAAAATACTAGAGGGAGAGGAACGCATTTCAATTGCCCCTCCCCCTAATTTATTACTGAGCAAAAGGAACAAGGCATAATATATATCTAATGGTCCTGGCAAAGACAATGAGAGTTTAAACCAACTAGTCGCACAAAATATTATTTTAATGAAACAAACTGAAGCCTAGATAAAACACAAGTTTTAAATTCTGCCATTGTTTTGCATTTTTAAATCGAATCTTTTGCTACTACAATGATCTATTACCAATAGACAGTGAGTAGCTCAGCCAATCAAGATGCAAGATATGTAATAATCAGCTAGTTAGTTTATGCAAATTAACATTAATTAATATACATTATGCATTATGAAGCATGTTATTAATACTATTCTTTCACACTATAGAGATGGGAAGCAATATCTTTGATGATTATTTGCTGAACGAACAGGATTTCCAGCCCAATGACACGAAAAGTTGTCCTGTTGTACAAAGCAACGTGGAACTCCAGCCTGATGTGGACACCAATTGTCCTGTTGGACTAACCAACGCGGAGCTTCAGCTTGGTGTTGACACTAATTGTCCTGTCGCGCCGTCCAACACAGAACTAGTGCTTCAGCTTGAAGTGGACACCAGTTGTCTTGTCACGTCTTGCAACGCAGAACTTCAGCCTGAAGTGGACACCAATTGTCTTGTCGCGTCAACCAACATAGAACTTCAGCCTGAAGTGGACACCACCAGTTGTCTTGTCGCGCCAACCAACATAGAACTTCAGCCTGAAGTGGACAACAATTGTCCTGTCGCGCCTCCCAACGCAGAACTTCAACTTGCTGTGGATACCATTTGTCCCGTTGGACTAACCAACGCGGAACTTCAGCCGGTTGTGGACACCAAATGTCCTGTCGAATTAAACAATATCCATGCTGATGAACCGCGTTTTGAAATTAAAACATCGCTCAGAACAACAGTTGCTGGTGAAGAGACCCATCTTAATAGGCAGAGCGTTGACAATGTTTCACCACTCCGAGAAGAGACCTTTGATGACGTGTGGAAGAGTGCCGGACTTCCACTTACCAACAAAGAGTCTCTTCCCGTATGGTGGAACAAAGGCAGTGTTTCAACCTTTGAAGATGAGCCTCTTCATAAAGTTCCCAACAAGACCGCTGTTTCATACAACAAGCTGGATTGTCTACCTGTCCCTGAATCGTCTATTGCAGTACATGTACAGCCGGGTGCATCCGATGATTTACAAGGACATGATCTATTAGGTAACAATAAGACTCCTGATAAATCGTCGAAAACAGTCCGAGATCTACCTTGTCGCGGAGAAGAGCATCTTGATCAATGGTTGGCCCAAGCCGGGGGTCAACCTAATGAGGAAGAGTCTGATGCTGAAGGTTTGACCAAAGTCAGCGTTCCGCGTAATAACTACAAACAAACTAAATCTGCAGAAGATCTTTATGTGACTAGACCGTCCAATATCAATGGTATTAATGGAAATTGTATGGAGTTGGAAATTCTCCATAATTTTCAAGGTACGTTTTAATAACTTTAGTGACTTTAAGGTGTGCTCTGGTGCATTTTTAAAATACGTAGAAAAATATTAAAAGACGATTTTTATAGCGTTGCTAAATTATTGGAAAGCAGCTCCCCCGCGTCTTCCACTCTTGTATAAGAGCTCGTTAACTAAAGGAAAATGTGCATATGTAACACATCTTATCACAGGCGTAGAGTATGGGGGGTGGGTGGGGCTGAGGGGCTTTAGCCCCCAGATAAATCTCAATGGGGGGGGGCTGACCCCCCCCCCCCCCCCATTTTGCAGCAACTGACTCATCAATCACCATTCACAAATTATAGGTTACTCGTTAGGCTAAAGAAACTGTTACAGCCTCATTTCTGTCAGCCAAAAGCACCCATATACAGTGATAAGTCAACCCAGTAAACACAAAATCGAAAAATTGTTGAAATGTGTTGTATTTTAACTAGTTTTTATGACATTTCATGACCTTCACTGTTCTTAAAAATCACCCCTCAGAATGCAAGAAATGGCATTTCGAAGACTCTAAATTTCAAAAATTTCCGGGGGGGCATGCCCCCGGGCCCTGTTCAGCACTTCAGCCCCCCTAGACAAAAACAAAACTCTACGCTTATGTATCTTATATTTAATTTACTTGCCATAGATGAAAAGTCTGTTGTCTCTTGCCACGGAACATTGGCTTCTTATCCTCAAAGCAAAGACAGGAAAGAAGAAAAGAAGATGAAGAAAACCAAAAAGATGAATGAGGAGAAAAATAAGAAAGATAAAACAGAACAGAAGATAAATAAACAATGTGGTAAGAAGAAGAAAGAAAAGAAAGAAGAAAAGAAAAACAATTTCGCGAAAAGTAGGAATGACAAGGTGAAATTGATGAAAAAATCATTTGGTTGGAGAATGATCGAGTTCTTTTGCTGTTGTGTCTGTCGAAATGATGAATCAACTCACCAAGAAGTATATCAGATCAAAACAACTGAGAAAGATGAAACTATAGCAAGGAAGTCAGAAAACTGCTTGCCAACATGCTGAAACTCTAATTGCTGCATGTGCTTTTTGTTGATATTAAGTGTGAAAATAATAGTGTCGATCTTGAAGTCGTGAAGTCATTATAATGAATAATGTACGTTTTTTCTTTAATTTAAAATCAGTATATATGGCTTTAAAGTAACATTTTGATTAAACAATAAATAGAATGAATAATAAATGTTGTTTCAACATTATATGATTGGTCAATAGCCCCGTTGAGTCGTGGATATAGTCTCTCGTTAGACTATATCTTGTAATCCTCTTTTAGAGGGGTTAGGTGAACAGGAAGATATATACATGGAGGAAAAATCCGCAAAAAATCCGAAAATCCAATGCGAAAATCCAAAGATTTTTGAACGTTCAAAAGTCTCGTACACTTTTCAGGGAGTTATTTGCCCCTCGGTTAAGTTTAGGGTTGGGATTAGAGTTAGGGTTGTAGTTGGCGTTTTGGTTGGATGTTTAATCCTAAATTAATCGTATTTACAATGCCGTTGCTTCTTTCGCCAATACTTGACTTAGTTTACTCAAAGGACTAAGAATATTTTTTACAGTGTAACATTTTCGAGCCAAACAAAAGCAATGAAAACTAGTTACTTTACAATATCAAATAGCAATCTCAAACCACTATTTGTATTGTCCTCCACTACTCCGAATGTTTCCCTTGTTTATTTTGTGCATGAAAAGCCTGGGTACGAGGTTGAAAAATACCATCATTCGAAATAAGCCAGTTCGTAATCTCGACTGCGCTTCAAAATGAACTTGCTTATTCACTTTATAGAACGTGATTAGCTCTTTAGTTTTCATTGTTTTTGTTTGGCTCAAAAAAGTTACACTCTATTTCCTTTTTTCTGCACTGTGTTTCTTAAAAACTTCACCACTCTCAGCCAATCAAAATTGAGAAATTTTTTCATGTATATTATTCGGTTGAATAATACGTAATCATTGTGTTTGGGAACTAGTTTTTACTTATAATAAAGTGTCTCGTGTGATATTTTTCATTTAAATAAAGATTTAAAAGTATAATTTTGCGTTTTCTTGACGAACGACGAACGCTGCATGTAAAGACTTTTGCTTGTAAGACCTTATTTTGAGCGACAACTGAGTTCATATTTTTAGTGCAAAGTTTTGCAGACCGACTTGAGTAGTGTATGATTTCACAAAGAAAATAGTCACGCGTACAGCCGATAGGTGACAATTCGCAGATCAACGCATTCTTTTATCCAACACTCACCAACACTAGCGATCAAGTACTTCCCGCTCATACCCATCCGCCCGCGCCTCCCAGAGACCTTGCAACACCGATCCTAAATACTTCAAGCTTGTCACCTATTGCAGTGGGTATTCTCAATCTATCGATCTTTTATTTCAATTCTGGTATTAACTGCCTAACAATTATTCGCCGAAGGTGAGGTGAATGTCGGTGAATAATAACCGAGACGAAGTCGAGGTTATTATTTACTGATATTCACCTCACCTTCGGCGAATAATTGTTTTAGTATAAATACACAATTTCGTACTTTTAGAAACAACATTTTCTTTAAAATCTTTAATTTCTTCTTCTGTTGCATTGACAAATTGGCTGGCGGCATTTTAAATAAATGCAGCTGTTCGGCCGTGTTTCGAAGTAGCTCGACCAATCAGCGCGCGCGATTTTCTATGCAGGTACGTATATTATTCGGTGGGCTTATTTTCGTAGGGGTCTATTCTCGCATACTCGCACAAAGAAAAGATGGCGGACGAAAGTGTGCGATACAAGATAACAAGTGAAACAAATATAAACGCCGTGCGCGAAGAATATAAACGCTACAAAAAACGTAACCCACCTCCAGACTTCAGTGATGTGATAGACTTTGAAAATTCTGACACATTTCATGGAAGAGTTAAGGCAATTAGTTTGAACGAGACGAACTACCAGTTCAGTTGCCCAAACTCTGGGTTACGCCAGGGTACATTTTAAGTGGGTCACGCCGAAGATCTTCGGCGTGGACCTCAAGAGAGCTCGGCGTACTGGCGTGAAATTGTAGTGTTTGCGGCGTACTGGCGTATGGTCGTGTAAGTGCTTGGCATGTTTTCAAAGGATTTCTGTGCTAGATCCCGTGCCTTCCAGACCAAATGAATCGACCAAATTCATAAAGAGTAAATGAGTATTATGTTTCTTAGTATACAATGACATTTACATAAAGAAAATCCAAATTTTCTGGCGCAAATTCGGGAAATTTTGCGTTGGCAAACAGGCCACCGCAACGCATTATTTCATTGTAGAAATTGCTACGGGGAGCTGTTTCCAACGCACTCCCAGCATCTTTAATGGCGTACGCGTGGCATGTTGATTTTGAAGATCTTGGCGTGGCATTTTGAAGATCTTGGCGTGGCATTTTGAAGATCTCGGCGTGGCATTCCGTAGGCCTTGGCGTGGCATTTTGAAGATCTTGGCGTGGCATTCCGTAGGCCTTGGCGTATCTTCGGCGTGAGGTATGCACGGAATGCACCCTGGGGGTTACGTGATCCAAGTGATTGGAAAGTTTTTGAAGTTCGTTCATGTCCTGGTTTCCTTTTTGTCGTTAATCCATTCAGAAGAGGAGTGCAGCATTACTTTGTGCAACGTTCGTTAAAGGATTTTCCCTCAAAACCAAACATAACCAATTTAGACGCTCATATGACTTTGGAAGAGGGGGACCAGACAATTTGGGAAAAGAGAGCAAACAGGTTAGTGTACCGTAGTAGGCCTAAGGCATTTTGGGTGATTTGCCTGGCAGGCGTAGGAACTTGGCGGGGGGGGGGGTAAAGTTTGCTAAGTGTGCGGGTAAGACGGATCAAATTATTGGAAATACGTGGACAGGCAGACTTTCAGTTAAAAACTATGCGGATGGCTGGTAAAAACTGCATGGATGGCTACACTCATGGCGCAACGTAAAGTCATCAACAAAATGGCAGATGCAATGCATCCAGCTTCCGAATTGCATGTGTCTGATTTGGCAGATAACACAAGTATAAAAAATCGAAAAATCCCCAAAATTGCCAATGTCTGATATGCATGAGCGCATGACTCAAGATATATAATTTTTGCAAATTTTGCACAGATGCGGATATCGTATATTTAATCATTTTGCATGAATGCAGGTACTGTATATTTAACCCATTTTGCGTGGATGCAGTTCAAATTTGAGGAAAATGCGCAGGGAAGATCTTCCCCGCAAATGACAAACTTTACAATTTGGGAGGGGGGAATATGCCTGTGGCCCAGTGGTGCCAGACACACCCTATTTTTCCAAATAGCACACGCAAAAAAGTATTACTATATTACTTCTGGTAATTCTGTTGTTTTTTGAAGTTTTTGGCATACATTTTTTACCAGTTTTTATAATAATGTATTTATGAAATAAAAATAATTAACATCATGCGAATCATGTGTATGTGTTGTTGTTCCACAGGTCCCTTGGGGTTCTACTTGGGGGTTTCAATCCACTAGCCCCTTTGCTGAGTTAATGAGTGTACATGCTCAGAGCTTATTTGTGTACTGAATGCTGTTAGTGTATTACTATGTACACAAATTAGTGTATATACAGCTTAGTCCAAGTGGTTGAGCCGTGGCCATTCCTCAGCTTGATCTCACTCAGTTCTGCAAGTAGGATTTGTATTGCTGCTGGTGACCCTAGTGCCTGTAATCATTGCGGGGAGGGTATTTGTCTTCCTTGCGGTGCTACAGTTGTGGGCCGGGTACTGCATTTGCACTACATGTACTTTGCAATCATACAGATGCTAGGTGGTTGCATGTGTGCTACTTTGCTATCATAATATTGTTGCTGGGGGGGGGGGGGGGACTGCTTTTGTGCTAATGTTCCTTGCTGTCTTACAGTTGCTAGGTGGTTGCAGGTGTGCTACTTTGCTATTATATTGTTGCTAGGTGGTTGCAGGTGTGCTACTTTGCTATTATATTGTTGCTAGGTGGTTGCATGTGTGCTACTTTGCTATCATAATATTGTTGCGGGGGGGGGGGGGGCTGCTTTTGTGCTAATGTTCCTTGCTGTCTTACAGTTGCTAGGTGGTTGCAGGTGTGCTACTTTGCTATTATATTGTTGTGGGGGACTGCATTTGTCCTTATGTACCTTGCTATCGTGCCATTGCTGGTGGTCGCATGTGTGCTGCTTTGCTATTATATTGTTGCAGGGGGGGGACTGCATTTATGCCAGTGTACCTTGCTATCATACAGTTGCTACGTGGTTGCATGTGCGCTACTTTGCTGTAATCTTCTTGCTGGGGGGACTGCATTTGTGCTAATGTTCCTTGATGTCATACCGTTGCGGGGGCTCTGCATTGCATTGGCACTATTTGCTATCCCACAGTTGCAGAGAGGCTGTGTTTGTGCTCCTGTTCCCTGGGTGACTGCTTTGTCCTATGGTACCTCACTGTAGTACTGTTGCTGGGGGTCTGCGTTGCACTACGTTGTCATGTGCAGTTGCGGGGGACTCCTTTGTGCTACTTTGCTATACTACAGTTGTGGGGTGACTGTAGATGTGCTTTACTGCTGCCGTACAGTTGTTGGGATCTGTATCGTGCTTGGGGTCATGTGTTGTGCTCCCCTGCCATTGCCCTGTTGTGCGGGGGCATCTTTAATTGTGTTGGCAATGTCGTTATGCAGGTCTGTATTGTGCAACACTGCTTATCATACAGGTGTTGGGGGCCTGTATTTGTGCTCCCCTGATGTTGCACAATCATATGTGGGGGGTCCTCTAGTCAGCTGTTGCCCACTGGCCAGCAGCTAGTGTGTGTGCAGGTCCTTACTGTGCAACATTGCTCGTACAGGCATTGGGTGTCTGTATTTGTGCTCCCCTGATGTTGCACAATCATGTGTGGGGTCCTCTGGTTCTACCTGCTCACTTGTGTGTTTCACACCAGTACATCTGGTCTGTTCCCCAGCTACTCTGGGTGATAACTTATGTAGGGTGTGTTTTTGGCTACTCCAAGAAAATGTGCAGTAGTGTGCTGTAATGTGTAGTAGCATGTGCTTAGCTGTTGGTAGTTTGTGTTGCTGCACCCGTACATCAGGTCTGTTCCCCGGTGTTACGGATATGCCTATCCTTATAAAAGACAGTTAATTAACTAGACGTTATTTGATCACTGAACGCTTAATTATAAGTACTTGTGATCAATTAGACAATTAGGACATACTTGTTACTTAGCATGAGTCAGCTATGATGTCATTTAGTAATTACGTAAATATATTATATATAGAATGAAGTATGTTACTATAATTATATACTGTAGAAACTATATAAGTAGCCATCGAACAGTTCTCAGGCATGCATATGTATGAGAGTGAGCTATATGTATCAAAGTGGTTACGAAGTCAGTCCTGGAGTTCCTGCCGTTGGTTTTATTATTCCTTCCTTTTCAAGTCCATACTAACCTGTGGCCGGAATCTCCTATTGACTGTTTCGTTGTGCGCAGACGACAGATAAGTTTCTGAACTTTAGTTTAGTTTAGTTTTAATCTTTATGTACATTTTCAATATCTGTTCTAAGTTTCTTGTTAGTTAAATAAATAATTGTAAGAACCAAACAGCTGAGGTTACACTTTTTGTTGCGTATAGCGGTCACGTAACACCCAGCTACTCTGGGTGATAACTTAATATGTAGGGTGTGTTCTTGGCTACTCCGAGAAAATGTGCCGTAGTGTGCTGTAATGTGTAGTAGCATGTGCTTAACAGTACCGGCTTATCCGGTTTATGCTTAGTGTAATTTAAGTTTATTGGGCTCTTCAGCTGCTCTTAAGTCCAGCTCGTTGCTTGCTGTTGTTTGCTTTGTACTTGTCCACCTGGTCTGGAAAGGGCCCGTTTGTTGCTTTTCTATGTTGCAGGAGTGGGCCTTTGCTTCTGGCTTTACGTACAGGTTCCGTTCAATGATGGTCACCTGGATGTTGGTCCTTCAATTGCAACTTTCGCCATTTCTCTGTTGGTTTGCCCCTGGTGGCTTGCTTAGGTCCAGGTCGGGATGGTAATTTCGGAACCATTGATTATCATTTGGTAAGTTACTTCTTCACTTTATGTGTGACAGTAGTTTATTTATTTATTTATTTATTTATTTATTTATTTATTTATTTATTTATTTATTTATTTATTTATTTATTTATTTATTTATTTATTTATTTATTTATTATGTTTTAGCCAACAGTGTATAAAGAATATTTATACCTTCACACAAATAAATATATACATAATTAAACGACAGACGAACATGCACATATACAAACTAAACTTTAAGAGAAGTGGCAAGGATAGCCGCAACAGCGTGTGCCAATTACTGCGGTCCCATACATAAATAGATTAATAAGAGGAAAAACAAAAACAAAACCCAAAAAAGTTCAATTCAGATCAAAAGAAAAATAAATAAAAGAACGATGAAAATCCGCATAGTAAAAGCTGTCAAGTACAACAGCGAAGGTCACCAAGCAAGCTCCGGGCGGAATTACACTTGAGACAAACTGTTCTCCATGACCGAGGTTCATCTGGATCGTATGCAGAGTCCAGCGCGAGAATGTAATAAGATTTAATTTGATTTTTAAAGTTGTTGAGTGTTATTCCATTTAATCTTAACTCATTTGGCAGGACATTCCACGTTCTGCACGTTCTTGAAAAAAATGAGCGTTGAAAAGTGAGAGTTTTCCATTTTGGTGGCCGGAATTGAACAAGTTCGGGAGATGAGTAGAATCTGGTTATTCGTTTTGGTTGGTATGGAACAGGTAGGAGTTGATGATCAATAATTGCTAGACCGTTAACAGCTTTGAAGAAGAAAATCAAATCAAGATATTCATGCCAGTATGAGAGAGGAGTTAGGTATAGTGATTGCAAGCGTTGTTTGTAAGTTGTAGAAGAACGAAATGGAAGATTAAGAATGACTTTGGTTGCTCGACGTTGGACTCTTTCGATACGCTTGATTAATTCCACCGATTGTGGAGACCATACTTGGGTTGCGTAGCCAAAGTGAGGTCGAACGATGGATAAATAAAGGGTTCGACGAACGCCAAAGTCTTTGATATCTGTAATTGAACGACGTACCATTCCTAGCATCTTGTTTGCTTTGGTACACTGGGCCGCCACTTGTTTTGACCATATCAAGTCGTTAGAAACCCATACACCTAGGTCTCGTTCTGATTCGATTTTTTCGATTGGTTTGCCTTTTAAGTAGTATACACTCTTTACAGGCGCCTTTTTACGGGTGATACTTTGATGTTTTGTCTTGACCTCATTGAAGCGAAGACCAGAACGCGTTGACCATGCATCTAAACTATTCAAGTCAGCTTGGAGAAGATCAGCCTCAACATGAGATTCAATCTTTTTAAAGAGCTTTGTATCGTCAGCAAAACAGGCAACGCTTGACGATACAACGGAGTCTGGCAAGTCATTCACGTACAATAAGAAAAGAATTGGTCCGAGGATCGATCCTTGTGGTACACCTGAAGTTACAGGCAGTGAAGATGAGGTTGCTCCAGGTATGGTGACACGTTGTTTACGTCCCAGTAGATACGATCCAAACCATGAGTGGAGACTACCGCCGATGTTAATTTCTCGCAACTTCTCCAGTATCTGACTGTGGGACACCCTGTCAAAAGCTTTACTCATGTCTAAGTAGACAACATCAGTTTGCTTGCTGTTATCAAGTTGCTGACCAATATATTCCAGTACTTGGACTAGCTGTGTGGTACAAGACTTTCCCGGAATAAAACCATGTTGATTTGGATTCAAAAAATGAAGCAGGTGGTCTCTAATTTTTGCCAAAACGCAACGTTCGAGTAATTTAGACACGTTTGAAAGAAGAGAAATTGGCCTGTAGTTCTCTGAAAATTCTTTGTTTCCTTTCTTGAAAACAGGAACAATGTTTCCAATTTTCCATTCTTCAGGAAAGGTACCGGATTGTAAAGATAAGTGAGAATGAACCCAAACTGGTGGCTGCGAAGGAGACTACGAGTGTATTGCATTTCATGTGAAGGTGGCTTGGTATACATCAGGGGATATGGGAAGGAGCTCCCAACTCGCCTGAAGGAGCACAAGACATGTTGCATAAAAGCCCACATAATAAATCTGCTGTTGCCAACACACTTCGAAGTATGACCATCATGTTAAGTGGGATGAGTTGTCACTCTTAGCCGGCAACAAGCAATACTTCATATGAAGAACAAGGGAAATTATCTATTGAGATTGCAAAACACCACTATCTCTCAGGAGCGACAGCATTAAACAGCCCGTGGTGTGCCCTATTCGGAGAACATTGTTGATTTTGTTTTTCTAATTAATATAATTAACGTGATCGCCATCGTATTCTTAGGTGTTTAATTCATCAGTTGCTTAGTTTATAAATGACGTGAGCCAGTAACTTATTGTTATTGCTCCGATGAAGGTCTGAGTCGTCAGGCCAAAAGCTTAGCAAATAAATATTTTACGTGGCGTTTCTACAAAACTTAACTATAATTCTCTCATTTCTTTTATTCTCTTGTGTTGTTTTTTGTTTTTATTTTCTTAATTATTCTTTTATTTATTTTTTTCTCATTTTTTATCGCCCAGAAGATTACTTGGAAAAATAAAAAAAATAAATTGTTCGCTAGTTAATAAAGGCTAAATAGAGAAACTATGCTATGCTTCCAATTTTTGTAGTTTTATTTTATCAATTATATTTCAGTTCTTACACATTGTTATTTATTTTTATTTTTTTTTATTTTTATTTATTAACTTTGCCATGATTGTCATATTACAAATATAAATATAGACATTGAGACAACAGGCTGGGCAACCGCAACAGCTAATGCCAATTACTGCGGCCCCAAAACAGATAGAAACACTTTACGAATTACAAAATCTAAACTATACAATGTACAAGATAAACAATAAAGGATAGGCGACACAGTACACATAGTCTATTAACAACACGATGGTAGGATGTTCGTAAGATTCCTCGCTGAATGACATTTAACACACACAGTTTTCCAAGTGCGTGGGTCTTCTACGTTATAGCTATTTTGCAATGCTAAAAGATAGTAGTTAAATTATTATAGTGATTTCTTAAATTCTGTAAAAGTTCTGTTTTTTGATGTTATAGATTTAGGTAGTATATTCCAGGTTCTTGTTGTCCGAATTGGATATGATTTTTGGTAAGTTGAGGTATTGCATTTCTTTATTTGATATTTGTAGCAGGTAGAGTCAAATGATCTTGTTTGTCTTTGATGTTGAGGAGTTGGAAGGATGTTTTTATCTAGGGTGATTATATCATGATTTGCCTTGTAAAAGAATAGTATGTCCAGATATTCGTGCCAGTAACCAAGGGGAAGTAACTTAGAAGTGAGAAGTCGTTCCGTGTAGCTAATGTCGCAGCTGAAGGGGAGACCCTTGTGAAATTTTGTCTGATTTCAATAGAATTCAAAAAAACAACCAAAGTTGAAGCTATATGCGTGTATATAAGAGGAAAACTGTAATTGTAGGGATATGTTAGTGTAGGTTAAAGTTATTTTCAACCTATGTGCCAAAAGACTGCTAGTATAGGAAAAACACGTCCAGTATTTTTACAAGTTTACAGTTTCAACAGGGTTTCAACAGCTGGCATCGCGCCGTTATTAACGTGATCCCAACGTATCATGGCTATCACATACCAATTTAAAGCCAATTAACCATGGAAGACGTTTATAAAATCTAAAATTATGGAAAATATAATGGTTATCCGTTGTATTTACCGAAAGAAAAAATAAGAGTGTAAAATTCTTAGGAATTTAATTTATAGTTTTGAAATTTCTAACATTGTAATCACTGATAAATTACCTACAATTTTTACAATTTTTGACGTCAACACGGTCAGATCCGGGGGAGGAATTTTAAGTACTCTGTACCGGGGGAGTCGGAAAAGCCGTAATGCAAATTAAACAACAGATGCTGGTTCGTTTAGTTTTCACTGTTTAACAACAAATACAGTCAAAAGATGGCAAGTACACAACACGAAATATTGTTAAGGCACTAACTGCCCCTAAGATTACTTTAAAACGTACAATTTAAGACTTGGAATTGAATTCTTTGTAGATTTTATAGTCTGTTTTTCAGTTTATATTATCGTGAAGTTTCTTCGTTGTCAGTACGGAAGAAAAACAACGAAATTTAAAGGTTTTACACCTCAATAATAGAAACAAATACAAGAAATTAGCATCTTAAACCTTATTGAGTACTTCTTGTGTCATTACTGTACATTCGTTTAATGTTTTTAGTCTGTTTTCAATCGACGAAAGCTTACTGAACTTTAATAGTGCAGCCATCTTGGGTAGTGGGCACGTCATCATACAACTGGCACGCAAAATCCGGCCTAATGCCCCATCCAGTTTTATTGAGATCAGTGAATCAGCCCTTTAAATTGCGCAAAATAATCTGTGCATCGCAGGTGGCATGCAGGCAGGGAAAACTGTGACGGTGTGACCGCTGATAGAATCAGAGCAATCCGCAATTCGCGCTCGTGCAGTTCCGTTGCAAATTTTATGACGTAATGAATAGTGCTAATGAAATATCCATGATCCTTTGTTCTTACTAGTATAATTATTAAGACGCAACAATGGGCGTGACGTCATAATCAATGCTTGTAGTAATTGAGTGAAATTGCGACTGCACGTACGTTTTGGTAGAGCAGTTTAAATTAAATTTTTTTAAAGCTTTTGTTGTGAAAATGAATAATCTCAAGGTTACAAACACAACTCTTTGGATTCACGAGGAATATAAGATGATTTTGTGGAATTTAGTTGAAGACATCCGATTTTTAAAAAGTTTACAAAGAGCAAAACATGGAGTGGAAGGAAATCATTTTGTTGATAACTTTATCGCAGAAGTAAAATTGCGTGTAGTTTTTGGTAGAACACAAGAGGAACTGTTTCGTAATGGCGTAGCTTATCTGCAAAGTAACCAGAAGCAAGGTAAATACTTAAAAAACAATGTGATTTTCTAAAATTACGTTATACATAGATAAACAGATTATCACCGACTGTCTCAATTGAAAAGCTTTTATAGACTGGGATTCTTTGAAATGTTTGTTTATATCGGATTTCAGCTTTTATTTGTTTTATTTTAAAGTAATTTATCACCGCGGTTAGTCCCCGAGCCTGGGCGTAGGGCCGAAGGCCCGGAGCCCGGTGAGGGTGCTAATCTCGACACGCGTGGAGTCATTTTACACGCGTGGACAAACGTGATATGCGAACGAATTTCTGTGATCTGAATATTTATATATATATATATATATATGTGTGGACGGACCATCCGCGGTTAAGATTGTGGAGTACTGGGGACAATATAGTTCTTGACAAAAAGATTTGAACGAACAACATAATTTATTCTTGACAAAAAGACTTGAGAAAGGAGTTTTTGGGAAACGTATATCACTTTTGAAAGAACAGAAACAAATCAACATCTACGTATAAAACAAAACAACGTCTTGAGAAGGAAACCCGTCAAACCGAAACTCGAAAGGAGGAGAAAGCAAGAGTGAAGCTTGAAAACCGACGAAGAAATAAAGGCCGGCGAAACGGTTTTAGTTTACGGTAAAAATATAGAGCAGCCGCTCTCAGTAATCACGAGCATTTAGTAGCAAAACTGTTCGAGTTTCCCAATTTCCTTATGTATATCCTATCACTGTTAATTTTGTTTTCTCTTTTGTGTGTCCTTAAAATTTTATCTGTGGCTGCCGTCTTAATATCTTTTTTCAAATAGTTTTCTTATTGTCAAAACCACTTGTGACTAACGTAGCTTGTCCATAATTTGGCATAAAAATCGGAAAAGGAGCATTTTTCTTCTTCTGTAAAACGCACAAATGCTGTTGAAATATTTATTAGCATGTAGGTGAAGACAATTTCAGCACTTTGAAATGTCATATTGCCGTGGAAGGCTGCCAGGTTTGAAAACTGTTTTCAGATGCTGTAGCGATGTTTTTTGTACATGGAAAGAAAGAAATGTACAATATAACCCTAATATTTTGACAAAATTTTTCCGCCTGCCTCGGTAGTCTGGTGGTTAACATAGTCGACTTGCACGGTAATATGGTTGAGTTCAAACCCTGGAAGCAACGTGCAATTTCTTTATCTCAATATTTCTCACGAAATATCATCCTTAAATTTTTCTTTGTTCCTCGTTACCTTTTTCTTCAAAAAATAGATTTATTAAAACTACAGTTTTTTAATTTCAAACATTCTACTAGAATTAAAACTATATTTTAATCAACAGGAGTGGCTATTTCCAGTCCCCCAATAAAAAAAAGCGCAAGGGGAATATCAGGAGATATTTACAAAAATTCATGCAAAAGCGGGCGAGGGGTTATTGCGTTCATGTATTTCTAGTATATTAGGTATTTTCGCATGCATTTAAGTTTTTTTTGCGACGAGAGCAATTTTTTCCAATTCGAAAGCTATGAAAACACTGGTGAAATTAAATCTTAGTTTTACGACAAACCATGTAATTACTTATAAAGGGCAAAGTTATGCAAGAGCGATGTTATATCCAGAGAAATGTTTTAAAAGTACATGTACCTTTAATATCACTGAATCCTCACTCGGTGCTTGGCAACACTCCAATTTCCCTCGCTCTGTCGACGTGCCTGTGACTTTTTTTATTATCACAACTGAGCAAATGTTTGTAAAGTTTCCAGTGTATTCAGTCCTCTAGCTGGATTAAAAGTTTAAAGTCTTGCGATAGTTTACATTAGTTCAAAGTAAATAAAAAACTAAAAAAAAGAGAAAAACCTAATTTTATATACACATTTTTTGAAATTTGGTTCACTGTTGCTAAGTAACAAAGCGACCAATCACCAACCTCGTACCCAGGGCCGTTTGTAGGGAACTGGGCCAAGATGGCGAATAAAAACAAAATGGCGGGAACAAATGGCCCTTGTGGAAGCTAGCCTGGTACCCTGGCCGAATTTGAAAAGAAATATGGGCCAGGTAACCACTAATCTCATTCTCACATCATCAGGACTAAATCCATTTATGACGAATCGTCATAATGATTTACAAATTACAATGTAATCTCTCGCGCCGTGGACAAGACCAAAACGTGACAAGGTCAAATACAATTTTAAAAAACAAAACAAAATCAAACCATCTAATTTATGCAATAAGTTCTTGACCAATCAGAGACTGAGATAGCCTAGCCTACACCAGGGCCATTTGTTCCCGCCATCTTGGCCCAGTTTCCTACTAATGGCCCTGGGTATGAGGTTGACCAATCACATGTAAGTGCAAGTAACCAATCAACATGCAAGTAATTTTGCATATGTCAATTTTGGAATTTTATTGTTTTTTGTAGCCTCCTCGGCAGGCAACTCTTTAGTTTTCTACTGCAAAAACGAAAGGAATGCCGCAAATCCCAGGATTTTGCCCTCTATGTTAGTATTATCAAGGGGATTATATTTACTCTTGCAATGATCGGTAATGGTGTCTCCAAATCCGCCATGTGTCCTAGTTTGTTATAGCTTTTATCAGACTTGAGACTTTACAAGCACTGAAAGCACATACTAACATAACAGTAAGAATATACTAACAGTACAGTACAGTGCAGTGCAGTGCAAATAGTTACTTTTAAACAAACTGTCGGATTCTAGCTACGTGACTAATTGCTTTAATCAGTTCCAGGGTCTGGTGAAAACCGGCTGGTGAAAACCGTTTTATTTCTAACAGTGGCGATTCTGTTCATTCGCAGATCATGTTGACAAGCAACAGTTTTAGTCATCGAAAAAATAATTACAAAACAAGTCCCTAACTCAACTTAAAACCGAACTGGTGCATGTAATTCAAATAAATAATGAAACGCTTTTTTCTGATCATTTTGACTTCTGTGTTAAAAATTATATATAGTTTGCGTTGTCTCAGAGTCACCACTCAGTGAATCAATCAAAATGTAGAAATCCTTAAATCTACCTCTAAAATTGTTTGTTCAAGGTGGCCCCTTACAGTTTCTAGAAAAATTGAAAATACACGTCTGAGAGTCCAAAACACATTCATAAACAATTCGGAAAAAGAATAAAACTAAATGTTATACATAGTTAAACCGTCTGACAATCAAAAACTGTTACCAAATAAATAGCAACAGTTGTTGCTATGGCAACAGTGACGTTTCAAAATAACTGCCAATTACCATTCAAACTAATTTAATTCGAAAAAAACTTTGGTGACCCCCCATTTCTTTTTTTCATGAAAACTTTTCTTGAAGTATGAGTAATCAATAGGTCGATTTAAAAAAAATCTGTAGAATTTAAAAATTAACTAACATGATTTTTCCGGGGGGGGGGAATTATTCGTTCTATAGAATTTTTTTGAAATCGGCCTATTGATTACTCTTACTTCAAAAAAATGTTTTAATGGAAAAAAAATTGGTCCCCAAAGTTTTTTTCGAATTAAATAAGTTTGAAGGGTAATTGGCAGCCATTTTGAAACGTCATTGTCGCCATAGCAACAACTGTTGCTATTTAGTTGGTAACAGTTTTTGATTGTCAGAATGTTTAACTATGCATAGCATTTAGTTTTATTCTTTTTCCGAATTGTTTATGCACGTGTTTTGGACTCTCAAACTTGTATTTTCCATTTTTCAAGAATCTGTATGGGGCCACCTTAACAATAGACCTTTTCACCAATAGCGGCGCCATCTTGAATTCGCAATGCATTATGGTCTATCCAGGGTAGCAAGCTCCATTAAAAGGGCGATTGCGTAGTGTTGAGACACAATGCGGTATTTTTTTCTCTATAAATACTTTCGTGGCAAAAATATCTAAATATAATAATTGTCATATTGGTAAAAGCAATAATTCTCGTACGTATAAGGATACATTTGCCATGCATCTATCCTTACACGTCCGAGAATTGTTGCTTTTACCAATATGACAATTATTATATTTAGATATTGTTCCCACGAAAGTATATATAAAAAAAAATTACCGCATTGTGTCTCAACAATACGCAATCGCCCTTTTAATAGAGTTTGCTACCCTGGATAGACCATAATGCATTGCGAATTCAAGATGGCGCCCCTATTGGTGAATAGGTCTATTATGTGTCAGTCAAGTCCAAGCGTGCCCATGCCCCCCCCCCCCCCCCCCGGGGCAACCCTGGCCATTTGAAAAATGGTGCTAATTTCCTGCGGTAGGGATAAAAGGCAGGTGAAATGCCCCGCGGTGGGGCCAAAAATCTGTGGCGAATTCCCTACCCCGGGGAAAGTTGTAGCTGTACTTTTATCTGTTGCTGAACGATTCACAATATAAAAATCAGCATTTTATTATGAGCACTTATTTCAAACACCTCTACTAAACTCTCCACGTGTTTGCTTTTCAAACAAGACGCAAGAACTGTGTATCTTTCGCTTTAAACTCTTCCATAATCAAATCCAGCAGGCGACAGACAGTCCAAGCCATGACTTGAATCCGTTGATAAAAATACTAGAGGGACAGGAACGCATTTCAATTGCCCCTCCCCCCAATTTATTACTGAGCAAACGAAACAAGGCATAATATATATCTAATGGTCCTGGCAAAGACAATGAGAGTTTAAACCAACTAGTGGCACAAAATATCATTTTAATGAAACAAACTGAAGCCTAGATAAAACACAAGTTTTCAATTCCATTGTTTTGCATTTTTAAATCGAATCTTTTGCTACTATATTGATCTATCACCAATAGACAGTGAGTAGCTCAGCCAATCAGGATGCAAGATATGTAATAATCAACTAGTTGGTTTATGCAACTTAACATTATTAATTAGTATACATTATACATTATGCATTATGAAGCATGTCATTAATATTATTCTTTCACACTATAGAGATGGGAAGCAATGTCTTTGATGATTATTTGCTGAACGAACAGGATTTCCAGCCTAACAGGTATAACAATAGACCTGTCAAAGTGACAAAAGACGATCTTCAATCTGATGTGGTTAGTACTAGTCATATTAAATTGACAAATAAAGATCTTCATCCTGGTGATGACACCAAGAATTGTCCTGTTGCACAAACCAACGTGGAACTCCCGCCTGATGTGGACACCAATTGTCCTGTAGGACTAACCAACGCGGAACTTCAGCTTGTTGTTGACACTAATTGTCCTGTCGCGTCATCCAACACAGAATTTCAGCCTGAAGTGGATACCAATTGTGTTGTCGCGCCATCCAACGCAGAACTTCAGCCTGAAGTGGACACCAATTGTCTCGTCGCGTCGACCAACACAGAACTTCAGCCTGAAGTGTACACCAATTGTCTTGTCGCACCATCCAACGCAGAACTTCAGCCTGAAGTGGACACCAATCGTCTTGTCGCGCCAACCAACACAGAACTTCAGCCTGAAGTGGACACCAATTGTCTTGTCACGTCAACCAACATAGAACTTCACCCTGAAGTGCACGCCAGTTGTCTTGTCACGTCTTGCAACGCAGAACTTCAGCGTGAAGTGGACACCAATTGTCTTGTCGCGTCAACCAACACAGAACTTCAGCCTGAAGTGGACACCAATTGTCTTGTTGCGTCAACCAACACAGAACTTCAGCCTGAAGTGGACACCAATTGTCTTGTCGCGTCATCCAACACAGAACTTCAGCCTGAAGTGGACACCAATTGTCTTGTCGCGTCAACCAACATAGAACTTCAGCCTGAAGTGGACACCAATTGTCTTGTCACGTCTTCCAACGTAGAACTTCAACCTGAAGTGGACACCAATTGCCTTGTCGCGCCAACCAACATAGAACTTCAGGCTGAAGTGATCACCAATTGTCCTGTCGCGCCTCCCAGCGCAGAACTTCAACTTGCTGTGGATACCATTTGTCCTGTTGGACTAACCAACGCGGAATTTCAGCCTGTTGTGGACACCAAATGTCCTATCGAATTAAACAATACCCATGTTGATGAACCGCGTTTTGAAATTAAATCATCTGTCAGAACAACAGTTGGCGATGAAGAGACCCATCTTAATAGGCAGAGCGTTGACAATGTTTCACCACTCCGAGAAGAGACCTTTGATGACGTGTGGAAGAGTGCCGGACTTCCACTTACCAACAAAGTGTCTCTTCCCAGATGGTGGAACAAAGGCAGTGTTCCAACCTACACGCGTAAAAACGCACAACTTGTTCACGGTTGTTGACAGACGTGAACAAGTTGTTCTCGACAGCCGTGAACAATGTTGTGCTGCTCGCCGTGAACATGTTGTCAACAAGTTGTTCACCATATGTTCCAACATGCTTGTTCACGCCTGATGAACCAACAGACGTGAACAAGTTGTTCCAACATGATGTTACATGCATGGTACAACAGCATTGTTCCAGCATGATAAATTAACATTTGTGAGCAAGTTGTTAAAACAACATGTTACAATATGATATCTATCCGTTAAATTCTCGTTTTTTTGTGCACCCCCGGTTGTCTCGCTTATTAATTTTCTTATAAAATCACAAAAAATATTAATATCACTATTATTGAAGACGAAGATATCACGCAAACACATCCATGAATTTTTAAAAACGTTTATTGAAGTTATAATTTTAATACAAAGTCTCACGTATCCTCCAGTTTTCCCCGGTTCTCTGGCGGCGCTTTCAGTTCTTCTCCATTTCCATTTTCATTGATATTATTTAACTCCCACAACTATAGTTTATGCATAAAAAAATTTAAGAAGAAAAACAAAGGTTTAGGTTAATAACTTTCTGCTTTGAAATAGTGTAAACAAAAATTCTTTCACCTTTGCCTCAACAAAGCCAAGAGATCAGCATTCCGACTAATTTCGCGGATGGAAGAAAACAAAACGTAAACATATTTTTAGTAAACATTTTTGAGGCTTTTTAACACATCTTACCTTTTTGTAAATAAGCTAATATACTCCAGTTCACATGTACTTTCTAAAAAAAATAACGAGGAACGATAAACTATATTTGACACAAGAACATTAATATTCCAAAGTATAAAGTGTCTTTTCTCGTTTTGACAGTTAAATTTGCAGTTGTGTATCGTATAAAAATTTACTGTTTCTACTGACAGTATTGAACAGCGCGAACAAATAAACTTACCTAAAATTCTTTGCTTTCTCTTGGGTTTTAAGCTGGAAACAAAATGAGAGAAGGGACATGTATTAATTAATGATAGCATTTATAGCAATGCCAACGAGCTAAAATAACATTGAAGTTATTTAATATAATGTATTTATATTCTTACCTCTTTGAGATGGATAAATTTAGTGTATGCCAGTCTAATCTTGACAAAGTTTTACCAAGTGATTTGTTCACACAGAAGACTATTCCTCAGTCCATTGGCAGTGCAGCAAAGGGAAAATAAAACGAGGGAAAAACCAGTGGGAAAACCCGTTTCAACACATGAAAACATCGTTTCAACGATGCCCGCTGTTGTTCCGTCAAGGAGCAAAGTTCAAATGAACTATGCTCACGTGAGATTACGCGTGATCTTCACGTGACCGTGGTCCATAGTCTCCTCGCGTGTTTGTTCACGAACAGTGACAATGCTGTAACAAGTTGTTGAAGGAACAACTTGTTCACGCCTGTTGGAACAACGAAAAAACAACTTGTTGATTCGACAACGTTGTTCATGCATGATGGAACATGTTGTTATGGCATGATGAAATAACAACGATGAACAACATTGTTACAACAATGGTGAACATGGTTGATGTATCAACACGTTCTTCGGTTGTTGCAACATGCGTGAACAACGGTTGTTGTTTCATCAAGCTGTAACAACTTGTTGAAACAATGATGAACAATGTTGTTCATGTATCAATGTTGTTCACATATGATAACAAGTTGTTACAGCATTGTTCAGGCAACAATGCTGTAACAACTTGTGAGATTTTTACGCGTGTAGATGGCTACACTCATGGCGCAACATAAAGTCATCAGCAAAATGGCAGATGCGATGCATCCAGTGTCCGAATCGCATGTGTCTTTGATTTGGCAGATAACACAAATATGATAGCCCCCAAATTGCCAATGTCTGATATGCATGAGTGAATGACTCAAGATATATTTGTAAATTTTGTGCGGATGCAGATATCATATATTTAACTCATTTTGCATGCATGGATGCAGATATATTTAACCCATTTTGTTGTGGATGCAGTTCAAATTTGAGAAAAATGCACAGGGGAGATCTTCCCTGCAAACGACAAACTTTACAATCTGGGATGGGGGCATATGCCAGTGGCCCAGTGGTGCCAGACACACCCTATTTTTCCAAATTGCGCATGCAAAATATTACTTCTGGTATGTTGTTGTCTGAAGTTTTTGGCATGCATTTTTTCCCAGTTTTTATATGTATTTATGAAATAAAAATAATTAACATCATGTGATGTATGTGTTGTACTGTTGTCGTTCCACAGGTCCCTTGGGGTTCTACTTGGGGGTATCAATTCCACCATTCCCGTTGCTGAGTTAATGAGCATACATGCTCAGAGCTCATTTGTGTACTGGCTGATGTCTGTGACACTTCGCACACACCCACACACCTGTGGTAGGTGTATCACTTAGTCCAGGTGGTTGAGCCGTGGCCATTCCTCGGCTTGATCTTGCTCAGTTCTGCAAGTAGGATTTGTATTGCTACTGGTGACCCTAGTGCCTGCAGTCATTGCGGGGTGGGTATTTGTCTTCCTTGCGGTGCTACAGTTGTGGACCGGGTACTGCATTTGCACTACATGTACTTTGCAATCATACAGATGCTAGGTGGTTGCATGTGTGCTACTTTGCTATCATAATATTGTTGCTGGGGGGGGGGGGGGGGGGACTGCTTTTGTGCTAATGTTCCTTGCTGTCTTACAGTTGCTAGGTGGTTGCAGGTGTGCTACTTTGCTATTATATTGTTGCTAGGTGGTTGCAGGTGTGCTACTTTGCTATTATATTGTTGCTAGGTGGTTGCATGTGTGCTACTTTGCTATCATAATATTGTTGCTGGGGGGGGGGGGGGGGGGACTGCTTTTGTGCTAATGTTCCTTGCTGTCTTACAGTTGCTAGGTGGTTGCAGGTGTGCTACTTTGCTATTATATTGTTGCTAGGTGGTTGCAGGTGTGCTACTTTGCTATTATATTGTTGCTAGGTGGTTGCAGGTGTGCTACTTTGCTATTATATTGTTGCTAGGTGGTTGCAGGTGTGCTACTTTGCTATCTTATTGTTGCTGGGAGATTGCATTTGTGCTATTGTACCTGGCTATCGTACAGTTGCTAGGTGGTTGCATGTGTGCTATTTTGCTATTATATTGTTGTGGGGGACTGCATTTGTCCTTATGTACCTTGCTATCATGCCATTGCTAGTGGTCACATGTGTGCTGCTTTGCTATTATATTGTTGTGGAGGGGAGGGGGGACTGCATTTATGCCAGTGTACCTTGCTATCATACAGTTGCTACGTGGTTGCATGTGCGCTACTTTGCTGTAATCTTCTTGCTGGGGAGACTGCATTTGTGCTAATGTTCCTTGATGTCATACCGTTGTGGGGCTCCGCATTGCATTGGCACTATTTGCTATCCCACAGTTGCAGAGAGGCGGTGTTTGTGTTCCTGTACCCTGGGTGACTGCTTTGTCCTACAGTACCTCGCTGTAGTACTGTTGCTGGGGGTCTGCGTTGTGCTACGTTGCCATCATGTGCAGTTGCGGGGGACTCCTTTGTGCTACTTTGCTATACTACAGTTGTGGGGTGACTGTAGATGTGCTTTACTGCTGCTGTACAGTCATTGGGATCTGTATCGTGCTTGGGGCCATGTGTTGTGCTCCCCTGCCATTGCCCTGTTGTGCAGGGGCATCTTTAATTGTATTGGCGATGTTATTATGCAGGTCTGTACTGTGCAACACTGCTTATCATACAGGTGTTGGGGACCTGTATTTGTGCTCCCCTGCTGTTGCACAATCATATGTGGGGGGTCCTCTAGTCAGCTGTTGCCCACTGGCCAGCAGCTAGTGTGTGTGCAGGTCCTTACTGTGCAACATTGCTCGTACAGGCATTGGGTGTCTGTATTTGTGCCAGGGCTTCAAATTTGAATTTTTCAGCAGTATCCAACGAGATACTAGCAACTTAAAATCTGGTATCCACCCAGAAAATCTAGTATCCCACATTTGAATAGTAAATTATTTTTGTATTGTGACCAGTATACAAACAGTGCAGCTCCGCTGATTGATTTGAAATAATTGAAACCATTTACTAAATATTATATTTACAATTAAATGCATCTCACTCAAGTATCATGTTTACAATGGAATACATAACAATAACATTCCTCTTGTAGAGTTGTTGTTTGCCTTTGGCATTTTTTTGAGCGCGCCTTTCCTGCTCAGTCGAACTCGATCGCCTTTCACTTTGTTTATCTTTTTGTTTATCTTTTTGATAATTTATTTCAATATGTGGTCTTTCTTCAACTTGTTCATCAGTTAATATTTGCTGTGTCTCAGTAGATTTTTTTGTTCACCCAGTTTGTATAACGTATTTATCTTAACATTTTGCCAACATATTTTGAATATGAGTGCGTCAAGATGAGCTATTTCCGTTGACAGCGTGGCGTGAAACGGTGAAATGTATACGTTACTATTGTTGTAATTAACTTCAGCCAATCACTTCAAGGCTAGTTTAATAGTCACACACTGATTGGCTGGGCTGAAGATAATTAATGCATGAAGATTATAGCCTGCGTGCGGGCTAGTAGATAACGCTTCTTATTTTGAATTTCGAAGCGCCCAGAATTATCAGTCGCGGACAGAATTTTTTTCGGTATCCCTCGGGATACTGAGCTTGTGATTTCCAGTATCCAAATTTAAAATCTGGTATCGCCGGGATATCGGGATACCGCAAATTTGAAGCCCTGACTGTGCTCCCCTGATGTTGCACAATCATGTGTGGGGCCCTCTGGATCTACCTGCTCACTTGTGTGTTTCGCACCAGTACATCTGGTCTGTTCCCCAGCTACTCTGGGTGATAACTTATGTAGGGTGTGTTTTTGGCTACTCCAAGAAAATGTGCAGTAGTGTGCTTTATGAAATAACATGTATACTACGCGAGCCCTGATTGGTCAATTGCCGTGTTTGGACCAGAGTATCCAAACCAGGAAAATTCCAGCCAAAACGATTTTTTTGAAAATGTCGGACAGTACATGTATACCATATTCACTTGTGATTATTTTATAAAAGAAATACCAAATGTGTTTTTCCGTATTTCGAGACCCTTATCCAAACACTTGGGAAGTTGCTCGACTTTCGAAAAGCTAAAAACACTCGCCTACGGCTCGTGTTTTGTTACGCTTTTCTCCAGTCTCGCAATTTCCCACGTGATTGGATCAGTGTATCCAAAGTTCCAAACACGGAAAACCATTTGGTATTTCTTTAGTAATGTGTAGTAGCATGTGCTTAGCTGTTGGTAGTTTGTGTTGCTGCTCCCGTACATCAGGTCTGTTCCCCGGTGTTACGGATATGCCTATCCTTATAAAAGAGAGTTAATTAACTAGACGTTATTTGATCACTGAACACTTAATAAGTACTTGTGATCAATTCGTACATACTTGTTACTTAGCATGAGTCAGCTATGATGTCATTTAGTAATTACGTAGATATATTATATATTGGAATGAAGTATGTTACTATAATTATATACTTTAGAAACTATATAAGCAGCCATCGAACAGTTCTCAGGCATGCATATGTATGAGAGTGAGCTATATGTATCAAAGTGGTTACGAAACTCAGTCCTGGAGTTCCTGCCGTTGGTTTTATTATTCCTTCCTTTTCAAGTCCATACGGATTGTTATACCTGTGCCGGAATCTTCTATTGACTGTTTCGTTGTGCGCAGACGACAGATAAGTTTCTGAACTTTAGTTTAGTTTTAATCTTTATATACATTTTCAATATCTGTTCTAAGTTTCTTCTTAGTTAAATAAATAATTGTAAGAACCAAACAGCTGAGGTTACACTTTTTGTTGCGTATAGCGGTCACGTAACACCCGGCTACTCTGGGTGATAACTTAATATGTAGGGCGTGTTCTTGGCTACTCCGAGAAAATGTGCCGTAGTGTGCTGTAATGTGTAGTAGCATACTAGCATGTGCTTAACAGTACCGGCTTATCCGGTTTATGCTTAGTGTAATATAAGTTTATTGGGCTCTTCAGCTGCTCTTAAGTCCAGCTCGTTGCTTGCTGTTGTTTGCTTTGTACTTGTCTACCTGGTCTGGAAAGGGCCGTTTGTTGCTTTTCTATGTTGCAGGAGTGGGCCTTTGCTTCTGGCTTTGCGTACAGGTTCCGTTCATTGATGGTCACCTGGATGTTGGTCCTTCAATTGCAACTTTCGCCATTTCTCTGTTGGTTTGCCCCTGGTGGCTTACTTAGGTCCAGGTTGGTATGGTAATTTCGGAACCATTGATTATCATTTGGTAAGTTACTTCTTCACTTTATGTGTGACGGTAGTTCTGTTAGGAGAGGGTAATTCTTGGCAATATTGCTACAAGTTAGTTGGGGTTTAGGCTTGCCTGGAGCTGCTCTACCTTTAAGACCGCTCCCGTCTTGGTGGATCGCCTGTTCCTGTAAACTGTTCCTCAGCTATTAGGGCAAACCCTCTTTGACGGAGCTACACCCTCCAAAGGTCGTAGTTTACATTACTGTATCCTTGTTTAGGCACACAAGTGTGGGTACAGTAGTTAATGGCGAGGTATCAAGCCCTATGCCAGACATTGCAGGATTGTTAACTTCTGCACGCACTTTGCAAAGAATGAAGTCTGGCAGTAGTGGCCAGACCGGAAAGTGTATAAAATGCACAACGGAGATTCGTATATTTCTTATATGCAGGCAGTTGTCAGCTTAAAACTGGAACGGAGATCTCCATCGTGTGGTACAAACTTTCCAGTCTGGAGTGGTGGTGGCAGGCCAGGGTGCATTTTAGGTTGGTCACAACTCACGCTGAAGATCTTCAGCATGGACCTCAAGAGCGCTTGGTGTACTGGTGTGCAATCGTAGTGCCCATACTGGTGTATGGTGTGTACATATCTATCCGGTGTTTTATTTTTTTCGCATTGCATTTGAGCAGCTGTTTTCGGATCATGAGAGTACAAATATCCTTGAATCGCTGAAGTTCGTCTTCCAACTTTGTTCCCATGCACTTTGTGACTCGTACCAGCAAGGAAGGATCCTGGAATAACAAGTAGAGGTGTGTGTTGGATTGGATTGACCTTCAGACCTTATAATCCAAGGGTATGCCTAAACTAGTGTCAATCCAAATCCGATCAGCCAAAGCCATAAAATCATAGTCCGGACATTTTACACATTAAAGTTACCAGCATTCGCTGGCATTCATGAGACAGCATATATATTATTATGAGCTTGATGTTATTCAGCTTCATATTGCAGGCAGTGGTGCTTTTAACTTTATTTCATGTACAGTACAGGTATTCATATTCATATTCATATTCGTATTCGTATTCGTATTCGTATTCGTATTCATATTCATATTCATATTCACAGCTAATACAATATCATCTTATTGATTCTATTTACGCAAAACTTTTACTAAACTATAAGCAATAGTCTTTGAAATATCGGTTCAAATGGTTAGCTCAAGCCTCAAGGTCGAAGGTCAGGTTTCCAGATGTTGGAAGTCTGACTCTGATTAGGAATTTGCTGCTCGGGTAAGCAGCCAGTAGTTGGGGGGGGGGGGGGAGTGAGAATGAACCCAAACTGATGGCTGCGAAGTGAGACTACGAGTGTATTGCATTTCATGTGAAGGTGGCTTGGTATACATCGGGGGATATGGGAAGGAGCTCCCAACTCGCCTGAAGGAGCACAAGACATGTTGCATAAAAGCCCACATAATAAATCTGCTGTTGCTAAACACACTTCGAAGTATGACCATCATGTTAAGTGGGATGAGTTGTCACTCTTAGCCAGCAACAAGCAATACTTCATATGAAGAACAAGGGAAATTATCTATTGAGATTGCAAAACATCACTATCTCTCACGAGGGACAGCCATTAAACAGCCCGTGGTGTGCCCTATTTGGAGAACATTGTTGATTTTGTTTTTCTAATTAATAAAATAAACGTGATCGCCATTGTATTCTTAGGTGTTTAATTCATCAGTTGCTTAGTTTATAAATGACGTGAGCCAACAGCTTATTGTTGTTGCTCTGATGAAGGTCTGAGTCGACAGAGCGAAAGCTTAGCAAATAAATATTTTACGTGGCGTTTCCACAAAACCGTTTGTAGGGAACTGGGCCAAGATGGCGAATAAAAACAAAATGGCGGGAACAAATGGGCCTTGTGGAAGCTAGCCTGGTACCCTCGCCCAATTTGAAAAGAAATATGGGCCAGGTAACCACTAATCTCATTCTCACATCATCAGGACTAAATCCACTTATGACGAATCGTCATAATGATTTACAAATTACAATGTAATCTCCCGCGCCGTGGACAAGACCAAAACGTGACAAGGTCAAATACAATTTTTAAAAAAAAATTCAAAATCAAACCATCTAATTTATGCAATAAGTTCTTGACCAATCAGAGACTGCGATAGCCTAGCCTACACCAGGGCCATCTTGGCCCAGTTCCCTACAAATGGCCCTAGGCATGAGGTTGACCAATCATATGTAAGTGCAAGTAACCAATCAACATGCAAGTAATTTTGCATATGTCAATTTTGGAATTTTATGGCTTTTTGTAGCCTCCTCGGCAGGCAACTCTTTAGTTTTCTCCTGCAGAAACGGAACGAATGCCGCAAATCCCAGGATTTTGCCCTCTATATTAGTATTATCAAGGGGATTATATTTACTCTTGTAATCATCGGTAATTGTGTCTCCAAATCCCGGCTGCCAATCTCTCAAGAGGGACAGCATTAAACAGCCCGTGGTGTGCCCTATTCGGAGAACATTGTTGATTTTGTTTTTCTAATTAATAAAATTAACGTGATCGCCATTGTATTCTTTGGTGTTTAATTCATCAGTTGCTTAGTTTATAAATGGCGTGAGGCAGTAGCTTATTGTTATTGCTCTGATGAAGGTCTGAGTCGACAGGCCAAAAGCTTAGCAAATAAATATTTTACGTGGCGTTTCCACAAAACATAACTATAGTTCTCTTATTTCTTTTATTCTCTTGTGTTATTTTTTGTTTTTATTTTCTTAATTATTCTTTTATTTATTTTTTTCTCATTTTTTATCGCCCAGAAGATTACTTGGAAAAATAAAAAAAAAAATTGTTCGCTAGTTAGTAAAGGCTAAATAGAGAAACTATGCTATGCTTCCAATTTTTGAAGTTTTATTTTATACTAAGAGGGTTAGACGTACTATAATTCTCGCAATTATATTTCAGTTTTTACACATTGTTGTGAAATTTTGTCTGATTTCAATAGAATTAAAAAAACCCCCCAAAGTTGAAGCTATATGCGTGTATATAAGAGGAAAACTGTAATTGTAGGGATATGTTAGTGTAGGTTAAAGTTATTTTCAACCTATGTGCCAAAGGACAATGCTAGGAAAAACACGTCCAGTATTTTTACAAGTTTACAGTTTCAACAGGGTTTCAACAGCTAGCATCGCGCGTCTATTGACGTGATCCCAACGTATCATGGCTATCATATACCAATTTAAATTTAGCAATTTAGTGACAGCCATCTTAGGTAGTGGTCACGTCATCATGCAACTGGCACGCAAAATCCGGCCTAATGCCCCATCCAGTTTTATTGAGATCAGTGAATCAGCCATTTAAATTGCGCAAAATAATCGGTGCATCGCAGATGGCATGCAGACAGGGAAAACTGTGACGGTGTGACCGCTGAGAGAATCAGACCAGCCCGCAATTCGCGCTCGTGCAGTTCCGTTGCAAATTTTATGACGTAATGAATAGTGCTAATGAAATATCCATGATCCTTTGTTCTTACTAGTAATTATTAAGACACAACAATGGGCGTGACGTCATAATCAATGCTTGTAGTAATTGAGTGAAATTGCGACTGTACGTACGTTTTGGTACAGCAGTTTAAATTGAATTTTTTAAAAGCTTTTGTTGTGAAAATGAATAATCTCAAGGTTACAAACACAACTCTTTGGATTCACGAGGAATATAAGATGATTTTGTGGAATTTAGTTGAAGACATCCGATTTTTAAAAAGTTTACAAAGAGCAAGACATGGAGTGGAAGGAAATCATTTTGTTGATAACTTTATCGCGGAAGTAAAATTACGTGTAGTTTATGGTAGAAAACAAGAGGAACTGTTTCGTAATGGCGTAGCTTATCTGCAAAGTAACCAGAAGCAAGGTAAATACTTAAAAAACAATATGATTTTATAAAAGTACAGTTTACATATGTAAACAGATTATCACCCACGGTCTCAATTGAAAAGCTTTTATAGACTGGGATTCTTTGAAATGTTTGTTTATATCGGATTTCAGCTTTTATTTGGGTTTTTTTTAAGTAATTTATCACCGCGGTTAGTATATTAGGTATTTTCGCATGCATTTAAATTTTTTTGCGACGAGAGCAATTTTTTCCAATTCGGAAGCTATGAAAACACAGGTGAAATTAAATCTTAGTTTTACGACAAACCATGTAATTACTTATAAAGGGCAAAGTTATACAAGAGCTATGTTATATCCAGAGAAATGTTTTAAAAGTACATGTACCTTTAATATCACTGAATCCTCACTCGGTGCTCGACAACACTCCAATTTCCCTCGCTCTGTCGCTGTGCCTGTGCCTGTGCCTTTTTTTATTATCACAACTGAGCAAATGTTTGTGAAGTTTCCAGTGTATTCAGTCCTCTAGCTGGATTAAAAGTTTAAAGTCCTTCAATAGTTTACATTAGTTCAAAGTAAATAAAAAACTAAAAAAAGAGAAAAAACCTAATTTTATATACACATTTTTTGAAATTTGGTTCACTGTTGCTAAGTAACAAAGCGACCAATCACCAACCTCATACCCAGGGCCGTTTGTAGGGAACTGGGCCAAGATGGCGAATAAAAACAAAATGGCGGGAACAAATGGCCCTTGTGGAAGCTAGCCTGGCACCCTGGCCCAATTTGAAAAGAAATATGGGCCAGGTAAACACTAATCTCATTCTCACATCATCAGGACTGAATCCACTTATGACGAATCGTCATAATGATTTACAAATTACAATGTAATCTCCCGCGCCGTGGACAAGACCAAAACGTGACAAGGTCAAATACAATTTAAAAAAAAATACAAAATCAAACCATCTAATTTATGCAATAAGTTCTTGACCAATCAGAGACTGAGATAGCCTAGTCTACACCAGGGCCATTTGTTCCCGCTATCTTGGCCAGTTCCCTACAAATGGCCCTAGGTATGAGGTTGACCAATCATATGTAAGAGTTGCCTGCCGAGGAGGCTACAAAAAACCATAAAATTCCAAAATTGACATATACAAAATTACTTACATGTTGATTGGTTACTTGCACTTACTTTAGTTTTCTCCAGCAAAAACGGAACGAATGCCGCAAATCCCAGGATTTTACCCTCTATATTAGTATTATCAAGAGGATTATATTTACTCTTGCAATCATCGGTAATTGTGTCTCCAAATCCCGGTTGCCATGTGTCCTAGTTTGTTATAGCTTTTATCTTACTTGAGACCTTACAAGCACTGAAAGCACATACTAACAGTACAGTACAGTACAGTACAGTACAGTACAGTACAGTACAGTACAGTACAGTACAGTACAGTACAGTACAGTACAGTACAGTACAGTACAGTACAGTACAGTGCAGTGCAGTGCAGTGCAGTGCAGTGCAGTGCAGTGCAGTACAGTACAGTACAGTACAGTACAGTACAGTACAGTACAGTACAGTACAGTACAGTGCAGTGCAGTGCAGTACAGTACAGTACAGTACAGTACAGTACAGTACAGTGAAGTGCAGTACAAATAGTTACTTTTAGACAAACTGTCGAAGTCTAGCTACGTGACTAATTGCTTTAATCAGTTCCAGGGTCTGGTGAAAACCGTTTTCTTTTTAACAGTGGCGATTCTGTTTATTCACAGACCATGTTGCAAGCAACAGTTTTAGTCATCAATAAAAGAATTGCAAAACAAGTCCCTAAATCAAATTAAAACGGAACTTGTGCATGTAATTCAAATAAATAATGAAACGCTTTTTTCTGACATTTTGACTTCTGTGTTAAAAATTATATATAGTTTGCGTTGTCTCAGAATCACCACTGAGTGAATCAATCAAAATGTTACCTCTAAAATTGTTTGTTCAAGGTGGCTCCATACAGTTTCTGGAAAAATGGAAAATACAAGTCTGAGAGTCCAAAACATGTGCATAAACAATTCGGAAAAAGAATAAAACTAAATGTTATACATAGTTAAACAGTCTGACAATCAAAAATTGTTACCAAATAAATAGCAATAGTTGTTGCTATGGCAACAGTGACGTTTCAAAATGGCTGCCAACAATTACCATTCAAACTAATTTAATTCGAAAAAAACTTTGGTGACCCCGCATTTCTTTTTTTCATGAAAACTTTTCTTGAAGTATGAGTAATCAATAGGTCGATTTAAAAAAAAATCTATAGAATTTAAAAATTAACTAACATGATTTTTCCGGGGGGGAAATTATTCGTTCTACAGATTTTTTAAAAATCGGCCTATTGAATTACTCTTACTTCAAAAAAATGTTTTAATGAAAAAAAAATTGGGAGTCACCAAAGTTTTTTTCGAATTAAATTAGTTTGAAGGGTAATTGGCAGCCATTTTGAAGCGTCATTGTCGCCATTGCAACAACTGTTGCTATTGTTTATGCACGTGTTTTGGACTCTCAAACTTGTATTTTCCATTTTTCAAGAATCTGTATGGGGCCACCTTAACAATAGACCTTTTCACCAATAGCGGCGCCATCTTGAATTCGTAATGCATTATGGTCTTTCCAGGGTAGCAAGCTCCATTAAAAGGGCGATTACGTAGTGTTGAGACACAATGCGGTAATTTTTTCTTTATAAATACTTTCGTGGCAAAAATATCTAAATATAATAATTGTCATATTGGTAAAAGCAATAATTCTCGTACGTATAAGGATACATTTGTCATGCATCTATCCTTACACGTCCGAGAATTGTTGCTTTTACCAATATGACAATTATTATATTTAGATATTGTTGCCACGAAAGTATATATAAAAAAAAATTACCGCATTGTGTCTCAACACTACGCAATCGCCCTTTTAATGGAGTTTGCTACCCTGGATAGACCATAATGCATTACGAATTCAAGATGGCGCCCCTATTGGTGAATGGGTCTATTATGTGTCAGTCAAGTCCAAGCGTGCCCATCCCCCCCCCCCTCGGGGCAACCCTGGCTATTTGAAAAATGGTGCTAATTTCCTGCGGTAGGGATAAAAGGCAGGTGAAATGCCCCGCGGTGGGGCCAGAAATCTGTGGCGAATTCCATATCCCGCGGAAGGTTGTAGCTGTACTTTTATCTGTTGCTGAACGATTCACAATATAAAAATCAGCATTTTATTATTAGTACTTATTTCAAACACCTCTACTAAACTCTCCACGTGTTTGCTTTTCAACCAAGACGCAAGAACTGCGTATCTTTCGCTTTAAGCACTTCCATAATCAAATCCAGCAGACAACAGACAGTCCAAGCCACGAGTTGAATCCGTTGATAAAAATACTAGAGGGAGAGGGACACATTTCAATTACCCCTCCCCCCAATTTATTACTGAGCAAAAGGAACAAGGCATAATATATCTAATGGTCCTGGCAAAGATAATGAGAGTTTCAACCAACTTGTGGGACAAAATATTATTTTAATGAAACAAACTGAAGCCTAGATAAAACACAAGTTTTCAATTCTGCCATTGTTTTGCATTTTTAAATCGAGTCTTTTCCTACTATAATGATCTATTACCAATAGACAGTGAGTGTAGCTCAGCCAGTCAGGATGCAAGATATGTAATAATCAGCTAGTTGGTTTATGCAAGTTAACATTATTAATTAGTATACATTATACATTATGCATTATGAAGCATGTCATTAATACTATTCTTTCACACTATAGAGATGGGAAGCAATATCTTTGATGATTATTTGCTGAACGAACAAGATTTCCAGCCCAATGACACCAATAATTGTCCTATTGCACAAACCAACGTGGAACTCCAGCCTGATGTGGACAGCAATTGTCCTGTTGGACTAACCAATGCGGAAGTTCAGCTTGTTGTTGACACTAATTGTCCTGTCGCGCCATCCAACACAGAACTAGTGCTTCAGGCTGAAGTGGACACCAATTGTCTTGTCGCGCCATCCAACGCAGAACTTCAGCCTGAAGTGGACACCAATTGTCTTGTCGCGCCATCCAACGTGGAACTCCAGCCTGATGTGGACAGCAATTGTCCTGTTGGACTAACCAACGCGGAAGTTCAGCTTGTTGTTGACACTAATTGTCCTGTCGCGCCATCCAACGCAGAACTTCAGCCTGAAGTGGACACCAATTGTCCTGTCGCGCCATCCAACGCAGAACTTCAGCCTGAAGTGGACACCAATTGTCTTGTCGCGCCATCCAACATAGAACTTCAGCCTGAAGTGGATACCAATTGTCTTGTCACGTCTTGCAACGCAGAACCTCAGCGTGAAGTGGACACCAATTGCCTTGTCGCATCAACCAACATAGAACTTCAGCCTGAAGTGGACAACAATTGTCCTGTCGCGCCTCCCAACGCAGAACTTCAGCTTGCTGTGGATACCATTTGTCCTGTTGGACTAACCAACGCGGAACTTCAGCCTGTTGTGGACACCAAATGTCCTGTCGAATTAAACAATATCCATGTTGATGAACCGCGTTTTGAAATTAAAACATCGCTCAGAACAACAGTTGCTGATGAAGAGACCCATCTTAATAGGCAGAGCGTTGACAATGTTTCACCACTCCGAGAAGAGACCTTTGATGACGTGTGGAAGAGTGCCGGACTTCCACTTACCAACAAAGTGTCTCTTCCCGTATGGCGGAACAAAGGCAGTGTTCTAACCTTTGAAGATGAGCCTCTTCATGAAGTTTCCAACAAGACCGCTGTTTCATACAACAAGCTGGATTGTCTACCTGTCCCTGAATCGTCTATTGCAGTACATGTACAGCCGGGTGCATCCGATGATTTACAAGGACATGATCTATTAGGTAACAAGAAAACTTCTGATAAATCGTCGAAAACAGTCGGAGATCTTCCTTGTCGCGGAGAAGAGCATCTTGATCAATTGTTGGCCCAAGCTGGGGGTCGACCGAATGAGGAAGAGTCTGATGCTGAAGATTTGACCAAAGTTAGCGTTCCGGGTAATAACTACAAACAAAGTAAATCAGCAGAAGATCTTTATGTGACTGGAGCGTCCAATATCAATGGTATTAATGGAAATTGTATCGAGTTGGAAATTCACCATAATTTTCAAGGTACGTTTTAATAACTTTAGTGACTTTAAGGTGTGCTCTGGTGCATTTTTAAAATACGTTGAAAAATATTAAAAGACGATTTTTATAGCGTTGCTAAATTATTGGAAAGCAGCTCCCCCGCGTCTTCCACCCTTGTATAAGAGCTCGTTATCTAAAGTAAAACGTGCATATGTAACACATCTTATATTTGATTTACTTGCTATAGATGAAAAGTCTGTTGTCCCTTGCCACGGAACATTGGCTTCTTATCCTCAAAGCAAAGACAGGAAAGAAGAAAAGAAGATGAAGAAAACCAAAAAGAAGAATTGTGAGAAAAATAAGCAAGATGAAACAGAACAGAAAATAAATGAACAATGTGGTAAGAAGAAGAAAGAAAAGAAAGAAGAAAAGAAAAACAATTTCGCTAAAAGTAAGAATGACAAGAAACTGATGAAAAAATCGTTTGGTTGGAGAATGATCGAGTTCTTTTGCTGTTGTGTCTGTCGAAATGATGAATCAACTCACCAAGAAGTATATCAGATCAAAACAACTGAGAAAGATGAAACTATAGCAAGGAAGTCAGAAAACTGCTTGCCAACATGCTGAAACTCTAATTGCTGCATGTGCTTTTTGTTGATATTAAGTGTGAAAATAATAGTGTCGATCTTGAAGTCGTGAAGTCATTATAATGAATAATGTACGTTTTTTTTAAAATTTAAAATCAATATATATGGCTTTAAAGTAACATTTTGATTAAACAATAAATAGAATGAATAATAAATGTTGTTTCAACATTATATGATTGGTCAATACCCCCGTTGAGTCGTGGATATACTCTCTCGTTAGACTATATCTTGTAATCCTCTTTTAGAGGGGTTAGGTGAACAGGAAGATATATACATGGAGGAAAAATCCGCAAAAAATCCGCAAATCCAATGCGAAAATCCAAAGATTTTTAAACGTTCAAATGTCTCCTACACTCTTCAGGGAGTGATTTGCCCTTCGGTTAAGTTTAGGGTCGGGATTAGAGTTAGGGTTGTAGTTGGCGTTTGAGTTGGATGTTTAATCGTATTTAGAATTCGGGATGTTTTACTTTATACGGAAATTGAGGTCGTATACATACGACATTACAATGCCCTTGCTTCTTTCACTAATATTTGACTTAGTTTACTCAAAGGACTAAGAATCTTTTTTACAGTGTAACATTTTCGAGCCAAACAAAAGCGATAAAAACTAGTTACTTTACAATATCAAAGAGCAATCTCAAACCACTATTTGTATTGTCCTCCACTACTCCAAATGTTGCCCTTGTTTATTTTGTGCATGAAAAGCCTGGGTACGAGGTTGAAAAATACCATCATTCGAAATAAGCCAGTTCGTAATCTCGAATGCGCTTCAAAATGAACTGGCTTATTCACTTTATAGAACGTGATTAGCTCTTTAGTTTTCATTGTTTTTGTTTGGCTCAAAAAAGTTACACTCTATTTCCTTTTTTCTGCACTGTGTTTCTTAAAAACTTCACCACTCTCAGCCAATCAAAATTGAGAAATTTTTTCATGTATATTATTCGGTTGAATAATACGTAATCATTGTGTTTGGGAACTATTTTTTACTTATAATAAAGTGTCTCGTGTGATATTTTTCATTTAAATATAGATTTAAAAGTATAATTTTGCGTTTTCTTGACGAACGACGAACGCTGCGTGTAAAGACTTTTGCTTGTAAGACCTTATTTTGAGCGACAACTGAGTTCATATTTTTAGTGGAAAGTTTTGCAGACCGACTTGAGTAGTGCATGATTTCAGAAAGAAAATAGTCACGCGTACAGCCGATAGGTGACAATTCGCAGATCAACGCATTCTTTTATCCAACACTCACCAACACTAGCGATCAAGTACTTCCAGCTCATACCCATCCGCCCGCGCCTCCCAGAGACCTTGCAACACCGATCCTAAACACTTCAAGCTTGTCACCTACTGCAGTGGGTATTCTCAATCTATCGATCAGCTTTTATTTCAATTCTGGTATTAACTACTTAACAATTATTCGCCGAAGGTGAGGTGAATATCGGTGAATAATAACCGAGACGAAGTCGAGGTTATTATTTACTGATATTCACCTCACCTTCGGCGAATAATTGTTTTAGTATAAATACACAAGTTCGTACTTTTAGAAACAACATTTTCTTTAAAATCTTTAATTTCTTCTTCTGTTGCATTGACAAATTGGCTGGCGGCATGCATTTTAAATAAATGCTGCTGTCGGTGTTTCGAAATAGCTCGACCAATCAGCGCGCGCGATTTTCTATACAGGGTCCGTTTCTTGTTCGGTGGGCTTATTTTCGGAGGGATTTATTCTCGCATACTCGCACAAAGAAAAGATGGCGGACGAAAGTGTGCGATACAAGATAACAAGTGAAACAAATATAAACGCCGTGCGCGAAGAATATAAACGCTACAAAAAACGAAACCCATCTCCAGACTTCAGTGATGTGATAGACTTTGGAAATTCTGACACATTTCATGGAAGAGTTAAGGCAATTAGTTTGAACGAGACGAACTACCAGTTCAGTTGCCCAAACTCTGGGTTACGTGATCCAAGTGATTGGAAAGTTTTTGAAGTTCGTTCATGTCCTGGTTTCCTTTTTGTCGTTAATCCATTCAGAGGAGGAGTGCAGCATTACTTTGTGCAACGTTCTTTAAAGGATTTTCCATCAAAACCAAACATAACCAATTTAGACGCTCATATGACTTTGGAAGAAGGCGACCAGACAATTTGGGAAAAGAGAGCAAACAGGTAAGTGTAGCCTGGCAGGCATAGGAACTTGGCGGGGGGGGATTGTAAAGTTTGCTACGTGTGCGAGTAAGATGGATCAAATGATTGGAAATACGTGGACTAGGCTGCAGAGTATGGCAGTGGCGCACCCAAGATAAATGAATGCAATAAAAATGGTGCACTTATAAATGCTTGCCACACCCTTCCACCAGATATTTCACACCCCAGCCACACCCAGGAATAAGCGTTGAATAAGATGTTTAGATGAATACTTGACTACTATACTATTATTAGTATATATAATATTGGAACTCTTATTTCAAAGTGGCTGTCAAGTCCTTTCTGCTCATGTCATAGTCATAGGGCATAGACACAGACGTGTTGTTCGAAAAAGAAAACACGTAACCAAAACACGCTGCGTTGTACTACGTTGCCATCATATGCAGTTGCAGGGGACTCCTTTGTGCTACTTTGCTATACTACAGTTGTGGGGTGACTGTAGATGTGCTTTACTGCTGTGGATCTGTATCGTGCTTGGGGCCATGTGTTGTGCTCCCGTGCCATTGCCCTGTTGTGCGGGGGCATCTTTAATTGTATTGGCAATGTCATTATGCAGGTCTGTACTGTGCAACACTGCTTATCATACAGGTGTTGGAGGTCTGTATTTATGCTCCCCTGCTGTTGCACAGTTATGTGGGGGGTCCTCTAGTCAGCTGTTGCCCACTGGCCAGCAGCTAGTGTGTGTGCAGGTCCTTACTGTGCAACATTGCTCGTACAGGCATTGGGTGTCTGTATTTGTGCTCCCTTGCTGTTGTACAATCATGTGTGGGGTCCTCTGGTTCTGCCTGCTCACTTGTGTGTTTCGCACCAGTACATCTGGTCTGTTCCCCAGCTACTCTGGGTGATAACTTATGTTGGGTGTGTTTTTGGCTACTCCAAGAAAATGTGCAGTAGTGTGCTGTAATGTGTAGTAGCATGTGCTTAGCTGTTGGTAGTTTGTGTTGCTGCTCCCGTACATCAGGTCTGTTTCCCGGTGTTACGGATATGCCTATCATTATAAAAGACAGTTAATTAACTAGACGTTATTTGATCACTGAACCCTTAATAAGTACTTGTGATCAATTAGTACATACTTGTTACTTAGCATGAGTCAGCTATGATGTCATTTAGTAATTACGTAAATATATTATATATAGAATGAAGTATGTTACTATAATTATATACTTTAGAAACTATACAAGCAGCCATCGAACAGTTCTCAGGCATGCATATGTATGAGAGTGAGCTATATGTATCAAAGTGGTTACGAAGTCAGTCCTGGAGTTCCTGCCATTGGTTTTATTATTCCTTCCTTTTCAAGTCCATACAGATTGTTATACCTGTGCTGGAATCTCCTATTGACTGTTTTGTTGTGCGCAGACAACTTTAGTTTATATAAATAAGTTTTGTGGAAACACCACGTAAACTATTTCTTTGCTAAGCTTTCGGCCTGTTGACTTTAGTTTAGTTTTAATCTTTATATACATTTTCAATATCTGTTCTAAGTTTCTTGTTAGTTAAATAAATAATTGTAAGAACGAAACAGCTGAGGTTACACTTTTTGTTGCGTATAGCGGTCACGTAACACGCGGCTACTCTGGGTGATAACTTAATATGTAGGGTATGTTCTTGGCTACTCCGAGAAAATGTGCTGTAGTGTGCTGTAATGTGTAGTGGCATGTGCTTAACAGTACCGGCTTATCCGGTTTATGCTTAGTGTAATTTAAGTTTATTGGGCTCTTCAGCTGCTCTTAAGTCCAGCTCCTTGCTTGCTGTTGTTTGCTTTGTACTTGTCCACCTGGTCTAGAAAGGGCCCGTTTGTTGCTTTTCTTTGTTGCAGGAGTGGGCCTTTGCTTCTGGCTTTGCGTACAGGTTCCGTTCAATGATGGTCACCTGGATGTTGGTCCTTCAATTGCAGCTTTCGCCATTTCTCTGTTGGTTGGCTTCTGGTGGCTTGCTTAGGTCCAGGTGGGTATGGTAATTTCGGAACCATTCATTATCATTTGGTAAGTTACTTCTTCACTTTATGTGTGACAGTAGTTCTGTTAAGAGAGGGTAATTCTTGGCAACATTGCTACAAGTTAGTTGGGGTTTAGGCTTGCCTGGAGCTGCTCTACCTTTAAGACCGCTCCCGTCGTGGTGGATCGCCTGTTCCTGTAAACTGTTCCTCAGCTATTAGGGCAAACCCTCTCCAACAGAGCTACACCCTCCAAAGGTCGTAGTTTACATTACTGTGTCCTTGTTTAGGCACACAAGTGTGGGTACAGTAGTTAATGGCGAGGTATCAAGCCCTATGCCAGACATTGCAGGATTGTTAACTTCTGCACGCACTTTGCAAAGAATGAAGTCTGGCAGTGGTGGCCAGACCGGAAAGTGTGTAAAATGCACGACGGAGATTCGTATATTTCTTATATGCAGGCAGTTGTCAGCTTAAAACTGTGCAACGGAGATCTCCATTGTGTGCAGTACAAACTTTTCAGTCTGGAGTGGTGGTGCCAGGCCAGGGTGCATTTTAGGTTGGTCACAACTCACGCTGAAGATCTTCAGCATGGACCTCAAGAGCGCTTGATGTACTGGTGTGCAATCGGGGGGTGGGGGTGGGGGGGGGGCAGGGGGGAGTGAGAATGAACCCAAACTGATGGCTGCGAAGGAGACTACGAGTGTATTGCATTTCATGTGAAGGTGGCTTGGTATACATCAGGGGATATGGGAAGGAGCTCCCAACTCGCCTGAAGGAGCACAAGACATGTTGCATAAAAGCACACATAATAAATCTGCTGTTGCCAAACACACTTCGAAGTATGACCATCATGTTAAGTGGGATGAGTTGTCACTCTTAGCCAGCAACAAGCAATACTTCATATGAAGAACAAGGGAAATTATCTATTGAGATTGCAAAACATCACTATCTCTCACGAGGGGAGCACGGGTGGCGTGTGCTGTTAAGGGCGCTGCCTCTCACCAATAGTTAAGCCCGGTAGGACGGGGTTAGTAATTGGATGGGTGACCGTTTGGGAATAACCCCGTACTCTGCCAGCTTGGGACTTATGTGAGTAGAGTTTAGTTGGTCTCTCCTGTGCTCCGAGGGTTTTTCGCCGGGTTCTCCGGTTTTCCTCCCTCCGTAAAATCAACACCTAGGTCTTAGTTGTTTACATACACATAGGAGTTTGGTGTCAATTGGGACGAAAGTTCTGTTCCTCTCTCCTGCCACACTTTAAGTGGCAAATTCAATAAATTCAAAAAAATTCAAATTCGAGGGACAGCCATTAAACAGCCCGTGGTGTGCCCTATTTGGAGAACATTGTTGATTTTGTTTTTCTAATTAATAAAATAAACGTGATCGCCATTGTATTCTTAGGTGTTTAATTCATCAATTGCTTAGTTTATAAATGACGTGAGCCAACAGCTTATTGTTGTTGCTCTGATGAAGGTCTGAGTCGACAGAGCGAAAGCTTAGCAAATAAATATTTTACGTGGCGTTTCCACAAAACCGTTTGTAGGGAACTGGGCCAAGATGGCGAATAAAAACAAAATGGCGGGAACAAATGGCCCTTGTGGAAGCTAGCCTGGGACCCTGGCCCAATTTGAAAAGAAATATGGGCCAGGTAACCACTAATCTCATTCTCACATCATCAGGACTAAATCCACTTATGACGAATCGTCATAATGATTTACAAATTACAATGTAATCTCCCACGCCGTGGACAAGACCAAAACGTGACAAGGTCAAATACAATTTTTAAAAAAAAATTCAAAATCAAACCATCTAATTTATGCAATAAGTTCTTGACCAATCAGAGACTGAGATAGCCTAGCCTACACCAGGGCCATTTGTTCCCGCCATCTTGGCCCAGTTCCCTACAAATGGCCCTAGGCATGAGGTTGACCAATCATATGTAAGTGCAAGTAACCAATCAACATGCAAGTAATTTTGCATATGTCAATTTTGGAATTTTATGGCTTTTTGTAGCCTCCTCGGCAGGCAACTCTTTAGTTTTCTCCTGCAAAAACGGAACGAATGCCGCAAATCCCAGGATTTTGCCTTCTATATTAGTATTATCAAGGGGATTATATTTACTCTTGTAATCATCGGTAATTGTGTCTCCAAATCCCGGCTGCCAATCTCTCAAGAGGGACAGCATTAAACAGCCCGTGGTGTGCCCTATTCGGAGAACATTGTTGATTTTGTTTTTCTAATTAATAAAATTAACGTGATCGCCACTGTATTCTTTGGTGTTTAATTCATCAGTTGCTTAGTTTATAAATGGCGTGAGGCAGTAGCTTATTGTTATTGCTCTGATGAAGGCCTGAGTCGACAGGCCAAAAGCTTAGCAAATAAATATTTTACGTGGCGTTTCCACAAAACATAACTATAGTTCTCTCATTTCTTTTATTCTCTTGTGTTATTTTTTGTTTTTATTTTCTTAATTATTCTTTTATTTATTTTTTTCTCATTTTTTATCGCCCAGAAGATTACTTGGAAAAATAAAAAAAATAAATTGTTCGCTAGTTAGTAAAGGCTAAATAGAGAAACTATGCTATGCTTTCAATTTTTGAAGTTTATTTTATACTAAGAGGGTTAGAGATGTACTATAATTCTCGCAATTATATTTCAGTTTTTACGCATTGTTGTGAAATTTTGTCTGATTTCAATAGAATTCAAAAAAACAACCAAAGTTGAAGCTATATGCGTGTATATAAGAGGAAAACTGTAATTGTAGGGATATGTTAGTGTAGGTTAAAGTTATTTTCAACCTATGTGCCAAAGGACAATGCTAGGAAAAACACGTCCAGTATTTTTACAAGTTTACAGTTTCAATAGGGTTTCAACAGCTGGCATCGCGCGTCTATTGACGTGATCCCAACGTATCATGGCTATCATATACCAATTTAAATTTAGCAATTTAGTGACAGCCATCTTAGGTAGTGGTCACGTCATCATGCAACTGGCACGCAAAATCCGGCCTAATGCCCCATCCAGTTTTATTGAGATCAGTGAATCAGCCATTTAAATTGCGCAAAATAATCGGTGCATCGCAGATGGCATGCAGACAGGGAAAACTGTGACGGTGTGACCGCTGAGAGAATCAGACCAGTTCGCAATTCGCGCTCGTGCAGTTCCGTTGCAAATTTTATGACGTAATGAATAGTGCTAATGAAATATCCATGATCCTTTGTTCTTACTAGTAATTATTAAGACACAACAATGGGCGTGACGTCATAATCAATGCTTGTAGTAATTGAGTGAAATTGCGACTGTACGTACGTTTTGGTACAGCAGTTTAAATTGAATTTTTTAAAAGCTTTTGTTGTGAAAATGAATAATCTCAAGGTTACAAACACAACTCTTTGGATTCACGAGGAATATAAGATGATTTTGTGGAATTTAGTTGAAGACATCCGATTTTTAAAAAGTTTACAAAGAGCAAGACATGGAGTGGAAGGAAATCATTTTGTTGATAACTTTATCGCGGAAGTAAAATTACGTGTAGTTTATGGTAGAAAACAAGAGGAACTGTTTCGTAATGGCGTAGCTTATCTGCAAAGTAACCAGAAGCAAGGTAAATACTTAAAAAACAATATGATTTTATAAAAGTACAGTTTACATATGTAAACAGATTATCACCCACGGTCTCAATTGAAAAGCTTTTATAGACTGGGATTCTTTGAAATGTTTGTTTATATCGGATTTCAGCTTTTATTTGTTTTATTTTAAAGTAATTTATCACCGCGGTTAGTATATTAGGTATTTTCGCATACATTTAAATTTTTTTGCGACGAGAGCAATTTCTTCCAATTCGGAAGCTATGAAAACACTGGTGAAATTAAATCTTAGTTTTACGACAAATCATGTAATTATTAATATAGAGCAAAGTTATACAAGAGCTATGTTTTATCCTGAGAAATGTTTTAAAAGTACATGTACCTTTAATATCACTGAGTCCTCACTCGGTGCTCGACAACACTCCAATTTCCCTCGCTCTGTCGCTGTGCCTGTGACTTTTTTTATTATCACAACTGAGCAAATGTTTGTGAAGTTTCCAGTGTATTCAGTCTTCTAGCTGGATTAAAAGTTTAAAGTCCTTCGATAGTTTACATTAGTTCAAAGTAAATAAAAACTAAAAAAAAAGAGAAAAACCTAATTTTATATACACATTTTTTGAAATTTGCTTCACTGTTGCTAAGTAACAAAGCGACCAATCACCAACCTCATACCCAGGGCCGTTTGTAGGGAACTGGGCCAAGATGGCGAATAAAAACAAAATGGCGGGAACAAATGGCCCTTGTGGAAGCTAGCCTGGGTACCCTGGCCCAATTTGAAAAGAAATATGGGCCAGGTAACCACTAATCTCATTCTCACATCATCAGGACTAAATCCACTTATGACGAATCGTCATAATGATTTACAAATTACAATGTAATCTCCCGCGCCGTGGACAAGACCAAAACGTGACAAGGTCAAATACAATTTAAAAAACAAATACAAAATCAAACCATCTAATTTATGCAATGAGTTCTTGACCAATCAGAGACTTAGATAGCCTAGCCTAGCCTACACCAGGGCCATTTGTTCCCGCCATCTTGGCCCAGTTCCCTACAAATGGCCCTGGGTATGAGGTTGACCAATCGCATGTAAGTGCAAGTAACCAATCAACATGCAAGTAATTTTGCATATGTCAATTTTGGAATTTTATGGTTTTTTGTAGCTTCCTCGGCAGGCAACTCTTTAGTTTTCTCCTGCAGAAACGAAACGAATGCCGCAAATCCCAGGATTTTTGCCCTCTATATTAGTATTATCAAGGGGATTATATTTACTCTTGCAATCATCGGTAATGGTCTCCAAATCCCGGTTGCCATGTGTCCTAGTTTGTTATAGCTTTTATCAGACTTGAGACTTTACAAGCACTGAAAGCACATACTAACATAACAGTAAGAATATACTAACAGTACAGTACAGTACAGTACAGTACAGTACAGTACAGTACAGTACAGTACAGTACAGTACAGTACAGTACAGTACAGTACAGTACAGTACAGTACAGTACAGTACAGTACAGTACAGTACAGTACTGTACAGTACAGTACAGTACAGTACAGTACAATGCAGTGCAGTGCAGTGCAAACAGTTACTTTTAAACAAACTGTCGAAGTCTAGCTACGTGACTAATTGGTTTAATCAGTTCCAGGGTCTGGTGAAAACCGGCTGGTGAAAACTGTTTTCTTTCTAACAGTGGTGATTCTGTTCATTCGCAGATCATGTTGGCAAGCAACAGTTTTAGTCATCGATAAAATAATTACAAAACAAGTCCCTAACTCAACTTAAAACCGAACTGGTGCATGTAATTCAAAAAAATAATGAAACGCTTTTTTCTGATCATTTTGACTTCTGTGTTAAAAATTATATATAGTTTGCGTTGTCTCAGAGTCACCACTCAGTGAATCAATCAAAATGTAGAAATCCTTAAATCTACCTCTAAAATTGTTTGTTCAAGGTGGCCCCTTACAGTTTCTAGAAAAATGGAAAATACAAATCTGAGAGTCCAAAACATGTGCATAAACAATTCGGAAAAAGAATAAAACTAAATGTTATACATAGTTAAAGAGTCTGACAATCAAAAACTGTTACCAAATAAAGAGCAACAATAGACCTTTTCACCAATAGCGGCGCCATCTTGAATTCGTAATGCATTATGGTCTATCCAGGGTAGCAAGCTCCATTAAAAGGGCGATTACGCAGTGTTGAGACAAAATGCGGTAATTTTTTCTTTATAAATACTTTCGTGGCAAAAATATCGAATTATAATAATTGTCATATTGGTAAAAGCAATAATTCTCGTACGTATAAGGATACATTTGTCATGAATCTATCCTTACACGTCCGAGAATTGTTGCTTTTACCAATATGACAATTATTATATTTAGATATTGTTGCCACGAAAGTATTTATAAAGAAAATATTACCGCATTGTGTCTCAACAATACACAATCGCCCTTTTAATAGAGCTTACTACCCTGGATAGACCATAATGCATTGCGAATTCAAGATGGCGCCTCTATTGGTGAAAAGGTCTATTATGTGTCAGTCAAGTCCAAGCGTGCCCATCCCCCCCCCCTCTGGGGCAACCCTGGCCATTTGAAAAATGGTGCTAATTTCCTGCAGTAGGGATAAAAGGCAGGTGAAATGCCCCGCGGTGGGGCCAAAAATCTGTGGCGAATTCCCTACCCCGGGGAAAGTTGTAGCTGTACTTTTATCTGTTGCTGAACGATTCACAATATAAAAATCAGCATTTTATTATGAGCACTTATTTCAAACACCTCTACTAAACTCTCCACGTGTTTGCTTTTCAACCAAGACGCAAGAACTGCGTATCTTTCGCTTTAAACTCTTCCATAATTAAATCCAGCAGACAACAGACAGTCCAAGCCACGAGTTGAATCCGTTGATAAAAATACTAGAGGGAGAGGGACACATTTCAATTGCCCCTCCCCTCAATTTATTACTGAGCAAAAGGAACAATGCATGATATATATCTAATGGTCCTGGCAAAGACAATGAGAGTTTCAACCAACTGGTGGCACAAAATATCATTTTAATGAAACAAACTGAAGCCTAGATAAAACACAAGTTTTCAATTCTGCCATTGTTTTGCATTTTTAAATCGAATCTTTCGCTACTATATTGATCTATCACCAATAGACAGTGAGTAGCTCAGCCAATCAGGATGCAAGATATGTAATAATCAGCTAGTTGGTTTATGCAAATTAACATTAATTAGTATACATTATGCATTATGCATTATGAAGCATGTCATTAATACTATTCTTTCACACTATAGTGATGGGAAGCAATATCTTTGATGACTATTTGCTGAACGAACAGGATTTCCAGCCCAATGACACTAATAATTGTCCTGTTACACAAACCAACGTGGAACTCCAGCCTGATATGGACAGCAATTGTCCTGTTGGACTAACCAACGCGGAACTTCAGCTTGTTGTTGACACTAATTGTCCTGTCGCGCCATCCAACACAGAACTAGTGCTTCAGGCTGAAGTGGACACCAATTGTCTTGTCGCGCCATCCAACGCAGAACTTCAGCCTGAAGTGGACACCAATTGTCTTGTCGCGCCATCCAACGTGGAACTCCAGCCTGATGTGGACAGCAATTGTCCTGTTGGACTAACCAACGCGGAAGTTCAGCTTGTTGTTGACACTAATTGTCCTGTCGCGCCATCCAACGCAGAACTTCAGCCTGAAGTGGACACCAATTGTCTTGTCGCGCCATCCAACGCAGAACTTCAGCCTGAAGTGGACACCAATTGTCTTGTCGCGCCATCCAACATAGAACTTCCGCCTGAAGTGGATACCAATTGTCTTGTCACGTCTTGCAACGCAGAACTTCAGCCTGAAGTGGACACAAATTGTCTTGTCGCGTCAACCAACATAGAACTTCAGCCTGAAATGGACACCAATTGTCTTGTCGCGCCATCCAACGCGGAACTTCAGCTTGGTGTTGACACTAATTGTCCTGTCGCGTCAACCAACATAGAACTTCAGCCTGAAGTGGATACCAATTGTCTTGTCACGTCTTGCAACGCAAAACTTCAGCCTGAAGTGGACACCAATTGTCTTGTCGCGCCATCCAACATAGAACTTCAGCCTGAAGTGGACACAAATTGTCTTGTCGCGTCAACCAACATAGAACTTCAGCCTGAAGTGGACACCAATTGTCTTGTCGCGCCATCCAACGCAGAACTTCAGCCTGAAGTGGACACAAATTGTCTTGTCGCGTCAACCAACATAGAACTTCAGCCTGAAGTGGACACCAATTGTCTTGTCGCGCCATCCAACGCGGAACTTCAGCTTGGTGTTGACACTAATTGTCCTGTCGCGTCAACCAACATAGAACTTCAGCTTGAAGTGGATACCAATTGTCTTGTCACGTCTTGCAACGCAAAACTTCAGCCTGAAGTGGACACCAATTGTCTTGTCGTGTCAACCAACATAGAACTTCAACCGGAAGTGGACACCAATTGTCTTGTCGCGTCAACCAACATGGAACTTCAGCCTGAAGTGGGCACCAGTTGTCTTGTCACGTCTTGCAACGCAGAACTTCAGCGTGAAGTGGACACCAATTGTCTTGTCGCGTCTCCCAACGCAGAACTTCAGCCTGAAGTGGACACCAATTGTCTTGTCGCGCCCACCAACATAGAACTTCAGCCTGACGTGGACACCAATTGTCCTGTCGCGCCTCCCAACGCAGAACGTCAACTTGCTGTGGATACCATTTGTGCTGTTGGACTAACCAACGCGGAACTTCAGCCGGTTGTGGACACCAAATGTCCTGTCGAATTAAACAATATCCATGCTGATGAACCGCGTTTTGAAATTAAAACATCGCTCAGAACAACAGTTGCTGGTGAAGAGACCCATCTTAATAGGCAGAGCGTTGACAATGTTTCACCACTCCGAGAAGAGACCTTTGATGACGTGTGGAAGAGTGCCGGACTTCCACTTACCAACAGAGAGTCTCTTCCCGGATGGTGCAACAAAGGCAGTGTTCTAACCTTGGAAGATGAGCCTCTTCATAAAATTCCCAACAAGACCGCTGTTTCGTACAACAAGCTGGATTGTCTACCTGTCCCTGAATCGTCTATTGCAGTACATGTACAGCCGGGTGCATCCGATGATTTACAAGGACATGATCTATTAGGTAACAAGAAGACTCCTGATAAATCGTCGAAAACAGAACGAAATCTTCCTTGTCGCGGAGAAGAGCATCTTGATCAATGGTTGGCCCAAGCCGGGGGTCGACCGAATGAGGAAGAGTCTGATGCTGAAGGTTTGACCAAAGTCAGCGTTCCGCGTAATAACTACAAACAAACTAAATCTGCAGAAGATCTTTATGTGACTAGACCGTCCAATATCAATGGTATTAATGGAAATTGTATCGAGTTGGAAATTCTCCATAATTTTCAAGGTACGTTTTAATAACTTTAGTGACTTTAAGGTGTGTTCTGATGCATTTTTAAAATACGTTGAAAAATATTAAAAGACGATTTTTATAGCGTTGCTAAATTATTGGAAAGCAGCTCCCCCGCGTCTTCCACTCTTGTATAAGAGCTCGTTATGTAAAGTAAAACGTACATATGTAACACATCTTATGTTTAATTTACTTGCCATAGATGAAAAGTCTGTTGTCCCTTGCCACGGAACATTGGCTTCTTATCCTCAAAGCAAAGGCAGGAAAGAAGAAAAGAAGATGAAGATGACCAAAAAGAAGAATGAGGAGAAAAATAAGAAAGATAAAACAGAACAGAAGATAAATAAACAATGTGGTAAGAAGAAGAAAGAAAAGAAAAACAATTTCGCGAAAAGTAGGAATGACAAGAAACTGATGAAAAAATCGTTTGGTTGGAGAATGATCGAGTTCTTTTGCTGTTGCGTCTGTCGAAATGATGAATCAACTCACCAAGAAGTATATCAGATCAAAACAACTGAGAAAGATGAAACTATAGCAAGGCAGTCAGAAAACTGCTTGCCAACATGCTAAAACTCTAATTGCTGCATGTGCTTTTTGTTGATATTAAGTGTGAAAATAATAGTGTCGATCTTGAAGTCGTGAAGTCATTATAATGAATAATGTACGTTTTCTCTTTAATTTAAAATCAGTATATATGGCTTTAAAGTAACATTTTGATTAAACAATAAATAGAATGAATAATAAATGTTGTTTCAACATTATATGATTGGTCAATAGCCCCGTTGAGTCGTGGATATACTCTCTCGTTAGACTATATTCATGGAGGAGTTTGAGAAGAAGGCGGAAACGTTATGTTGATGATACGTTAAGTACCTGGTCACACGGTTTGAATGCTTTGACTAATTTTCTTGACCACCTTAACAGCATTCACCCTTCAATCAAATTCACTGTGGAATTGCGAAATCAAGAGAAATCTATGCCGTTTTTGGACGTTTTGCTTTCCGTTAACCATATACTGTGTATCGAAAGCCTACACACTGATGTACATGTATTCATATCACGATTACAACAGTTACAACATCATCTTAGTGATTCTATTTGCGCAAACTATAAGCAATAGTCTTCGAAATATTGGTTAAAACGGTGAGCTCAAGCCTCAGGTCGGAGGCCAGGTTTCCAGAATCTGGAAGCCTCGCTGTGATTGGTCGGTTGAATGGAATGGAATGAGTGGCTCGTTTCAGCAGCTGTTGGTTGGGGAGTGTGAGCGAGCCATAAGGTCTGTGAAGGAGACTAGAGACAGCATTGGCGCGTTTGGTTTATTGAAGCGTTATACGTAGAGGGAGGGGCGCTTAGTAACAAAAGGTGAGCTTTAGGAGAAGCGATGATTCGAGAATGCATGGACGCTTATTTGAAGCTAAGCGTTAATTCGAGCATTTACGGTATATTGTGTAGCTTATGGATCGTTTTCACTGACGTGATCAGTGGCCCCATTGGGGTGATGAAACAATGCAAAACCTTCAAATAAGAATAGAGCTAAATCCCATAGGATAAAGTTTGTACAACGAAATGGCCGCATTTCATTGTCGGTTTCGGTACACCAATAGGGACTTTAAGATCTATGACGTCAACTTCAACGACGAGGTCCTTTACCATATTTATTCCAAGAGACGCCCTGGGCGTTTATTGAAAAATTGAGCTCTAAAGGGGGGCGTTTATTAGAGAGAGGCGTTTATTAGAGAGAGGCGTTTATTAGAGAGAGGCGTTTATTAGAGAGAGGCGTTTATTCAAAATTTGATATTTCAATTATTAAGCAAAAAAACACGTCACACAAATGTTCACACAATCTCATCATTAATATATAACAAGAACTAAAAAGTTCATCATATGCGTCCTTAACATACGAATAAGCAATTAGAAACAAAAAATGTTCGCGCAATTTACATGTAACAATAAAAAACTTCATCTTCTTAAAAGTTATTGTTAAAAAATAAAGCGCTGGCATTGTATTTTTGTTTTACGTTTTGTGTTGACAGGTATATTTGGAAGTAGCATTTATTAGGTGGCGTTTATTGGAGAGGGGCGTTTATTGGAGAGAGGCGTTTATTGGAGAGGGGCGTTTATTGGAGAGGGGCGTTTATTGGAGAGGGGCGTTTATTGGAGAGAGGCGTTTATTGGAGAGGGGCGTTTATTGGAGAGGGGCGTTTATTGGAGAGGGGCGTTTATTGGAGAGGGGCGTTTATTGGAGAGAGGCGTTTATTGGAGAGGGGCGTTTATTGGAGAGGGGCGTTTATTGGAGAGGGGCGTTTATTAGAGAGGGGCGTTTATTGGAGAGGGGCGTTTATTGGAGAGGGGCGTTTATTGGAGAGGGGCGTTTATTGGAGAGGTGCGTTTATTGGAGAGGGGCGTTTATTGGAGAGGGGCGTTTATTGGAGAGGGGCGTTTATTGGAGAGGGGCGTTTATTGGAGAGGGGCGTTTATTGGAGAGGGGCGTTTATTGGAGAGGGGCGTTTATTGGAGAGGGGCGTTTATTGGAGAGGGGCATTTATTGGAGAGGGGCGTTTATTGCAGAGGGGCGTTTATTGGAGAGGGGCATTTATTGGAGAGGGGCGTTTATTAGAGGGGGGCGTTTATTGGAGAGGGGCGTTTATTGGAGAGGGGCGTTTATTGGAGAGGGGCGTTTATTGGAGAGGGGCGTTTATTGGAGGGGGGCGTTTATTGGAGAGGGGCGTTTATTAGAGGGGGGCGTTTATTAAATATTTTTATTGGTAGAGGCGGCGTCTATTGGAGAGGGGCGTTTATTGGAGAGGGCGTTTGTTGGAGAGGGGCGTTTATTGGAGAGGGGCGTTTATTGGGGGGGGGGGGGGGGGGGAGGGAGAGGGCGTTTATTGGGGAGGGGCGTCTATTGGAGAGGGGCGTTTATTTGATAGTGGGCGTCTGATGGAATAAATACGGTAAACAAAAGAATTTTTGTGCAAAACAAAGAGAATGAATAAATTTTAGCTCCAATTGTAAACTCAGCACGGTCCTCTGTACACCCAGCATCTTTGACGTCATAGCGTAGCATTTTGAGAATGTTGGCGTGGCATTTTGAAAGTCTCGGCGTGAGATTTTGAAAGGCTTGGCCTAAGTCTTTGAAATGCCATTTAAGGTTACATTAGATGATGAAAGCATATTTTTCATTGTTTTGGGAAATTGGCCATTGCGTACCAAATTTTAGGGCTATGTATCTCAAATTTGCAATCAAGGAAGCCAAATGGTTGCTGATTTTGAAAATTTAAATTTAGTGAGAATTTATTTTAAACTTTCCTCGTCTATAACGAGTTCTCCACCATCAATTTTTTTACGGAATTGGCGCACAAAACTGATTTTTTAAATCTCGGTGTTTACTAGCATTTTTTCAAATTTTGTTACAGTATTAGTTTTTTTATGGACTATTCTGTGTTAGTGGGTCGTCATGATTTTTCAATGTTTTCTGGTTAAAAGTGAATTTTGGTCTGTCTGTCGTTTTAGCCAACGCAGATCTGAAAAGAATGCCATGTATGTAAATAACCACTAAAAAGACAACTATAAAACAAGCGCACACGGTTTTGTGCGATTACTATTCAAGATTGGAAATATGGTATTCAGGAAGATTTTTAGTTAAACGGTAAATTTATTTTTATAATTTATCTGGAGCGTGTGCATATTCGTTAACTCGTTAAAAACAGGAAAAATTTGAAAACTCATCAAATTTATATTTTCACGATCAGTGAAAATTGTAGTGACCATTGGGGGTGGGGTGGGGGTTGGGGGTGTCCCCCTAGCTATGCCACTGCCTTTATGTGAGTTTTATGAATGGCATAATTGGTGTAGTGTGGCATTTTGAACATCTTGGCCTAGAATTTTTGTCTTGGCATGGCGTTTTGGTGGTCTTGGTATGGCATTTTGAAAGCCTTAGTGTATCTTTGTTGTGATGTTATATGGAATCATTGGAATGCACCCTGGGCTTGGGGTGTACTTTACTAGAAATGCTTGAAGATCTGTTTAAGATGCCACAGTTTAGATTTTAGATGATCTGTACTGTACAATATATAAATCACACACATAAAATGCATACAGTAGGTCAGTACCACAAGTAGGGTTTGATCCCCCCCCCCCCCCCCCTCCTCGGCCGCTCCCCCAGTGATGGTCCCATTCCTAATGCCAATGGGTATAGATTGTAAGGTCTAGCCAGATTTAGAGCCTTTGGGTAGAGCACAGTTTAGCAGACTGAGTTTTCTGCTGAACGGCACCAAATCTATCGACGTTCAATGTTCACCAACAATTCCTTTATTCTATTTTTCAGTGATCAGTCTTCACCAAGCTTAATAGAAAGATTGAGATGGGCTCACTTGGGCTACCAGTTTGACTATAACAATGTAGAGTATAAACCTGAAACGTATTATGGTTTTCCAAAAGATCTTGCTAACTTAACCAGTCATATTGCAAGAGCTCTGGGCTATCCCGACTACCGACCAGAGTCTGGTGTTGTTAATTACTATCCTTTAGGGTCTAGTATGGGAGGACATGTGGATAAGTATGAAAATGATCTTTCTCAGCCATTGGTTTCCCTCAGCTTTGGACAGTCAGCAGTTTACTTGATTGGTGGAAAGACAAGTGATATTTGTCCTACAGGTAAGTGTGCATGATTACCGTATTTTCCACACTGTAAAGCGTAACATTTTTCTAATGTCGTGCGGTTTATACACTGGTGCGGTTCTGAATGAATTAGACACCGTTTTAAGCCGGTTTTCCACTAGGCGATTTTTTTCGCGCGAAGCGACTTTCTTTTGTTCGAATTCAATAGATTTCTGATTAGTTCCGCCTCAGAGCGCATGAGACAAAAGAAAAAGTCGCTTCACGCGAAAAAAGTCGCTTAGTGGAAAACCAGCTTTAGATACAGTACAAGATGTTTTCTTTCATATTCTGAAAAAGATCTCACGATTACTGTAGACGTTACACTAGGTTGTAAGTCTTTTTGCTACTTTATAAGTTACTGTTGTTACACCACGTACTAAGATGTTACCCTATGTTATAACACATTAAGCTATAACAGACGTTTGTGGACGTTCATCAAGCTCAATTGCTCAGAAAAGATTTTTGAGCCCCAGATAGGGTTTGAACCTGCAACCTTCTAATGACCGGTTAGACGCCTAACCATTGAGCCACTGAGGCTCAGATGGAGAGCTAAGGTTGCAAATTCATAGACATATGTGCTCCTAAGTGATAGCATGCATATGAGATGTAGTTGAAGTGACATAAGTTGTACATATACATGCATGTACTACGGTCATTAGACGGTTGCAGGTTCGAACCCTGTCTGGGGATCAGAAATATTTTCTGAGTAATTGAGCTTGACGAACGTCCACCAAACGTCTGTTACATTACACCAAGCTTACATGTATATATGTACAACTTATCATATCACTTTAAGCTATGTTATAAAACAGTGAGTCTGAACAATGCTACGTTCAATACGTTGTAAGATACGTCACACCATGTTGTAAGACGTTCCCTACGTTTATAAGTTGTTAGGCTACGTTATAAAACGTTATCGTTTTAAAGATTTTCACTGAAGTGAGGAAAACTTGAAATATGCATATAAAATGAAATGTTTGGTGATTTTTTAAGCTTTGTTTGTGAAAAGTGGTGATGTCATCGTAATGACCAGAGAGTCGAGATTGGCTTATCATGCTGTGCCATGCATTGTTAAGGTAGGGACACGTGATGAACCCCCCGAATGTTTAAAGTGGGATGACTACCACCGCAGTGAAAATATGTCTCTTTTTGAACAAGCATACGACAAAAACTCTGCTTCAAGAGCTGAAGTGGATTGCCCATTATGCGAGAAATATTACAATCAAAAGACCATTCTTAAACGACTAGAACGGTTTGCCAAGAATAAGGAAGACTGGGAACCATTTTCATCATACCTCGCAAGGACTAGAATAAACATCAATGTACGACAAGTTCACAAACCGCAAGAGAATATTCAACTAAATCTAACTTGAGGCTTGTCATAATAGTGGACGTGATAAACATCAGTATATATACGACGTGAAAAGCTGGTAAACTGCCGAGGTTTTTAAAAGTGCCTCAATCTCGTTCCCGGAGCCCACGTTCTCCACCCGGGAAACGAGAGACTCTGGGATAATCCGTTTCACATCGATGTTTCATTGGCTGATGAACACAGTGAACTCTATATAACTCTTCTTCTGGATGACAAGAATCCTGTGATGGCGTGAACGGATTATCCCAGAGCCTCTCGTTTCCCGCCCGCTGGGTAAGGAGAACGTGGGCTCTGGGAACGAGATTGAAACGAAAATTAAGTCTGTCTTATTTGAAAGAACACTTAATTAAAGGTTCTGTTACGCGATGCGATTTTTCTTGCAACTTGCAACCCATTTACATACGGGGAAAAAATCACAAGTTGCAGGAAGGGTGTTACAAGTTCAGCAACTTGCGATTTTTGTTGTAAGTTGCAGCAAAAAGTAGAACCCATCCAACTTTTCGTGCAACTTGCAACATGGCAAAAATGACAAAATCGCAAGTTGCTACGGGGTGTTACACGGTGCGATTTTTTATGCAACTTACATACAACATTCATTGATTTGTTGGAAGTTGCAAGAAAAATCGCATCGTGTAACAGTGAAGACAGGGACGCTAGCAACTTGGCGTATTCGGCGATATTTCTCGGCAAATCAGTTTTTACAACTTTTAAATATATTAATGGCTAGAAAACTGTAAAGAAACAAACCTGTGGAGACTCTTCTACTTGATTTTGTTAACTTTTCTCGTTATTCTACTACATCAGCCTTGTTTATCAACAAAATCTCCTGCTTCTGTATATAAACAAAACAAAACAAGCCGCCATTTTGTTTTGCCTGCAGGTGGATAGTGCAAGATATCTCGAGCTATAGAGGAACGAATCAGATTGTGTGAAAAGCACTATTCACCTGCGAGGTATATAGAGTTCTTTCAAGTAAGACAAACTTAATTTTCGTTTCATGTGCACTTTCAATGCTAACAAGAATTATCCAGATCGAGGTCAATATTATTTGCCGAAGCCGAAGGGTGAGAAATGGTTACACCTACCTCAATCAATCCTCTCAAACCTGACTTTCCTTTTAGTATTTTACTCTGGCTATAACGCCAGACCATTTTACTCGTCATTGGGAGGCCGCTAGGGTTGAAAGAGTTGAGAAGTTATGAGAGAGAATGTAACTTTAGTTGTTATTTGAGCTGATTTATTAAGATCGCAAAGCATTAGAGTTAAATGTACTGCAGTCGCCCTCTTTTCGATACCAGGGACCTTACGAAGTACGACGGCAACTTCAACGACGACGTCTTCTAAACAAAAGAATTCTAGTTGTGAAACAAAGAGAATGAATAATATTTAGTCCCTAGAGTAATCTCAACAGCGTCCTCGTTCTTTATACAACGCCACTTATTAGAGCATTTTCACGTCTTCAGGACGACGTCAACGGCCAAAAGATGAGAACTGTTGTTTAAGATTGACCTCAATACAAATACTAATCATTTTAGCTGGCGGCGTTTTGAAAGTCATTAAGATGGCTCCACACAGTTTCTTGAAAAATGGAAAATACAAGTTTGAGAGTCCAAAATACGTGATTAAACAATTCGGAAAAAGAATAAAACTAAATGTTATGCATAGTTAAACAGTCTGACAATCAAAAACTATTACCAAATAAATAGCAACAGTTGTTGCTATGACAACAATGACCTTTCAAAATGGCTGCCAATTACCCTTCAAACTAATTTAATTCGAAAAAAACTTTGGTGACCCCCAATTTTTTTTTCATTGAAACTTTTCTTGAAGTACGAGTAATCAATAGGCCGATTTAAAAAAAATTCTGTAGAACGATTAATTTTTTTTCCAGAAAAATCATGTTTGTTCAATTTCGCTCTACAGAATTTTTTTAAAATCGGCCAATTGATCACGCATACTTCAAGAAAAGTTTTAATGAAAAAAAAATTGGGAGTCACCAAAGTTTTTTTCGAATTAAATTAGTTTGAAGGGTAATTGACAGCCATTTTGAAACGTCATTGTTGCCGTAGCAACAACTGTTGCTATTTATTTGGTAACAGTTTTTGATTGTCGGACTGTTTAACTATGAATAACATTTAGTTTTATTCTTTTCCCGAATTGTTTAATCACGTGTTTTAGACTCTCAAACTTGTATTTTCAATTTTTCAAGAAACTGTATGGAGCCACCTTAAACTAGCTTCAAATATCAAATATAATTGTCAGTTAGCCGTCACTTTTTTTAATTATAAAGTTTATGTTGCTTTTTAACCGTCGTCGTCGTCCTAGCATCGTAAGGTCCCTACCGTCAATTCCACTGCGATTTATTTGAATTTACTTGAACTTTTGATTTTCTTGAAGACTCCATAGCAACATAAAAGCTCCGCATGGGTACGAGGTTGACATATATAACGCGAATTACTGAATCAACAATGTACTTTGATACATATATATATATATATATATATATATATATATATTATTACGCCGCCGTATTATATCCTATATATATATATATATATATATATATATATATATATATATATATATATATATATATATATATATATATAATATATATAAATTGTTTTTTGTTTTTTTTTTGTTGAAAATTCTAGATACGTTTTCTTTGAACATTTGATCATTTCTGGCTAGTAATGTTTTTAAAATTGTAAATTCCGTAAATTAACGTATTTTAATTGGGAGCATAGGCACCTGCAGGTTCCAGATCTCTTTCCCGCAGTGCCGGCTGCGCAGGCTGAGGTAAAGGCAACTGTACAAGCCATGTGTGTCATTCAAATTTATGTATTTATGCTTATCGCAGATGAACATCTTTTTTAAAAAAGTTAATTAAGTGATTATCTATATATACTTCTTGTGTTCGTATTTCCATTGCACGTCTGATGTAAGTATTTTACTGCATGACAAGTACAATCCGAATCTTATTTTTTTTGCGTGTGCTTGGCAAGATTATGAATTCAGTAACCGGAATTTCGTTTCGCCGGTATCTGCTGTTTTTTGCGATGGCTATGAGTTGCGATTGTGTGTCTCGCTGTTCCTTGGAACCTGAAATTCATCAGACGTCAAATGTCTACTGGAAGAATAACTTTACACATTCTTGGTTGCTTTACGACTCCAACTCGGAGTTCAAGAACAGTCCAGCAAGCCTGGTTGAAAAAGGAAAGTGTCCTGTGAATGATTCCTGCATGAGGCAACCATGGTTGCCTGGTTTGATGTCGTTGGTTGACGAGCTGGAAGACAACAGTGAGTGCACTTTTGATGAAACTGAATGGCGATGGTTAGTAAAGAACTCGATGGGACCCGCACAAGCGAAACGAATCACGTCCGAAAACGATCCTGGTTTATATGTAATCCCGAATTTCTTGACCCCTCGACAGTGCCAAGATCTTGTCGACTTACACGAAGAAGTGAGTCGCAGCAGCGCCAATAAAAGATGGCAGTTTTCTACAACAAAGCAATTACTCAGTGCTGTGTATAGAGCATCACTGTCACCGGACGAATACAATATCTCTGTTGATTCATCGACAGATTGTGATGGAGTAACGCTTGAAGGTGTTGAAGTTGGAGAAAGGTTAGGGAATGTCCTGAATGTTAGTTCCAGTGTGTTGATCCCGAGGGGAGAAGACGCTGTCGTGGACCTTATTGAGAAGCAAATTCAGCAAACTCTTGGATTACCACGGACTAATGCATATCACACGCAGTTGGTGAAATATCAAGCCAATAGTGAAGTAAGTCCTGGAAAAACATACAACGCGAGTTTATGTATAAAGACGAACATTTATTGTCACATTCAGTCGTCTTTATTTATTGGGTTTTTTCTTATAATTTATTAAGATACTTCATTTGTGTTATTTTTTGTTTTATATAATAATGATAGAAAGATAATATATAGGTGCGTGGGTAAAAATTTACTTTTCAGCATCTTTTAATTATCATATTTTTTAGGTTTCGTAAGTCAGACTCACCGAGCAAGTTTCGTACTGTGGGGTGTCCGGTCAATCTCTAAGTTCTTCGTTTCGGCCTTAGGACGCTTTATTTCGAACACTCATAAGAAGACGAGATGCTTATATAATTGTCTGATAAAGGCCTGAGTCAACTGATACGTCGTTTTAGTTACGTGGGCACGATTTTTACTCCAGTCAAAAAGAGTTTTCCGAGATCTGTATACCACTGACCTATATAACTGGACTGCGGGTGCTACCCAAAAATGTGTGACCATTTTCAGATTCAAAACGACGGCATTTATAGGTCCTTCTGCTATTGATAGCGACCACTGACAGGTGTTTATCGCAACTTCGTTAATATTGTTTTAGACATTTATGTAAATGTAGGCGATTTTTGTTACTTTACATGCATGGTTGGTCATATTGTTAATTGTAGAACCAAGACTGAAAAGGCGTACTGAATTATTTGTCGGACCAAAATAGGAATATCAGTAGAACATGATTTCGAGTTTGTAAAAACAAAGTATCAGTTTACGTTTGTTGAGCGCCCGGAGGCTGGAACATTTTCATGATAAGAGACTTATTGTAGCTCTGAACTACAACATAATTACTAGACAATTATTGCTGTAGGCTTGTACGCAGTCCAATTATATACAGGTCAGTGGGTGCAATGCATATTTGGCCGAGTACAAGACTGGGGCGAAAGCGGGAGAAAAAAGCGAGGAGAGGGAAAAAGGCCGTAAAGGCGAGAAAAAAAAACGCGAGGGGAGGAAAAAAGGAAGGAGAGTTTTTTCTTCCTTTTTCCCCCTCTTCCCCTCCCCAACAGTATATTTGTGTCATCTCGGTGTGTCTGTCTGTCTATGTATCTTCGTTTGTTTGTTTGTTTGTTGATTTAAATATTTTATTTATTTCTTCATTTATGCTATATTTCCTTTTCTTTATATAGTATAAAGCGCATACTGATTGTCACGGTGTTAAAAATGATCGAATGGCCACTATTATTATTTATTTGACTGATGTAGACGAGGTAACTAAAATTGTTTTGAGTAGCCAGGTATACTTTGTACCTCTGTTTAATAGCAAACCAATAATAGCTATTATAAAATAAGGTGCCCTCTACGCACGCTCTGATTGGCTGGGCTCCGTGCATTTATAAGAGAACATAGATCATGAATGACGTAAATGGCGTAGAATGGCGCCAGCTGGCCGGAAAAGCCCGCCAAATTCCTAAACTACCTCACTTTTAGTTTGATTTTTCCTCTTCTTATTTTATAAAACAAATAAAACATATCGCTCCTGTGCATATGTACTCTTATAAAGGTACATTTGACGTGATTTAAACACGAGCCTTTATAAGAGTACATATGCACGGAGCTTTATGTTTTATTTGTTAATACAATAGCGAAACAAAATTATAAATAATATTTAAAACATGAACAGCAGTGTTTTATCAGATTTAAAACACGAGGTGATAGCCGAGTGTTTTAGATCTGATAAAGCACATACTGGGAAGTTTTTAAAGCTTCTTATTATAATGCCGAAGTATCTAGTGTTTACATGTTCAAAGGATTTTTTCTAAAAATTCAAATTGGAAGTACTGCTGTATTTTTGATACTCGTTCCGCGGCTCGCCACTGAACCCTTTTCGACAGCAAAGGTGTTAAATAATAAAAGATCGCTATATAATATATATTCTAGGGATTTTAGGTGAAGGAAAATTCGAGTGCAGGATACATACATTTTAAGACCAAACCGGGACCAGTTGCGAAAAATGCAACTACACAGGCCTTCCGGCAGGAATTGGACCCACGACCTTGCGATTCTAGTGCAATGCTCTGACCACTGAGCCACGGAGGCCGTTGCCGAGAGCTTGATCGTGAGTTCTGTATATATTAAGGTGGTAATGCAAGGAGATAATTGGGTATATTAGAATTAATATTGGGCATTTCACTCGATTACAGAATGCCCAATATTAATTCTAATATACCCAATTATGTGGCTCAGTGGTCAGAGCATTGCACTAGAATCGCAAGGTCGTGGGTTCAATTCCTGCCGGAAGGCCTGTGTAGTTGCATTTTCGCAACTGGTCCCGGTTTGGTCTTAAAATGTATGTATCCTATATAATATATATATATATATATATATATATATATATATATATATATATATATATATATTTGTGAAATTCATTACTAATTCATGAGTTTTGCAGCCAATCCAATTTCAGAAATTACGTCACATGTATACCCCTGTAAACCCCATACAAACTAAAACCAATGATGCTAATTAGTTACAACCACGAGTGGATGTATACTCTTCTGTTACAACCACTAGTGCTTGTAACTAATTATACAACACGGCCGCTCGTGTTGTAAACATTACGCACACACACACACACACACACACACACACACACATATATATATATATATATATATATGTAATGTTTACAACACTCGCGGCCGTGTTGTATTGAATATACAATCACGAGCCGAAGGCGAGTGATTGTATATTCAATACAACATGGACGCGAGTGTTGTAAACAACTTGTGAAATGAATGAATAGTAAAAATCCCTTTGGGATATTGAGATGCTAATTAGTTACAAGCACTAGTGGTTGTATCAGAAGAGTATACATCCCACTAGTGGTTGTAACTAATTAGCATCATTGGTTTTAGTTTGTATGGGGTTTACAGGGATATACATGTGACGTAATTTCTGAAATTGGATTGGCTGCAAAACTCATGAATTAGTAATGAATTTCACAATATATATATATATATATATATATATATATATATATATATATATATATATATATATATATACCATAGCTTGGATTTCAGTTCGTTATTGTTCAAGAACTCTTCGTTTGACTTCACTCACTCACTCACTCACTCACTCACTCACTCACTCACTCACTCTCTCTCTCTCTCTCTCTCTCTCTCTCTCTCTCTCTCTCTCTCTCTCTCTCTCTCTCTCTCTCTCTCTCTCTATCTATCTATCTAATCCTATCTATCTAATCCTATCTATCTATCTAATCCTATCTATCTAATCCTATCTATCTATCTATCTATCTATCTATCTATCTATCTATCTATCTATATCTATCTATCTAATAATATCTATCTAAATAAGCTGTTTAGGAAAAAGCTATTTCTCTCTTGTTTTTAAGGGAGGTAAGACAAATTTTCCTTTCTTGAACAAATCTATAAAACCAAAACGTGGAATGGCTGTTGTTTGGAAAAAGTAAGTTTTTAAAGCTATAATACTTGTGTCTACACCTACTTACCCCTGCCGCAGACTTGCGTTTTTTTTGCGTTTACAGCGCTATGTTAGCAGTATGGACGTTTTTATTATGTGCTTGACCATCTGTCGTCAAGTCGCAGATCGCCCAGACGCGTGATATGACAATCGACCAATAAACTGGTTCTCAGGGCTAATTGTGGGTTTTGCGCGGCGGCCGAGAAGCATAATTAAAGTGCCACTAACCCCCAAAAAATTTTTTCGCAAATCTAAAAGCCCTTATTGAGTGGATTAGTCCAGTGAATAAATTATTGGTATTGATACATTTATTTGGTCTTCTGTAGACCACCAAAGTTGCAAAAATTGGCATATGCATGTCCCATATAGATAGATAGGAAGAAGGAAAGGGAATGGGTATATTCCTGGTGTGACGTCAGACAAGGCAAACAAGGAGCTCATTTGAGCTCTGTCTGCTGAATGCATAGAATTTTTACATTGAGTTAGTTGGGAAAATGAATTTTCAACCCAAAAAATTCTATGTATTCACCAGACAGGGCTCAAAGGAGTTCCTTGTTTGACTTGTCTGACGTAACACCAGGAATATACCCATTCCCTTTCCTGCTCCGCCATGGGACATGCAGATGCAACTTTGGTCGTATACAGAAGATCAACGAAACGACCAATACCAATAATTTATTAACTGGCCTAATCCACTCAATAAGGGCTCTTAGATTTGCGAGAAAATGTTTTTGGGGTTAGTGGCACTTTAAGATTATTTCAGCCTCATACACTGAACGCCATTGCATGACAAATTTCACGAACTATACAAAATTGCACCGCGTAGCACTCCACGTCAAACTGAAAGGTTTTCTCCCGTAATTTTATAGCGGTAAGACAAGAAAGAAGAGAAAACCTTTGGTAGGAAACGGTACGAACCTCACTTTCATGTAATTCAGGCTATATTTGGCTACAAATCCCATAGGCTAATCTGATACAGGTTTAACCAATCATATCACCCTAGTAATAAGAAGTTTAGCGAATCAAAACTCTGTTTAAGGGTTATCCAATCAGAGATGGTGAACACGTTCTGTTCAGCTAGAATTCTATTGGCGCGGTTTGATCAATCATTGTACCGCTTCCTACCAGAGGTTCTCTCTTCTCTCTGGTCTGACCACTATAGTTACATTACGGGAGAAAAACCTCTGGGACCAGGGTGAAAACATTGCAGTTTCATGAAAAAATTGCACTGTGTAACACGCAGTATATGTTTTATCACGGAAAGTCAAAATGGCAGGACGTCCAAACAAAGATTGCCATGTTTACTTGTATAGTAACGTATCAGTCAGGTGATTACTGTCAAATCTTTCATTGGTAGTTTTAATTATCTTTTTTAGCTTGGACAGTGATGGAAAATGCGACATGAAGACGACTCATGTTGGTAATGTAGTAAAATATTTCAATAACATAAGTTACACATGTTCACAATAATGAGGTAAAACACGTATTTGCATTTTTATTACATGTGGAGCTGTATGCGTATACTGAGAACACAAAGCGATTCCGATTACAGTGGAGCCTCGCTATAGCGCGCATCATTATAACGCGCGACTCGGTATAACGCGGTTTATCCTTGGACCCAAAAATTTCTCTTTGCCTGGTTATTATGATCACTAGAGAGAATTTGAATTTCTTAACAATTGCTGAGCGTCTTGAATGATCGCGACTCTGGTCGATTCAACGCAGATGACATGTCTAACTTAGCACAAGTATTTGGTGAATCGTTTTCCGCAGAAGAGGTGAACACATGGCTCAACGTTGACGAGAATGAAGCGATTTCTTCTCAAATGACAGAGGATGACATCATCAGTAGCGTAGTAGAAGAACCAGTACCAGAAAGTGACAGTGAAGATAAAGAGGAGGTAGAGCTGATCCCATCAATGAAGTCTGTGGTGCAGAGCATAGAGACAACGCTGAAGTGGGCCGAATCGCAGGAGAACTCTGCCGCTGTAACTATTTTTCATCTTAGAAATTTTTTACATCAGGCTAAAGTCAAAGCATGAAAAAGTTGCATACTTAAATATTGGTTTTGTTTGTATTTAATACTGATAGTCTGATATTCACTAGGTAATATAACAAGATGAATAACATAACAGAAAATGTGTGTTGATTTTATTAGACGTTATAAGGATCCAACAAAAAGTGCTTCTGGCAGTATCTAAGCTTGTTCCCAGTACTCTTTCCACAATATTGCCCCAGGACCGAGTGGGAAGAGTACTGGGAACGAGATTTACCCAATAACTCGCAATAACGCGTTTCATCTATAACGCGGTCTCCACTATGGACCCCAACTACCGCGCTATAGCGAGGCTCCACTGTAGTCGGCTCATTAAAAGGTTGTTTACTGACATTAATGAAACTGGTCCACTAAATTTTTCGTTTCTCTTTTCATTTATTCATTCATTCATTCATCCATCTGTTCATCCATCCATCCATCCATCCATCCGTCCGTCCGTCCGTCCGTCCTATTTCTAGTATGATACTATTTCTAGTCTTTTTTTCCTTTCGTAATTCCCTCCTGCCTTCCTTCCCTTCCTTCCTTCCTTCCTTCCTTCCTTCCTTCCTTCCTTCCTTCCTTCCTTCCTTCCTTCCTTCCTTCCTTCCTTCCTTCCTTCCTTCCTTCCTTCCTTCCTTCCTTCCTTCCTTCCTTCCTTCCTTCCTTCCTTCCTTCCTTCCTTCAGTATCATTGTAGTGATACTGCGTCTCAGCTATTTTATGTTTAGTTTTATGTATTTATTTTAGCTTCTCGTGTGAATAAAGGAGAGAAATATATTTATCAGAAATGGTTTTATGAAAATCCAATCCTGGCACAATATCTTAACAGTGTAGGTAGTACTCAAGCTGCTGAAAGGATTGAAAGATTACCAATTATTCATTATTCATTATTTGGTTATGTATTATATGGCTTTGGGACGCATTCCTTGCTTAAATAATGTCAAACAAGGAATATAGACCCATTTCCTCTTCCTCGTCATGAGATTTACAGAAAACAAATGTTTGGCTTGCAATATTATTTTATATAAGTTGTCTATTCAAGGGAGATGTATGGGTTTGACTAATTCTTCTTACTCTATTTTAGGTCCTATATCCACTTTTGCTAGTACTTTTAAAGACGTTCCACCAATAACAAATAATATGAATAACTAGTTGTTTTCTTCTTACAGGACTATGTATTATGCGATTTGAGTCAAAGTTGTCGTCATTACATTTACAACAAGTCAACTGCAATGGCTGTAGAGGTATATACACAAACCGTCATTGTCTGATCGTCGTTGTCACCATCGTCGTCATTATCATTATCGTCATCGTCATTATCTTTGTCATCATCATCATCATCATTATCATCATCATCATCATCATCATCATCATCATCATCATCATGTTGATTATTTTGTTGTTGTTGTTGTTGTTGTTGTTGTTGTTGTTGTTGTTGTTGTTGTTGTTGTTGTTGTTGTTGTTGTTGTTGTTGTTGTTGTTGTTGTTGTTGTTGTTGTTGTTGTTGTTGTTGTTGTTGTTGTTGTTGTTGTTGTTGTTGTTGTTGTTGTTGTTGTTGTTGTTGTTGTTAATTGTTGTTGTTGGTGGTGGTGGTGGTTGTCGTGGTGGTGGTGGTGGTGGTGGTGTTGCTGTTGTTGTTTTTATTTTATTTTATTTTTATCGCTGACTATTTTGACGCGACTATTAATATTTTGCAGTACATTGAAAAAGGCCAAAAATCGTCTAACTACAAGGATGCGTTAAAGTACTACGAACAAGCACTTCACTACCAAGTCAGAACTTTTAAAAAGTTTATTTTACAATTTTTTACTCTTATTACATTGTTTTTAACAAAAACGATATTCTTATGAACTCTGTCGTTTTTTCTTCTTCTTCGCAGCCTTTGCACTCCGCCGCTCTCATCCTTTATGCAGATGCTCTGAATGTACTTGGACACTCACGTGAAGCGCTTCCTTACCTCTTCAGGTATGAGCATTCTATAAGACGGAGTTTAAATATATTTTAAAAATCATTAATATTCGTGAAGAAAACACAAAAGGAAATTAGTACCATGTCCGTGCATATATAGTTTTATATTTGACAAAGAATCCTCCTGATTCACATATAAACTTTAGATTTGATTTTCTTGCCTTCGACAACGCTATTTTTCACTTACAAAATGGGTCGTTTTTAACCTATTCGCAGTGCGTGTTTTATCAGTTCTAAGACACTCGGCTATCGCCTCGTGTTTTACATCCAATGAAACACTTATTTATTTTCTAAACTACGCCAAAATACATTTACAAACAAGTATACACAATTAAATAAACAAAAAATCGTACTTAACGAAAGGCTGGGAAACCGCAACAGCGTGAAGTCAGTTACCGTGGAGTGATGAGCTGCGAGTTGTGAGTTGGAGCAATGAGGTATATGAGCTGTGTCTTAATTTTTTACCATAGTTTGTTAAAGATGCACCCAAAGAATGAGGATGGCGTTGAAATTTTGAGATCAGTGGTGGAGACCTTAGAGACATCTAATTCAGTTTGTAAAGTATTTTAAGCGTTAACAGATAATGTGTTTCAGCCGTTGTTATGACAACAGTGACATTTCAAAATGGCCGTAAATTTACATTTAATCCAATTTATTTCAAAAATGAATTCGGTGACCCCCAAATTTTTTTGCATTAAAACATTTCTTGAAGTTTAAGTAATCAATAGTAAGATTTTTAAAAAATTCTGTAGATCCAATTTTGATTTTTTGAAAAATAGAAAACCATAATTTTTCTTCGATAAAAAAGTTCGATCTACACAATTTTTTTTCAATCTGCCTATTGATTACTTAAATTTAAATAAGTGTTTTAATGCAAAAAAATTTGGGGGCACCGAACTCGTTTTTGAAATAAACTAAATTAAATGTAAATTTACGACCATTTTGAAATGTCACTGTTGTCATAGCAACGGCTGAAACCCACTATCTGTTAACAGTATTTAATGTCTTAAAGGTTATTCTATGCAAAACGTTAGTTTCAGTCTTTTCGAAATATTCATGAGCAGTTTCTGAGGTTGAAACTTGCATAATTTTCAACGTTTGAAGAAACAGTAGGGAGCCACCTTAACATTACGAGTTATAACTCTAGCTACTTCCCAGATAACTTATGTGGTGTGAACCAACCACAATTATTGCAAAAATCTTACCAACCTCGTACGCAGGATCTTTAAGTCCGGGGTCCGAGGGCGAAATCTTATACTAACCAGACGCTTGTTTTGACATCTTTAATGGGCACTTGCGGATTTTTTTTGTAAAAATCTCACAGCTGGTCAACAGGGTGTTGTCGCAACAGGCCGCGGTAGCAAGCTGATGTTAACAAACTGGGACAACCAGTGTAAACACATCATGGTGACACCTTGTTGAACAGCTTTGTAACAACTTGCTTGCAGGCATGTAACAGCTTGCGCGTTTTTACGTGTGTAGAGCTTTTTCATAGCTCCAGTGCTGAGAAACTTGGGCGCAGAATGCTGTCGTGCAGGAATCATGCACCTATTCTTAAACTCTGCATCTACGAACATTTTCCTACCTAGATCTATGTTTCTGACCTCTTGAAATAGAATTATAAAAAGTTATATTACTGATGTACTGTACCTTCTTTATTAAGGCCCACCTCCAATAACTCACTTTTCTTCAGGCCTTTCCAAACTCATCACAATCCCCAGCATATATACTGTATACTTACTTTACAGTATACTACAACTTGTAAGTTCTAGTATCTTCAGTTGAGTTCTAGTATCTTCTTACATTGTTTAATCGTTTGTTGAGTCAAATACCAGTATCCGCATGTACGCAGCGCATATCTATTTAGTATTTTTAAACTTAAAGTTTTAAACCCAGTCATGACGAAATATCGTGCTTTCAAAAAGGTTTTGTGTGCATGGTGCAAATTCCGCTAAAATGTTTTTGGAGTTGAAAAACATGCTCTGCCTCTGTTCGGACGTGAAACTTTGAGTAACAGCAATTTCATTTTATTATAATATAATAATTATATATACATTTGCCGAGATATCGAACACTCTATATTTACAGTTAGGCTATATATTATCCTTTTTTGCGAGACTGAATTGTGATAACAATGGTGATCTTGTAATTGACGGTATCCCGCGGGAAAAGATGGCGGCGGTACACTTAACCATAAGGCTTTGCGACTTCAAATCAGCTCAAATAACAACTAAACATCAAACTAACATAGATTATAAGCAAGAATTTCATTCCTAACCAAACTTAATCGTTTTGAAAACTTTTTTTCCGATACTTTTGCAAGAAACAATATTCACTGTGCGCAAAGGAATGTGGTTAAATGTACAAGTCGCCATCTTTTTGGGTTTTTGGAACTATAACCCAGTACATGGCTTATCCCCAAACTCGTACCCAGCCTAGCCCCTCCTTACTACAAAAACATTTTTAGGCGAGAATATTTAGCTAGGCTAAACTTCTAGCCGGTAGTTTTGTGACGTCAAGTTCTTCATAGCAGTAGGGTACAGTTTGAATGCAAACATGCTTTTCGTCAGAAACAGGGCCATCTGTGGTATACCACAATTGCTTTTTGTTGGTATTGGCAACTGTTATTTCATTCCAATGCCTTAGTTCCAGTTCTAACTTATTATCCTCGCGCACTTCGATATATACGGCTCCTGCAGATAGGCATGAATATTCAGAAACAGTTGATTCGACACACACCACAACCCCATCAAACTCGAGGGAATCTTCAAAAGCACTGTTCGTGCTACCTTCAGCGACTTCGTCGCCTTCCTCTGACAGGGTGACGCTATTAGCTAATTCAACGTCACTTTTGTCATCTTTTATTGCCATAAACGAGCCAAACGTGTTTAGAATTACTATCATCGCTAAATAGACAAACACAACTGGAAAAAACATAAGATCTTTATCACCAATAGAGTCGGGTAGGTTGTCAATAATCGTAATTGTTACGCCTGAATGCCTGGCAGACGAAAGAATTGCAATGGCAAGGGTTGATTTCTTTGAAAACGATAACAGTGAAAGGAGACCATATGTTACCACGAGATATGAAGTAGTAATCGTCGTTCCAAGAGCAGTTACAGCAAGAATACTTAAAGGTGAAAATCTTTCAAGATTTCCTTTCGCACTTGTTTGGCTAATTTTCACCCAGAATATTACAAGTAGAGCAGTGGAGGTAACAAACTTTAAAGACTTGTTTAGTTTTACTACTGTCGTCTTGACTATTGGAACAAATCTTAAAATTCGACCAACCTGAAAAAAAAATGAAAAAAATATATAGAAACAATAATAATCAAAAGTTGGTGTTAACTGTAAAGCTAAGGCACAGAAATTATCTATAATTAGAGGGGAGAAATTAAGCGTTTTTGCAGCTTATCTATAGGTATTTTAAAACTCGTTTACAGTGACTATAAAGCAAAAAAATAGATTTGCTTTATTTGAAAGAACGTTTAAGTTCTTTGTTAAGGTTTTCAGGGTCATTTCTGTAAAGCGCTCTCAATTCGTCAGAATTTATGCCACAAAAATAAAATAGATATCGTTAGAAAGCTATTAATTTGTAGAATACAATGGTGTCTTTGGTTTCGGGATGAACACAAACAGTTAATAGTTGTGATTTTTTTAATTAAAACCAGAGGGCTTCACTCGGGGTGACTCGAGTAAAAAGCGTGTTATTTTGTTCAAAATCTTTGTTTATAGTTTGATTCCGAGATAAATTTTCAACAAAACGGTGTCAGCGTTTTTTGATATCAATAACAAAAATTACCCTTTTGTTGAAAACAACAATGATCCTTTGTTGTTATCGAGTCTATGATTGGTTGTCTGGAGAGCTGATTTGTACCGCGAAGAGGCTCAAAGGCAACTAAACGACACTGCTTTTTACAGCAGAGTTGATGGTGATTTGAGATCCCAACACAACACCACCATTCGATCCACCATCAACAACCTCATCACCACTGGGGAATTGCCTGATACAGCAAGCAATCTCCTAACCACCACTCCACGCACACCTGTCATGTACTTCCTTCCCAAAATTCACAAACCCAACAACCCAGGTAGACCTATAGTGTCTGCTTGTGGTTGCCCTACCCAAGCCATTTCATCCTACCTTGACCACATCATGGCGCCCTTGGTTAAGAATTTACCTTCTTACATCAAGGACACCAAACATGCTCTGAAAATTTGTGACCACATTAGTTTTCAGGGTTCACATCATTTCATCTTCACCATGGATGTTAAATCACTCTACACTGTCATCCCGCATCACGATGGTCTTCAAGCACTTAAATATTTCTTTGATCAACGCACAACTCGGGAGCCATCGACCACTACTTTGTTACGCCTGGCCGAGTTAGTGCTCACCCTCAACAATTTTTCATTTGATGGTGAGCATTACCAACAAGTTAGTGGTGTAGCCATGGGTACCAAAATGGGCCCTAACTATGCCAACTTATTTGTTGGTTATGTGGAAAAACAAATCTTTGAACAATACACCGGTTTCCTACCTGACTACTATGGTCGGTTCATTGATGATTGCTTAGGCACTGCATCATGTTCGCGTGCTGACCTGGTTTGCTTCATTAACTATGTTAATGACTTCCACCCAGCACTCCAGTTCACATGGGAGATCAGTGAGACTAGTGTGTCGTTCTTAGATACTCTCGTCTCCATTAATGGTAATAAGCTGAGCACTTCTGTCTTTTACAAGACCACTGACTCTCATAGCTACCTCCTCTTCTCCTCTCATCATCCTAAACACACCAAAACTTCCATTCCTTTCTCTCAATTTCTTCGTCTTCGCCGCCTCTGCAGTGAAGATGACGATTTCAATGCCAAATGTTTGGAAATGAGAAACTTTTTTGTTAATCGCGGTTATCCTTCCCACCTCTTAGACGCTGCCTTACACAAGGTCTCCAACATTTCCCGTTCAGACACCTTAAGCGAACCTTTGGCTACCATTTCTAATGAAAAAGCACCTCTAGTTCTCACTTTTCATCCCTTCAATTTCAAAGTAAGGGACATCATTAACCGCAATTTCGACCTCATTAAAAATGACCCAGAAACATCTTCCATTTTCTCTGAGAAACCCCTAGTATCTTTTCGGCATAGCAAAAACATCCGGGAAAACGTTGTTCACAGCTCACTGCAGCAAGCCTTGGTATCACATGTTGCCACCAGCTCTTGCTGTCGTGGTAGGTGCAACACCTGTAAATATTTAGACTCCTCAATTTCAATTTCGGCTCCAAAATGTAGGTTCAACATAACCCACAGTTTCACCTGCACTTCCTCCAACCTCATTTACTGTATCTCTTGCAGTAAATGTCCCATGCTTTACATCGGAGAAACTGGAAGACGTTTAGGTGACAGGTTTGTTGAACACCTTTGTGATGTCAAATACAATGTGCAAAACAAACCTGTTGCCAGGCACTTCAACAGTGCCAACCACTCCTTTTCCAACATGAAAATCTGTGCCATTCAGCCCATTACAGGTTGTAACAATACTCGTCGTAAACAAGAAATGCGTCTCATTTACAAACTTGGTACCATTCACCCTCACGGCCTCAATGAGCGATTCTCTTTCATTTAGCTCACTCCACCACCATATTCCACACCTTTTCCTAAACCTTTTGCCGATGATTTAAATAGTAATTTATAACCTGTTTCTTTGCCTATTTGCAGGTAGCTGACCCACAAATTGGGTCAGCACCTGCACACAGGCTAAAATTACATATTAATTTATTTGTTTACTTTGTTTTTATTGGCTTACATGTGTTCACGTGATTCCCATTGTAGCTCTGCTATAAATACGCGTGACCACATGTGAGTTGTTTACTAATTTCTCCTGACGAAGGGCCTTCGCTCGAAACGTCAAGAAGATTTTTCTCTTTTTTTCAGGCCAACGTGACTTAACCCTGGTAATATTATGACGTCATAAGTTTCCTCACCTCCTTCTTCGCAAACACGGCCAATTTATTAACGGCGTCGCTCCAAACTTCGCACGTAATGGGGAATTTCGAAATGAAACTTTACACAATTATCAAGTACCATAATATCTTTAGGATTATACAAAAACATTACCGAAAATATTTTCACCAAAGAACCACTTCAAATGAACCGAAAGAGCCTTTGGTCAATATATAATATAGAAACTGAATTAGGCAAATTCCTCTAAATAAAATCAATTGTCAGTCAGCTGGTTAATAATAATTAATAGGAAAGTTTAAAAAGTGGTTGCTTACCAGTAAAGGTAACAAGATAAAAAGGACGATTCTCAGTAACATTATCAAAAAGCTGAAATTGACCTTCTGAGCTGCAGGTATTAGCCAAGGGATCATGACGGGAACGGTAAAAACTGAGATAATGGTGCATAAAATTGCGATCAAGAGAGTTACTGCCCTGTTGCCATTTGCTGCGGTTACCTATATATACAGTAAATTAGAACAATTAGTTTAAAAGAACAAAATCAGGGAATGTTATAGGCTCGATTTCCAGCCTTATCTCGACTCGCGGGACTTTACCCGCCCTCTAGGAATGTTACAAAGTTGGATCATAGTCAGTAAAGATATGGTTTGAAAACTCAGCAAACTTCAAAGCGCCTATAATGAGCTGTGACACCGTGCACATCCTTTGTTTTAGGTTTATTAATATTTAAATAGCACGAATGAGTAATTGAACTGAAACGTTGCTATTAGATAACTCGTTCATTGTAGTAAATTACAATGGGTTCAGTGACCGTACACCGTGCACAAAACTGCATAAAGGCGAACAAAAAGATAGAATAAGGACTTTAGCTGAGTTTCCAGACCATATCAGTTTTGAATGACTATGGTTGGATAAAATGCATGTATATTTAGCAATTTGTTGTTCAAGCTATGGAGTTTTGTAATTTATGCTTTAGTCAGTTTTAATTACTTCCGCCAGGAGTTTATGTTTTTACCTGTCTGTCTGTCTGTCTGTCTGTCTGTCTGTCTGTCTGTCTGTCTGTCTGTCTGTCTGTCTGTCTGTCTGTCTGTCTGTCTGTCTGTCTGTCTGTCTGTCTGTCTGTCTGTCTGTCTGTCTGTCTGTCTGTCTGTCTGTCTGTCTGTCTGTCTGTCTGTCTGTCTGTCTGTCTGTCTGTCTGTCTGTCTGTCTGTCTGTCTGTCTGTCTGTCTGTCTGTCTGTCTGTCCGTCCGTCCGTCTGTCTGGATATCTCAAAAGGTATTGCTCCGATTTTCATGAACGTTTCTAGAATCCATTAAATTTTGGTTGAATTTAGTCAAAATGTGGATGAGAAATTAATAAAAATCTGACCGCAAGATTCTCTGTGTAGAAGAAATGCTTGATTGCGCTCATTATCCTTATTTTATGCAAATATTAATTGCATAATTTTGGTACGAGTGCAATCAAGCATTTTATTCATACATGCATATATGTGTTGATCTCGTGAGCTAGTCTGGTTAGCGGAATAGCTCGTTTTCTTTTTAAACACCTCTAATAACCCTCTGGCGGAGGTATATGCAATCTCTGACTGGCCTCTAGTTCTATTTGTTGTTATGATGTCGTCAGTTGTCTGTTGTCGCGCTCAGTTGTCTGTTGTTTGTTGTCAGCCTTGTACCTAGCTAAGTTTATTACGCGGCGCTGTTCGTTGTTTGTTTAATTTATAAGTTATTAATTCGTTCCGCGGATTCTCAAAAAAGTAACGTTGGAACAAGCAACCAGAATATGGAGGGTCACTTACTTTAAACTATATATTCTAAATTCAACGAATAAATAATTTCCAATGCAGCCAGGTAAAGAATCATACATATAGTTAGTTTATATAACGTTACTCTGGCTTAAAAGTTTTTGAACGCAACTTAAAAGTCACTGTTCATGAGTCAACGTGTCCTCCTATCTAGTGTCTTGATTTAAGGGGTCGAGTAAACAGTAATTACTTTTTGTATCTGCGCAACGCGCAGATATATTGCTATCGTGTTGTGTGTTTGTTTGTTTGTGTGTGTGTGTGTGTGTGTGTGTGTGTGTGTGTGTGTGTGTGTGTGTGTGTGTGTGTGTGTGTGTGTGTGTGTGTGTGTGTGTTAACTTTTTGGTGTAACCGCTGACCTATGTGTGCAGTAGTGACTGTTTATATTTCCTCGCCATGTTGTATGAACTAAGGAGCGAGACGAAGAACAACATTATTTTCGAAGAAAATCAATTGCAAATTTTGTAATGCTGTATGATTGGAGTAGTATGATTCAGGGATACTTTAAAATGATTGCGTCTGACCGTACGCCAAGTGATACGATAATAATGCAATTTGATATTTGCGCTCATCTCAGTTCAAATAGATTTTTCTCCGTTGCTATTCTATACGATTTGTTCTAATTCACATATGTTGTACAGAATTTAACGCTCTATCTAACCGTACAAGTTTCCCAAATGGCTCAAACCTACAGACGATTGATTTACTTTAAATATGACCGCGTTCGACCGTACGCCAAGTAAATAGTGTAATAATGCAATTTGATATTTGCGCTCATGTCTAGCCTTTTCTCCGTTGTTATTCTATACCATGTTCTAATTCACATATGTTGTACAGAATTTAACACTCTATCTAACCGTACAAGTTTCTCAAATGGCACAAACCTACAGACGATTGATTTACTTTAAATATGACCGCGTTCGACCGTACGCCAAGTAAATAGCGTAATAATGCAATTTGATATTTGCGCTCATGTCAGTTCAAATAGCCTTTTCTCCGTTGTTATTCTATACCATGTTCTCTAATTCACATATGTTGTACAGAATTTAACACTCTATCTAACCGTACAAGTTTCCCAAATGGCACAAACCTACAGACGATTGATTTACTTTAAATATGACCGCGTTCGACCGTACGCCAAGTAAATAGCCGTATAATGCCATTTGATACTAGCGCTCATCTCAGTTCAACTGATATATTTTTCTCCGTTGCTATTCTATACGATTTGTTCTAATTCACATATGTTGTACAGAATTTAACGCTCTATCTAACCGTGCAAGTTTCCCAAATGGCACAAACCTACAGACGATTGATTTACTTTAAATATGACCGCGTTTGACCGTAGGCCAAGTAAATAGCGTAAATAATGCAATTTGATATTTGCGCTCATGTCAGTCTCCCTAGCCGTATTATTGGCCATTGGGATATATCTTCCAGCAGTTAGCCGTTAAATTCTATATTTCCGACAAAGTTTTGCACAAAAACATTTCGGAGACAGGGGATATTGCTGATAAACTGGTTAAGTATTTTTAACGTGACTTAAGTTATAGTAAACTTGTGAGTGTGATCTACCAGTTTTTGTGAGTCATGATGAGTCATGACAAAAAAATTATTAAGGTCAGAGAACGTGTACTTTCTCTTTAATTATCTTATAAGATCTCGCTAAAATCTTATAAGATCTACGTGTAAAAATCTTAAGATTTTTCTTAAGATCTTACAAGATTTTCCAAGATCACACAAGATCTTGACATGATTCTCACAGTGGTGGGTTTGCGCAGATACATGTACGCATAGCGGACCTTTTGTTAATTATGTACTGTTGCGTTCAAACACCTTTTAACCAGAGCAGCGTTAAACTATGTCTATTCCGAATTGTGTGTTGGATATAATACAATAACCTTAGGTGTTGCTTATGATCCGTATTTGAAGACAGATAGATGTATAGATCACGTCAAATTACGTCAGATGATTTGCCCAAAATTGAAAAGAAAGTGACGTCAAGGGTTAAAATTACGTATTCTATACTTATTTTAATAAGCCCTTTTGAAAAAGGGTCTACAGTGTGTATCAAAAAACCCTGAACACCTAGAAAACAACCTATTGTAGTAGTTTGAAAGCCCTAAGCACTTCGCTGAACCCGCGGATGCGTAAAACACACGGTCTTATACACCTGGTGAAAGTATTTAAAAGCTTTTTGTCTTCCTGTTTAACTTATGTGCTGATTAATTTATAACGCAGCGCTTTTAGGGCTTTCAAACTACTACAATAGGTTGTTTTCTAAGGGTTCAGGGGTTTTTTCTACACACTGTATATATAAGCATTTAATTATTGTCATTATCAAATTCATTAAAAATTCATGAAGAAAATTCAAAAGAAATGAAAATTAATATCTGTAAATCGCATACAGATTCGCCCTGATTTACATGAACGTTTTACTCAATTTACTTAGCTAAAATCACTCCAACTTGAAAAATAGTTTGAAAACATGGCTATTTCGATGCGTCCATTGATAAGTACGATAAAGCAGCAAATCTGTATATGACTTACTACGGCTCGCTTGCAACTCGCCTTGTAAATCAGATACAGATCGCTGCTCATGCTTTATCTAGCTATTACATAAATTTCAAAAGGCTGAAAATGATGTCAATGGCGGAAAATGACGTACTATATAATGCCTGGTTTTTGTTCGGAGGCGTAACAAGAAGGAGGTTTTGTCTGTCAAGTTAGGGATAAAACTGATATCATCTCGTCTCTCAAATGATAACCTATATACATATTAACTTTACTCACCACAATTGTAGGGAATGCCGATGCACAGGGTGAAAGACAAAATATCTGTAAACCAATTCGAAATTCTTCTGGACCAAAAACTGGCAGTTGCGCCGAAACGCTGTCCTTTCCACTTATGTCCTGTTCGCTATCTGATCCGATGACTTTTCCGAACTGTGGCAATTTTAAAAGGTTTGTTCCAATGAGTGGAGTGACTAATAAAATGCCAATCAATCCCGCAGCAATTTCTTTGTAGCAACGCATTGCTGATTTTACCTCCGCCAGACGAAATTTCGTCCCGAATACAAAGAATATCGCAATAATGCATATCTTAACAATCGGGAGTTTTTCACCCAAGTAAACTGCCGGTTGAGGAATGAAAATTCCAAATGGTATTATCAGAACAGCTCCAAGTTGAAGAAAGTATTTTGACATAAAGTTGCGTATCACTTCTAACTTATCGTTTCTCTTTTCAGTTTCCAGCTCCATATTTTCACATGCGCACATTGATATTTTGCAAAATACGTTCTCTACTCCGCGTGTGATGACCGGCCCTGTATCACCGTGTACTAACACTTCAGGAGAATTCGCTGCTGTTTTAACTGTTCAGTGTGTGGCTTATAGAACTATAATTAGATCTGCATTTTTAACTATAATGCACAGATAAGGTCACAACGCAGGGACAGGAAAGTTTCGTTTCTATAGCCCAGAAGCTAAGCTTTCCGGCGGTCGGAACTCGTTCCTATCGTGAAGGGGCGTTTATATACGGAGGCGAGCCAGCCCAGGCTAGCCCGCCAAGCCGAGATCTCGCTTTGTGAGACCGAGATCTCGGTGGGTTTTTTTCCCATTTATACACCATTGACCGGGCTGGCAGTAAAAGCTTCGTACATGCACGCGACAAAATTTGTTTTATCAGCTTTTTTCGACATATTAACAGTTCACAAGTTCTGCTTGTTCATGTACAGTTCATATTTAAAACAACGAGACTTCGTGTCTTACCAGAACTGATAAATTACGCAGTTAGCACAACAAGAAAGCCAGCCCGGCTAGGCGAACTAGCCCTTCTCATGTAAAACAATAAAAATTATCTCGGCAAAGCGAGCTGGCTCGCCTCATTACTGTATATAGTCATGGTTGCAGTGTTGTGGGTTGTGGCTAGGTTGGAGCACGTTGGAGTCTATTGAAATGATAGGATGTGGTTTGCGCGCAAATATGGTTTCGAAACTAAGAAATCAAGAAACAGGAAGTCAATCACATTGTCCATTATAATTTGACTGTGAAACTTAATATTTAGAAAAATGAACGATACGGCACCAGGCTGGTCGCTTTCAGATCCAGCTGTGGGGCGTCCAATGTTGTATTCAGACGCGATTGCGGGGGGCGTTGCATCACGGCTTCGCCCTAAAACTCCGAAACCGGAAGCGCTGTCTCACATACAAAATGTCTATTATATATTGCGCCATGACTTATGCAGAAAATTCGTGCAAAGTAGACTGTACATGAATGCAATAAATGTTTTAGTATACGGTAAATTTGTCCTCCAGCAGTATATTGGTAAAGAGTTTATAAAGTCAAATGAGGCCTGTGGATTTATATTTTATTTCAAAATTATTTGTTTGAGCTTTCGTCGTTCTACGACATCATCGGAAACTGCATGTTGCTAGAGTTTCTAATGATGCCGTAGAACGATGAAAGCTCAAACAATTAAATAATATTTAAATACAATTTTTTTTTTAAATTAATAGCTGCAAGTAGGCCTCGTTTGACTTCATCTAAATTTATTTTAGTAAATAACACAAAATGCAACATTAACTAGACACACTTGGAAATGCTTGCTATTCAGATTCACAAACAAACGAACGAGCGAGTATAACCTCCTCCGCAGGCACTATATACGGCTCTGTGCTTCCCACTTTGCGAGCAATCTGTACTTTCCACTTTGCGAGCAATATTGTTTTGGCCGAACCAGAGAAAGGAATACTGAAGAGCGTACGAGAGACCTTTAGTTCCACGTCTACCTCAAACTGCGAACTCCAGTTGGCGGTTCGCCGTTTGGTGCTAGAAGCTGGGACAATTTGTACATTTAGTTTGAAACCTCTGTGATTAATGTAAAGTTCACATTAATTATAAACTACCGCAGAAAGAAAGAAACTACAGTATATGCCAATAAAAATACAAGAATTAATCCAAAGCTAATAAATATCTATCTTCTTGTTACAGAAGAAGAAACAATTACATTTTCTGTTTGAATTAGAGCAGTCACTACCCTGCGAGCATAGTCAATCGAGACATGGTCTGGAAACTCGGCAAACTTCAAAGCGCCTATAATGAGCTGTGATTTTATGTTGAACCGTACCTTACACCGTGCACATTCTTTGTTTTAGGTTTATTAATATTTAAATAGCACGGTTGAGTGATTGAACTGAAACGTCGCTATTGGACAATTCGTTCATTATACTGAAATACAATGTGTTCAGTGACCGTGCACCGTGCACAAAAATGCATAAAGGCAAACAAAAAGATAGACCGAAGACTTTAGCTGAGTTTCCAGACCATATCTCGATTGACTTTGCTGCGAGCAGACCCTTATAAATACTCGCTGTTCAATTTTAGCCTTTAAACGAAATCGTTTTACTTTTCTTGGGGCAAGTAACGAAAGAAAACTGGTTTGGAATGCTTCTTGTGACATCACATGAGACACCAAACGTGAGATAGGCACTTTAAAAAATAGAACATGTACAGTGCTCTAATCAGGGAAACTTTGTTTCTGAAACAAAGTTTTAGAAACTTTTCAACATGTACTGTACAAGAAACTTTTATTTTTGGAACCGTGTTTCGGTAACTTGTTTTATAAATTTTCTCTAATATAAATATGATCCCAAGCTCGAAACGACTATACGCCTCAATGGTTTGCAGTCGTTTGATGTCATATGGGAAGAGTTCGCCTTGGCCGCGCGTGGGTCAGGATATACGCATATGCATGCATGCGCAAGCGAAAACTGGTTGATATATAGAATCGGTGAGGGTACGACAAAGAAAACAAGAAAACGTTGCGTAAAAAATATAAATATTCAGGTTAGCATATGGTGGAAAACAAGAACCATACAGTGTGTCTACTTAAAGTAATCAGTCTACGTTTTTGACGGGGTATTATATGTCATGCAACCAAATCACTCTCTTAGACTCAGCAGATTTATTCTTTGATTTATGCCGGAATACTATATACATAGCCAGAAAATCTAATAAGCCCGGCATAGTACACTAGAGAAAATTTCAAAGACCGAAACACGGTTTCAGAAACAAAAGTTTCCAGTGTATCTTGCTGAAAAGTTTCTGTCGTTTCTATCAACTTTTCTTGCATACGTCGGCTGTGCCGTATCCTGAGAGGAGACATATACCACATACGTGGCCAAGACGAACTCTTCTCAGTATATGAGATCGATCAAAGACTGCTGGGCGTAGCCTAGAGATCAGTGGGCGTAGCCGTTTCGAGCTTGGAAGTCGGGGTCATACACTAGAAAATATTTCTGAAACAAGTTACCGAAAGACGGTTTCAAAAATAAAATAGAAGTAGTGTGCTGCGTACAGGCAGTGTTGAAACAACAATCGAAATATAGTAAGGTTAGATATATACTGTCGAAACACAGAACGTAGGAGTCTATAACGTTTCCGGAGCGAAGGTCAGAGAGAGACGTTTCTCTCACGTTTCTCTCTTGACGAAGGGCCTTCGCTCGAAACTTCAAAAATAAAAGTTTCTCGTGTATTTTGAAAAGTTTCTAAAACTTTGTTTCAAAAACAATTTGAAAGTTTCCCTCGGATTCAACACTGTTCTATTTTTTGCCAGTCAGTTCGGAAACTTTTTCGAAAATGTGTTCCGGACTTGTTTCGAAACTTGTTTCGGATTATGCCGGGCTTTACGTTTTAAAAAAATAATTATATGTTGTATAGTGCAGACAAACAAATAAAAATGTGAAGGCTGTATGGTTACCGGCAAAGTATTCGTCCCTCCATCAGAAGGAAACGTGTAGCAAAATAGGAAACAAAGTAAAAAGTTATATTGATTTGTGAACGTCTCCTCACATCTGTTATAAAAACTTATATGCTGACTGACTTATATGTAGTTAACATCGTTGTTACATCTTGCTAGAGTTGCCTGGCTACCAATGCATACTACTAAAATTTTTATCACTATTTGCTCCGTATAATAACTGGACTTATACTATACTATATTAGTCTGGCTAGATATTTTTATGCCGGCACATTTCATTATTTTTAACAAAGATTTTGTCCACATTGGACTTTGTATTAGACTGAAAGCCAGCCGCCGATCTCATCTCGTTCTCTCTCGCCTCTCAGGAGTGAGAGCGAGAAGAGATCGGCGGCTGGCTTTCAGTCTAACTTTGCAGTATATCAATTGTGACCATCCACGGGAAAACGTACATTAACCCTATAAGTAAACTTAGAAAGATGGATTGTAAAGTGGAAACCTGTTGACGGTTATTATAATATTACTAATGAAAGCAAATGCATTTTCATACGGTAACTATAAGTCTATTTACTGACAGTCTGTAATATACTGTATTTAAGTATGCATTATAAACGTTTTAGATTCGTATTTGCCTTTTGAGTATTAATCTCAACATGATAAAGAAAGATTCTATGTCAAGTTTGGCGGTCTCTGTAACAAGAATCTTCCTTCACGAGAAATCTTAGAGTAAAATGTCAAATCTTAAAGCTACCTATTACTTCAGTTTTTAAGATTGTATTTAAAAGAACACCTAAGATAATAAAAAAAATGGCTTTTACACGCCTTTCCAATCTTATCCCATTCTTGATTTATTAGCCATGCAATTTGAGTAATGACGTCACACGTACCCCGTTCACACTGAGATCGGTCTCGGATAGATCTCAAAGTGCAGTCTGAACGGGGCCTAAGGCAAATTTCCAGCCTTTGACTCAGTTTAATCCAAAGATATGACTGAAATGATATGACTTTTCCAAAAATGTAAATGGGGGAGTCGTTAAGCTGCAGTGACATAAAGATTTATGAGGTTATGCAATAACCAAGGTTAACAACAAGGGGAGCTGCGTATTCTCAGTGTCACACGTCTGCCTACTTGTCCACTAATCTAATGCTGCAGTCCACTCAGCCCACGCGTTCGGGTGCAGCCCAGAGGTTACGTCATAATAATCGGGTTTGATACTGCGTGCAGTCCTAGGAGCCCCGCACAAACAGTTTGCCGGTATATAATTTTATGTATGACATGTAAATACATGGCATACATATTTATGGTAAAATAATGGAATGATTATGCTAGTCTTACATTGGTTTAACATATATATATATATATATATATATATATATATATATATATATATATATATATATATATATATATGTAATATTTACAACACGAGCGGCCGTGTTGTATTGAATTATACAATCACGAGCCGAAGGCGAGTGACTGTATATTCAATACAACAAGGACGCGAGTGTTGTAAACAACTTGTGAAATGAATAAATAGTAAAAATCCCTTTGGGATATTGAGATGCTAATTGCTAATTAGTTACAAGCACTAGTGGTTGTATCAGAAGAGTATACATCCACTAGTGGTTGTAACTAATTAGCATCAATGGTTTTAGTTTGTATGGGGTTTACAGGGGTATACATGTGACGTAATTTCTGAAATTGGATTGGCTGCAAAACTCATGAATTATTAATGAATTTCACAAATATATATATATATATATATATATATATATATATATATATATATATATATATATATATATATACACACACATTAAACTCACTGAATACAATACAATAAAAAAGACAAGTTACAAATGCGTTACAAACAACAAAGGTGTTTTAAGTGAGTTAGATAAGGGGCTAGCAAACGGACTCTTAAGTCCCAAGTCAAAATATAAAATTACAGGTTTGCAATTAAGAATACAGATTCTCAGCAGGAGAAAGTGACAGTAGTGAGTAGTCCTACAATTAGGACACACGGTCTTCCACGTTCCCACTCTATCACTGTCGAAAACAGTGTCTACAAAGTCGAACAGTGCGATTAAAAAAGACTCTCTGTAAGAGATAGGAAGTAGATTTAGGGAAACTGGGCGAGACTTATAGTTTATAGGTCGGAGATTAGGATCAGAATTACAACTAAGAATAAAACGGTTGGCACGCCTCTGTACACCTTCAAGTAATTTTAAATCTGTAATACATGGCTGAGGAGCCCACACTTCGCTAGCGTAATTCCTAGTCCCAAGTGACAAGTACATGTACAGCAGTCTTCTGCCGCCGTATTATAAAGCCAAGCATCTTGAGATTAGACCCTGGGTACGAGGTTACCACAACAGTAGACGTGTGGATGCTCCAGGTGTGCTTGTCGTGGACAAGTGCTGTCCAGTTTAGTCTGTGATAACAATTGGGCGTACTGGCACTATACCCACTACCCAGGGGCAATTGCGTACGATCATGTTAATCTATCCGGCATGGCAGCTCCGGGTCTGGGAGGTTAGGGGTCAGGTTTACAGATTTGTTTCTTTTGTTACAGAGTAAAGCATCACCTTTGGTGGTCAGCTCAAGGATCAAGATCAGCTCGTATTATCTTGACCTGAATCCAAGTAACAACATGATTGGCGTGAAAACCCTGTAGCAAGACCTGCACTTAGCCTTCTCCGCAGGCAACTCTTTTGGGCCCTCGCTTTTGATCAGGGGACATGTGGGATTTGTGTTACGGCATTCGTTCCCCTTTTTTGCTGGAGAAAACAAGAGTTGCCTGCGGAGGAGGCTAACCTGCACCAGTCAGTCCGGGTAATTGGGAAATCGGGCGTCTGCACGCAGGCTAGACCTGCACCTAGGTCAAAATTTATACACATGAACAGAAAGAAACATCACTCGAATTATTAAAGTGATTACACGGCACGCAGCAAAGTATATTAATTTGTGATTTCGTCCATCCCTCTGTGCATGTGTCGTTAAACGATTTTTTTCACATTTAAAATAATCCCACTAATCTAGCGAACTTCCGTTTGCGATCAGACTTCCGGTTTGCTCGGAGATGGCCGTCGTGACGTCAGAACTAACAAATTAAACTCCTGTTCCACTTTTCTGGTGAAAAGTTGGAAGGGTTTCTTTACTTTCTTCAATATTATAAAAGGAGATTAGGAATGTACGTTGCCCCTTTATCCTGTCAGTGTACTATGGGATCATTAAGAAGCACTGTTCGCAATAATGGAGTCACAGAAGGGAGTTTTCACTGAACAAACTCGGGTCATTCATCTGCCTCTACGTACTGTTGTTTGGGGCTGTTTCTGTTCAGTTTCGTCGACATTTATACTTTGAAATGGAGTTGGACAGTAGCGAGTGTAACATTAAGGTTGTGTGCCGGTTTCGGCCGCAGTCACAGTCAGAAGTAAACAGTGGTGGATTGGTTATGTCCAAGTATCCTGCGAAAAGCAATGATACTACAGTATTTGGGGTAAAGTATTGGTTCTAAACTCTCGCCTTTTATATCTGTTTTGAAATCGTGGACTTAATATCATGGAATTTTCTATTTTCGCTTTTCCCAGAACCGCGTCTACACTTTTGATCATGTATTTCGACCAGCTTCGACCCAAGAAGAAGTTTATATGCTTTCGGCGAAACCAATTGTTAAAGGTAGGCCAATTCTCTGATTACAATCACAGTATGACAGATGTGTAGTATGCTGTATAGGAAGGTAAAATAGCTTTATGATTACCGAACAATAACTAAATATTTATCACGAAATCTCCTCGGTATCGAACCAACAAGCTGGTTTCGGTTTTCGCTTTTATGCTAGGGAAAAACTCCCATTTTATTATACTGTTGACACATTGGGAAGTGCGAATGTTTCGGTCGTTTCAAGGTCAAAGTGGATTTTATTCGATGTCCAAAGGCACTTAAAAAATGTCAGAAAATATTATCGAACTGTGTTGTATTTATCTAGTGTCTTATTTCATATTGGAGACATACTCTGGCTTGCATTTTGAGCTTTATATTTTGCTCAACATGCTTCGCCACTCCACACAAAACTCTTGTATATTTATATATATCTTCGTCACGACCTTTGACTCGGTCTAGCTACGTGTTTGGAAGGAACAAACCTCTGCCTGGTGTATTATGAACGTTAGTTGCTTGCCCCTCTACTACATATATTTATACAAAGCACTGCTCAACGTGACTTCTGAAATACAACAAGAAAACACAATCCCCTACGCCTTCCAATCGTTGTAATTGTGACCTAATCGCTCGTATTTGAACAAGCGCCTTGAGGAACCGGTTTTCCATTGTGATTTAGAATTACTTATTCATGACAAGACAAAGTCACAAGAATACTGGGAGATGCAGTCGACAAAGACAGTCAACTACACCATGTATACTGTCTCTCATTGCCAAAGAAACCCTATAGGACTTTTTGGCGTTTAAGCAATCCATTTCGGTGTTTGTTCGGACATGAATGTTTTGACAACTGTCTTTGCGATGGAAAATATCGGGGGCGGTCTTGTGTTATTTACACTTATATAAAATGAAGGGATTAGTAGGAGTCATGCACGCCTCGTTTTTATGCATTAGCTTGTACAGTATGCAGAATAATGAGATTGACTTATACAGTACAACACCAGCTATTGCCTTATATTTCGTGATACCTAATCTATTTTCCCCTTGTAACTTTTTTACTAGATATTTTTTTGAATACAACACGGTTTTGCATGATTTAATGACAGATATTTATAGAATCATAATAATATAATTATTTTAATGGGATGTGTTTATACGTAAAATTTTAATTAGAATTTTTATGAATTTTAGAATTTATAAAAAAAGTCTTTATTTACTCTAATACCAAGGCAATGTATGGATATATGAAAATATTTCCTTGATTCCCATCACTGCTATTCATAACTAAAGGGGGGGGGGGAGTTTTATATTATATTTTTTATATATAAAAAAAAAGATACAGTATTCTATAAAAGAGGGAGGATATTTTTTTGTTTTTTTTTAAGAAAATATTTTATTGCCACAACCTGAAATTTATATACTGTAGAAATAATCAAAATAGTGAAATAAAAGTAGCATTCTGCGTAGGCAGTGTTGAAACAACAATCGAAATATAGTAAGGTTAGATATACTGCCGAAACAGAGAATGTAGTAGACATGGCCTCGCTGATGAAGGGCCCTGGCTCGAAACATATTTAGACTACTACGTTCTCTGTTTCAGCAGTTTATTCTAACCTTACTATATTTCATGTACTGTAGAAATTTTTGACAATTACTGTACATATACATGTAAGTTATAATCTCATTATGTATTTAAGGGTGTTGAAAGCACGTAATTTTTAAATTCAAAGTTGGTAATTCTGGCTGTAAAATGTCAATGCAACAACATGGTTTGATCCAGCATTGTGTGATGGATGCCATGCAGTGTATATGCAATGAAATCTAATTATTTCACAGTGTCAGTCGAAATAGAGTTAGTACAATGGAGCCTTGTTATAATGTGTTACATAGGGTCTACACTTTACATTGACATGACTGTTATACTGTTCGAAGTGAATTATTACAAGGTACATAATAGACAAATGATTTTTGCTGTGCTTTGTGACTGGTTACAGTACACTGTGCGATTATATGACACTGAGATTAGTTACATCATGAATTGTAAAAGGACTGGATAGAAATATTTTAATTAACTGATAGTCATGTGGGACATTCTGAGCTCTTTGATTGGTTAAATCACTCAATCAGCTTACAAAAAGTTTAAACAACAATGCTACAGTACTGCTCAGAAATAACCTAACAAAAACCGAGGTCAAACCTAGGTTTAACCTCAGCTTAATCGTAATATAACTCTGTTCAGTGTTAAACTGTCTCTAAATCACTATGAATCAAAATATGGACTGTTTTCTGTATTACTAGATAATTTTATTGTGCTTTACTAAAGTTTATTATCATTTCTATCATTGTTTAACTTAACCTCAACCTCAACCGCACTGTTAGGTTATTTCTGAGTGGTACTGTACAACACTTGTTTTACAGCCATTTTCACTGCTTATGCAGGGGTGGGCCAACAGCTCCCCACAACAGTTTCCTCTATGCACTTCTCTCTCTTGCGCATCCTCCCTTTTTATTCCACACTCTCTCATATCCCTCTCCACTACCTGACTCCATGTTGTCCTTGGTTGAAACCTAGTTGAAAATTGTGATGTCACAATTAAGTGGCATGAGTATGCTTGTTTTTAAATGAACATGTCTTCAAATTCTTCATATTCTCACATTCAGATCATTGAATATACTGTATTCATTGACAACTTGATGTTTCAAATTATTTTACTATATTGTTTTATGAACCAGCCTAATTAGCCACAATCAAGTGTTTGAGGTAAACATTGTTGATCTTTGTTTTGATGTTTTCTGTGTTGTTTCGAAGGAACTGGTGTCACAAAATGAAAATAGTACTAATTAGCCCTAACTATCAGTAAAAGTACAGCACATGTACTGTCTAAGCTTCTAAATACAAGAGGGGCATATAAGTAGAATAACAGACAATTTTTATAATTTCAGATTGTCAAATAAAAAATTTTATTTCATAAGCATTTTGAAATGATATTTTAAAATACTTGTAATATACAACTCTATTGCAGTTTTGGCTAATATTGTTCCTGTAATATATCAATTTTAACTAATGTTTTTCAAACTAAAATTAATCCCAGGGATAAAGTAAGTAAATAATGTACTCCAAACAAACATCATGTTTAAGAAAAATGATTTCTCTAAGTTCTCATAATTAATTTGTTATTTTTTTTAATTTTAATATTGCCAGAGAGGCCTTCATATGTATTGTCTTGGGACTTAGACTGAGCAAACAGGAATGCCAAATGGGAACACTTGTACTTGTCAGACCAGTGAATGAGACAATGAGATGAAAAATTTCGTACTGATCAGTGATGTAAAAAGTGAAATACATGTATACCGATGTAAAAATGTACAGCTTCTGTTTGGTATTTTGTAGTCATATGTCTTAAATATTAATTTGCTGGCACATTACTTTTAGACTACTTCCTCCTGGTTAAAATTGTTAGGTCCGTTCAGACAATTTTGACCAAGATCAACTCCAAATTCATTTCTATCTGAGTTACAAAGCTAATTAAAAGCTTATAGCTTTTGCCAGGTGGAGGCCTGTAGCTAGCCTGAAATGCCTGGAGTGGGGCCTTAAATTATTTTTGGGAGTTCAACTTTCAACTCTTTCTTGCTTCCTCCTCCTGTAACATTGTAACAATTTTGAACAATTGTACAATCATAACTTTCTTTCAAGACTTTAAATGGTAGTAACGTACTCATACTCAGGTACATATCCAGGAATATCAAAATTTAAGGAGCTGACTGACTTTGTGGACTGTGAGAGGTTTATGGCTGCATACAGGCAGTCTGGGGTGTGCTTCTCTACGAAACATTAGGATTGTATCACAGAAACCTAAGGCTCTTGAAGCTTTTTTTTAATACATGACAAGAATCCAGAAAGACCTTAAATTCAAGGACCAGTTTGAGCTCATAAAAAGTCTTTATCAATGTTATACTAACATGTTTTCATATAAACCGCACCTAAATCTAATTTTTAATCTCGTAGTTCTGATCTAGTTCTCGTAGTTCAACGAAAGCTTAACTAATTTTTTACTATTGTTATATCTATCTTATTAAAATTTTAAACACTCTACTTGGCATCGTTCAACTCATCTTTTGAATAACTTGTTTTCATTTCATAACGGGGAAAAGCTATATTCCTGTAGCGTGATTCAAATTTAATAATTTAACCCATGAGAACAACTATCAAAACAAAAGTATAATGAAACGCACATTGCTGCATTACAATCATTTTCAGTCTTGACAGGAAGTCATGTATTATGGAACTGTTTGCTTCATACTCAATTGTTTTCTCATGCTTTGACTGGATGAGCAAAATAAGGCTATTATAATTACTCTACCAATTGCATTGTACTGTGTACAGTATACATAATATTTTTATTATTATTGTGGCAGGCACTTATGTTCTTGTGAACAGGCCTTATTTCTTCTTCTTATATACTTCTCAGTATAAAGCACGCACACCTGCATGCACGCATCCACACACGCGCAGACAGGGCACCAACTTATGCGTACATTATAATTTTTTTGTTACGTTATTTTGAGTACTATTAAAATTCATCTTTGGTCTAAAGTGTCACAACGTATCTTAACATCTCACGATAAAGCGCAACGTCTTAAAACGTAGCCTAACATCTTAAAACGTAGCATAACATCTTAAAACGTAGCATAACATCTTAAAACGTAGCATAACATCTTAAAACGTAGCATAACATCTTAAAACGTAGCATACATAACATCTTAAAATGTAGCATATCATTTTAAAACGTAGCATAACATCTTAAAATGTATCGTAACATCTTAAAACATAACATATCATCTTAAAACGTAGCATAACATCTTAAAACGTAGCATAACTTAAAACGTAGCATAACATCTTAGAACGTAGCATAACATCTTAAAACGTAGCATAACATCTTAAAACGTAGCATAACATCTTAAAACGTAGCATAACATCTTAAAACGTAGCATAACATCTTAAAACGTAGCATAACATCTTAAAACGTAGCGTAACATCTTAAAACGTAGCAGCATAACGTCTTAAAACGAGCTGTGGCAGCATAACGTCTTAAAACGTAGCATAATATCTTAAAACGTAGCATAACATCTTAAAACGTAGCGTAACATCTTAAAACATAACATAACATCTTAAAACGTAGCATAACATCTTAAAACATAACATAACATCTTAAAACGTAGCATAACATTTTAAAACGTAGCATAACATCTTAAAACATAACATACAGCAATATCTTAGAACGTAGCATAACGTCTTAAAACGTAGCGTAACATCTTAAAACATAACATAACATCTTAAAACGTAGCATAACATTTTAAAACGTAGCATAACATCTTAAAACATAACATACAGTAATATCTTAGAACGTAGCGTAACATCTTAAAACGTAGCATAACATCTTAAAACGTAGCATAATATCTTAAAACGTAGCATAACATCTTAAAACGTACCATAACATCTTAAAACGTAGCGTAATATCTTAGAACGTAGCATAACATCTTAAAACATAACATACAGTAATATCTTAGAACGTAGTGTAACATCTTAAAACGTAGCATAATATCTTAGAACGTAGCATAATATCTTAGAACGTAGCGTAACATCTTAAAACATAACATACAGTAATATCTTAAAACGTAGCGTAACATCTTAAAACGTAGCATAATATCTTAGAACGTAGCGTAACATCTTAAAACATAACATACATATAAGGTTGAGTTTAACGAAACGAGTTTTTGGTTAATAAACATTTTTTTTATTTAGATGTATTGGGAGGCTATAATGGCACAATATTTGCTTATGGTCAAACATCAAGTGGAAAGACCCATACTATGGAGGTACTATTGCAGTCTGACTTATCCTCGGGGAACATGAAGAGAAAAGTTCATGATTTGAAATTTTCTCTTTATGGAGGTACATGTACTACTAGGCTTTCTCAAAGTCCTTTTCAAATATTTTTGGCCTTTTGACATTTTTGACGTTTCGACATTTTTGACCTTTCGACATTTTTGACCTTTCGACATTTTTGACCTTTCGACATTTTTGACCTTTCGACATTTTTGACCTTTCGGTTCCTCGTTGAAAAGGACTTTCCCCACCTAAATCGCTATGCAAGTGCTATCTTTGGAAGTTGGAGTTAAACAGACGACTTGAAAATGTTTTTGTAGGGGTCGAACCACTTTCCATTACATGTACAACAACCCGAAACACGTCAAACCAGGACAATGTACATTTCAGCGATATCCCGCCAGAATATTTAATTAGATTCAAAAACCTACAAGCGAAACAAGTCTGCCTCTTTCCTCCCACTTTTCCGCTCTCCCGCCTTTCTGCTTGCCCGCAAAATCTAGCGCTAAGAGGCGGACTTGGAGCAAGTCTAATGCACTACTTGTGCATGTATATGTAAACAATTTAAGCTTTAAAGGACGTTTGTTGGTGGACGTTTGTCAAGCTCAGTTACTCAGAAAAGATTTCTGATACCCAGACAGGTTTCGAACCTGCATTCTTCTGACGATCGGTTAGACGCTCTAACCATTGAGCTACTGAGGCTCAGATGGAGGGCTAAGGTTGCAAATTCATAGTCATGTGCTCCTAAGTGGTAGCGTTTGCATATGAGATGTATGATGAGTTGTACGTATATATGTAGTGCATGTGGTACGTTTGCGAGCTTGGTGTAATGTATGCATTTGGTGGACGTTCGTCAAGCTCAATTACTCAGAAAAGATTTCTGAGCCCCAGACAGGGTTCTAGCCTGCAACCTTAGTTAGAGCGTCGAACCAGTCATTTTGGAAAACTCCAAAAGCTGTCAGTGGTAATTTTGATTAATATACAAAATAATTATTTCCATATATTCTACAGAGCACAATGTTAAAACAACTTCAAGAATACGCGAGTTGCCCGATCATGCGCACGAATCATTTTGGCAGGCCACAGGCACAACAGATGTGGTAAATGAAAGAAATTTGATAATTTATGAAGATATTATTGCATCAGGAATTATTTCTATCGTTAAAGATAGTTAAATTTCGTTTACTTTTGGCCACGTTTTAATGCATGGGGCCAAATGATGCACGCGGAACATTGCGCAACTGGCCTATACGACGATTTTTGCGTTTACAGGTTGAAATATTGACATAGCGTTACATGCGTTTAGCATGTATGCGTTTAGCATGTCAACGGCATGAATGTTTATTATGTGCCTGACAATGTTTAGTCAAGCCACAGGTGCGAAATATGACAAGCGACCAGTAAACTATAGTTTTCGGAGCTTTACGGTTTTTGCACGACGGTCGAGAACCATAATTAAAATTATGTCAGCCTCATACACTGAACACCGTTGCGTGACAAATTTCACGAACCACACACAGCTTCACCATGTGACAATACAATACAATGCAAAATGCAATGCAATGCAATGCAATGTAATACAATGTTTTTATTTCGTTCCAGATTTGCATTACATTACATAGGTATAGAAAGGAAGAGAAAAAAACCCTTAAATATTTTAAACTTGAAATAGGTACAAGCTAACTATAATAACCAAAGGGCTAGACTAGACAGTTAGCTGATTATACAAAATTTGAAACTAATTCGTCCGAAGGAGAATTTAAGACAATACAAATTTGGTAAAACACAGACAAAAATATACTAATAGAGAGTATTATGTTTTTATATAGTAATATAGGAACATATTACGTGATTGGGCCAGCATGTTTTCAAGACAAGATATTAATCGAGATTACTATACGAATTCAGTAAAGCATTTTTCAATTTTCGTTTAAATTTAGATTTAGTTAGTACTTTTAGATCTTCATCAATCGAGTTCCACACATTTGGACCAACATATTGAATATTAAGTGTTCCATAATTGGTTCTTACTTTAGGAAGAACATTCCTCGTGAAATTTGTCTCGCTTGCTTTTGTTCACAAACCATTGCAATTTTACGAAAAAATTGTACCGCGTTACACGCAGCACCTTTAAACGTGTACACGCATGTACGCAATGCGTACCTATGTTTTTAATTGTAGATATGTTCACAAAATTCATACCATCTTCAGTACAGATACAGTCACTTGCATCTAAGTGGAAACACCGCCCGTCAAAACATGTTCTATTTCAACGTCAAACAAAAGTTTTCCTTGGAAACATATTATTATGTTTCCCTTCGATACGTACATGTTTGTGCTCTTAGCCAATCACGTCTTACCAATCCCACGGTATCAATTACAAAACGGTTAACTTTTGAACATGTTTTGATGGGGTGTAAACGGGGTGCATACGACAGAAATCAGTTAACTAATTTATAATTACATAGGAAAATTCGAGTGTAGAATATATACATTTTAAGACCAAACCGGGACCAGTTGCGAAAAATGCAACTACACAGGTCTTCCGGCAGGAATTGAACCCACGACCTTGCGATTGTAGTGCAATGCTCTAGAGCAATTCTAGAGCATTGCACTACAATCGCAAGGTCGTGGGTTCAATTCCTGCCGGAAGACCTGTGTAGTTGCATTTTTCGCAACTGGTCCCGGTTTGGTCTTAAAATCTATATATTCTACACTCGAATTTTCCTTCGCCCAAAATCCTTAGAACATGCTATGTAATCGAGTGAAATGCCCAATATTACTTATAATTACGTATACAAGTGTCATCTTATATACGTTTTTATGGCATAAGTTTTGCCGAAACGTGTCTACAATTATAAAATTTGTTATATATTTGAAGTTTGTAATAATTATATATATCATTCATTCTGAGTACTGCAGTAGTTGTTGTCTATGTGCTGAATTTCTATGTTTTTTCCTAGGGTTTTCTGGGAGATGATGACATGCAAGGAATAATTCCAAGAATAGTGGATGATATTTTTAATTACATATATGACATGGATGAAAATCTAGAGTTTCACATCAAGGTTAGACTAAATGTACCCTGTGAGTCAGAGCCCTTTTCCGGTCGGAAAGGGGCTCTGACTTGTATAGGTTAGCCTAAATAGTATACGGGCATCGTACAGTACTTTATTAAAAGCATAAGTACCCAGATTTCTGTGTAATGAAGACAAATGAAAGTTATTGCTTTTAGTTGCTTTAAGTTGCTGAGCTATCATTGGGCATATGATATTTTTCATGAGTGAAAAAGTGAAAACTATTGTATGAACATTTTCATTGCCTATTTCCATCTTTCGATTAATTGGTTGATTGAGTGGTTGGTTGATTGATTGATTGATTGATTGATTGATTGATTGATTGATTGATTGATTGATTGATTGATTGGTTGATTGGTTGGTTGATTGGTTGGTTGATTGGTTGGTTGATTGGTTGATTGATTGATTGATTGATTGATTGATTGATTGATTGATTGATTGATTGATTGATTGACTGATTGAAGAGTTGAACATGGTAACTTTTTCCTTATTTATTGTTCTGTAGGTATCTTACTTTGAAATATATTTAGACAAGATTAGAGATCTTTTAGATGGTAAGTTTTTTAATTCTACTTTAGTCTTTGGGCGGTCACCAAAGTAAAATAATTAATCTTTAAAACTATCTAGGCAGACAAGACTTACTGTAGCATATAACTGTATTGTATTGTAGTGTATATCCTTTACAAAAAATGTCAAAATGTTGGCCTATAGAGTAGTCTATGGGATCTTAGGGGCCGTTTACATGAACCCGGATTAAGTTTCAATCCGGATTGAACTCATTCCGCTTCTGATCAAACCCCTTTATCTGTTTACATGAATCCGGATTGAGATTAGCTCATTCCAGATTGAGTTCAATCCGTTTCTCATTCCAGATTGAAATCTCATTCCGGATTGAAATTTCGTTCCGGAATCATGTAAACGCGGTGCGAGTTTCATTCCGGAATGAAAAACGTGACAGGGCGGATTAGAACAAACAATGCATGCGTGTTTTCTAATATTTACGGATTTCAGACGACAGGCGGATTTCAATCCAGAAACCCAATTCCCATGTAAACACGGATTGACTTCGCTTTTCAATCTGGATTGAAACTCAATCCGGATTCATGTAAACGGCCCCTTATAGGTTTCTATAGGCAATTGGAACGTTTCTTATAGGCAACCTATACAGTATGGATCGTTTTCACTCACGTGATCTTATTTGAATAAGAATAGAGCTAATTCCCATATGGTACACCAATATGGCCGCCATTTCATTGTTTTTGTACACCAATATGGCCGCCGTGACGTCAGATGAAAACGATCCATAGCAATACAACCCTATAGGCATTCCACCTATAGATCCCTTTAGGGTTTGTAAGTTTTTTTATAGGCAATTGGAACGTTTTCTATAGGTTGCCTATATATGTGTCTATAGATTTTTTATTGATCTTATAGTGTAACTTTAACTAAGCTGTTCTTCTCTTATTCTAGTTACAAAAACAAATCTTGCTGTACATGAAGACAAAAACAGAGTTCCTTATGTGAAGGTAAATTAATCGGTTTCCTATAGCAATAAGAATAAGAATAAGAATAAGAATATGACGAAGCATTAGCTTGCTGCTGGTTGTGGTTAATTGTCTCGGTTAGTCAGTTCTATTTTTTAACATTTTTAAGTTTGTCCTTTGTACTGCTATTGTACTGCCATTGTAACAAGGTTCGAATTAGTGTGAAAAATATGTACATTTAGTATACATTGTACATGTACTGTATGCATTTCTCTTATGAAACTTTCAAGAATATTTAGTGGTCTCATGTCAAATAATTTGTAATTAAGTCATTCATGTGCGTTATTCCTTACATGTATATTTCATCAAAAGAATGTTTGAACTGTAACTCATATGCTGTTTTTATATTTTTTGTTAATTATCAGGGAGCTACTGAGCGATTTGTTTCCAGTCCAGAGGAGGTTATGGATGTGATGGAGCAGGGGAAAGCAAACCGTCATGTTGCTGTCACAAGTATGTTTCACATACAGTACATGTAGTTGGCTTTTGTTTTGTTTTGTTTTGTTTTGTTTTGTTTTGTTTTGTTTTGTTTTGTTTTGTTTTGTTTTGTTTTGTTTTGTTTTGTTTTGTTTTGTTTTGTTTTGTTTTGTTTTGTTTTGTTTTGTTTTGTTTTGTTTTGTTTTGTTTTGTTTTGTTTTGTTTTGTTTTGTTTTGTTTTTGTTGTTTTGTTTTGTTTTGTTTTGTTTTGTTTTGTTTTGTTTTGTTTTGTTTTGTTTTGTTTTGTTTTGTTTTGTTTTGTTTTACGTTGCGTTGTGGTGCGTTGTGGTTTGTTGTCATTGTGTTGTGTTGCGTTGCGTTGCGTTGCGTTGCGTTGCGTTGCGTTGCGTTGCGTTGCGTTGCGTTGCGTTGCGTTGCGTTGCGTTGCGTTGCGTTGCGTTGCGTTGCGTTGCGTTGCGTTGCGTTGCTTGCGTTGCGCTGCGCTGCTGCGTTGCGCTGCGCTGCTGCGTTGCGTTGCGTTGCGTTGTGTTGTCGTTTTTGAGATATTTCAGTTTGTTTTATATGTGAAACTAACCAGTGACATCACAAAGTGCATAATGACTTACTGGGAAAGATTATATATCTTTGCTATTATCAGACAGAATCATTTCGAAGGAATTATGTGTGTGTGTTTTTCCCTTACAACAACAAAAAATATACATTTTTAACTAATCCCGTTTAATAATAGCAAAGATATATAACCTTTCCCAGTAAGTCATTATGCACGTTGTGATGTCACTGGTTAGTTTCACATATAAAACAAACTGAAATATCTCAACAACGAAGCAAGGAAGCACAAAACAGGGAAAGATGTTACTTTGTCATTTCAAAAGTACTTTCAAATAAGACGAACTTAATTTTCGTTTCATAAGCCCTTTAAAACTGTACACTCTGCGCTGTTAAAAATTCTAGCTCTTGTCCTGAAACGGAGTGGAAATTTACGTACGAATGGTACTATACTAACAAACAATTTCTAAGTTTCTCCATAACTTTTCTTTTCAGATATGAACGAACATAGCTCTAGGAGTCACAGTATATTTTTACTGCATATAAAACAAGAAAATACTGAAACTAACAAGAAACTAAGTGGAAAACTGTATTTGGTAGATTTAGCAGGTTCTGAAAAGGTAGGGAAAGTGTAATGTTACTACGCGTGGTATAGATTCCACACACAAATAGTTGTCAATTCATTAGGTCTGACTAAAAGAGAGATTATTAGAATTGTTAAAGTCAGGAAGCTGAGTTACTTTGGGCATATTGTGAGACGGGATTCATTGCAGAAAGAACTACTAGAAGGAAAAGTGAATGAGAAAAGGGGCAGGGGAAGACCCAGAATTAATTGGGGTATTAACATCAAGAATTGGATGGGGGTGCGCTATGCAGGATACAAGAGAACGGCTCAAGATAGACCGACGTTGAGACAATTGATGGCGTGTACCGTCGAACACGACGAGCCTATTCGATGATGATGACTATTTGCATCACTGCGGCCTTGTACATGTAAAGCTGCTGGTGTAGGAGACAGGTAGGTGTGAGTTGGTAGTGAAGGAAACTGTTAAAGCGGCGGCCGAAATGGCGAGAAGTGAGCTCACGTTGGATTAAGAATGCCGTTGAGTTTGAGGCTAAAAGTGTGCGAGTCGGTTGTAAGGCCAGTACTGTTATATGGAGATTGGGTGTGGTCGGACGTTCTCTTGCGTTACACGACTTTGCAATATTGATACGCAACATTGCAATTTTGATTTGCGGATTCACTGAGCAACTTGCAAACGCTTTATTACGATTGATCGACAAGTTGCGCCAAAAATCTTTTTAATGCCAAACTTTGGATAATGCGAAATTCTACTTTTTAAGTAGAGCCATTAACTTCAAGTACAAAATCACATTTATGTGTTGTTCGATGTTTGAAACCAATATTTCAAGCAACTCGTCAAGGAATCGTGATAAAGTGTTTGCAAGTTGCTGATTGAATCCGCCAATCAAAATTGCAATGTTGTGTATCAAGGTCGTACGCAAGAGAACGTCCAGTTTGACTATAAAGGTGTGACACAAGGCAATGCAAAATACTTTTCACCAAAATGTTTGGAAGTTCATTCCGAAGTTCGCACGTTTATTACACAGTACACAGTTAAGCAGGTTCGTTTCGAACTGTGCATTTGATTGGCTATACTTACCTAGCAGCCAATCGAAAAAGTAGTTCAAAACGAACTTTGAACTTCCCAACGAACTTCCAAACATTTTGGTGAAAAGTATGTTGCAAATGACTGTAACGTGTTATAGCTGATTTTAAAGGGAGTTTGGTATGTTTGATGTTTGGCTTGTCAAGATTATTTTAATCTCCCTAATGTGTATTTGACACAGAGCTTGCCTTGCATCTACTTACACCTTGTTATTTTGTCGTCTAGGTCAGCAAGACTGGTGCAGAGGGTGATGTTTTAGAGGAAGCCAAAAATATCAACAAATCTTTATCTGCACTTGGAAATGTTATCTCAGCTTTAGCTGAAGGAACGGTAAGTGAACGGACCGATAATGCACGAACGAACGAACGAATGCACGCACGAACGAACGAACGAATGTACCCACGAACGAAGGAACGAATGTACCCACGAAGGAACGAAGGAACGAAGGAACGAAGGAACGAAGGAACGAAGGAACGAAGGAACGAAGGAACGAAGGAACGAAGGAACGAAGGAACGAAGGAACGAACGAAGGAACGAACGAACGAACGAAGGAACGAACGAACGAACGAACGAACGAACGAACGAACGAACGAACGAACGAACGAACGAACGAACGAACGAACGAACGAACGAACGAACGAACGAACGAACGAACGAACGAACGAACGAACGAACGAACGAACGAACGAACGAACGAACGAACGAACGAACGAACGAACGAACGAACGAACGAACGAATCTTAGCCTCATGTGAGTAGAGTTACCAGTGCTTCATAATAACGATTATATTATATAAAAACATAAAAGAAAGATACTAGAAATATGCACAAAAGTTACAAATTAAAGCGTGATTGAAAGTGGTTAAAAACGGGACATCTTCATTTCTTTTAGCCCGGCAGCTAAAGAAATTTAGGCCAATTTGTGTAAAAACCTGGCCTTAAAGGTTAAAAAATTTCCCATATTTGTTAGGTGACTTGTATGTCACAATGGACCTACGTAGAGCTATAATTTTGAAGTTGCAGCTCAGAATATCAGTATATTGGACAATCGAGGTTAAAAATAGGGCGACATAGCCCCTTTAAATAAAGTTTACATTTACTTGTAGACAGACTAAGAACTCTCTCCTCCGCAGAGGTTCTTTTGGAGATCGGATATTTCGGGGTCGTCGGAGATCCGTCGAAATCGTCAACTGGACATAAGGAGTGCGGGCGGAAAGCGAAAGAGAAAGAGCGGCATCAGGGGGTATCAATAACTTTTGGAACTGTGGGTTGTAGAAAACATGTCGAATATAGCAGAAGGTTACACGACCACAGTTAATTGAATGTGTGGACAAACTATAGGAAAGTTCGTTGTTTCAATGTGAGCTACACGTCGGCCGATATAAGTATGTTTATATCCTCTGGTTCGTCAGTCTTCGTCTGATATATTAAACGGCAAAACTGAGTATATTTTGTCTTTTTTTACAAAAAAGACATATTATAAACATGTCATAATCACTTACCAACAAGTATGTTACTAATATAGACGTGGATGGCTTAGTTATCCGTGAGTTAGCAAGTCATGCAAGAAACCGACAGAAATCTGGCAGAGATTAAATTTTATTTTCCGTTGTATTAGTTTCACCCGCACTAGAATCGCAAGGTCGTGGGTTCAATTCCTGCCCGAAGGCCTGTGTAGTTGCATTTTTCGCAACTGGTCCCGGTTTGGTCTTAAAATGTATATATTCTACACTCGAATTTTCCTTCACCCAAAATCTTTAGAACATGCTATGTAATCGAGTGAAATGCCCAATATCACTACTTATGTCCAGCTGACTCCTCCGAGCATCTCCGACGACCCCCGAAACCTCCAATCTCCGAAGTTTAACCTCTGTGGAGGAGAGAGGACTAAGAATGTCCTAAATAAGTTAAACAAGACGCTTGGGTCAGGTTTTACTCGGGCTACTCGCAAGTACGCGGGGCCTGAACGGAGGCTGAATGTGGTGCATACTGTACTTCACATTGGTGAACATATTTACGATCAAGACAATTGTCAGCCACATTTGATCACTGTTATACGATACAAAGTCAGTCAGTCAATTTCAAAATCTACCAACAACGTGCAAGAATACCTTGATCAAAAGACAAAGCTGTTTAATCTCCAAAAGCGAAAGGAGCAAATAATAATAATAATAATAATAATAATAATAATAATAATAATAATAATAATAATAATAATAATAATAATAATAATAATAATAATAATAATAATAATAATAATAATAATAAAATTTCTATAGCGCATATACATTGCTGTTCTATGCGCTTTACATTGTGAAATTAAGTATACAGTATTTTACACATTTTTTATGTATATGGTGTTAAAATTCATCAATTTACAAGTCCTATATCTATGTATTATTTAAAACTAATAAAAATATTAATAATAAAATTCGTCTTATAATTATAAATCATATGTCGTAAGCTAATTTAAAAAGGCGAGTCTTTAATTTAGATTTAAAAGTATTAATGTCAGTTATAGATCTGATATCCACTGGCAGTGTGTTCCATAGTTTTGGCCCAGCTACCGAAAATGCCCGATATCCATATATAGGTTTTAAGTTTGTATGGTTGTTCCGTAAGACGCCATTTGTCTGCTGACGATCGAAGTTTTCTTGTTGGTTCATAAAGGCATACAAGTTCTTGTAATATATTTAGGAGCAATGTTATTTACTATTTTGAAACACATTAAATTCATCTTAAAAACGATTCTTTCTTGAACTGGCAACCAGTGTAGATTTTTTAAATAACTTACAACATGCCTCACTGCCTCACTCAGACTCCGTCACACGGCTACAACTCATCGGAAATATGAATAGTAGCGGAAATAAATTGTGGGGGGAAATGCAAAATCGTGACACCCAAAACCGAAACCTAGACTCGGCCTACCACAGGTAGCCCGAGTAACTAGTGAACGTTAGTAACATGTGGCTTTTTCTTATTTTTCTTGTAGAAATCCCATGTACCTTACCGAGATAGTAAAATGACAAGAATTCTTCAAGAGAGTTTGGGTAAGTATTAATATCATTGCCCAGCAAATAACTCTTGAGAAAGCCATATTAAAATAGTTACAGTAGGGAATTGAATGTGAAAAATATTCTTTAATACTATAACAATTCAGGGTGATATGAGTTGGAACCAACGTTTCCGCCAGAAGGGTCAGTTCAAAATTTATCACTGATCTCTATATACAACTGGGTGGGCCATTGGGCCGGATTTTGCGTGCCAGTTGTATGATGACGTGACCACTACCCAAGATGGCTGCCACTGAAGTTCATAAGCTTTCGTAGATTGAAAACAGACAAAAAGAGTTATTTTAAGAAAATTTAAACGAATGTAAGGACACAAGAAGTACTTAATAAGGTTTAAAACGCTAATTTCTTGTATTTGTTTCTGTTACTGAACTATAAAACGTTTAAGTTTCGTTGTTTTTCTTCAGTGCCGACAACGAAGAAAGTTCTCGATAATATAAACTGAAAAACAGACTATAAAATCTACGAAGAATTCAATTCCAAGTCTTAAATTTACCTTTTATAGTAATCTTAATGCCTTAACAATATTTCGTGTTGTGTACTTGCCATCTTTTGACTGTATTTGTTGTTAAATAGTGAAAACTAAGCGAACTGCCATCTGTTGTTTGCTTTACGGCTTTTCCGACTCCCCCGGCACAGCACACATAATATTCCTCCCCCCGGATAATCTGACCGTGCTGACGTCAAGATTGCTTATGCTAGTCAACTTTAGGATTGGGAACAAGTTCTAAGGCCGCAATGCGTCATATGTTCCACTACGTAAGATGGCGGCGACTACCACGAAATGTTTGGCTGCTGGCCATAGGGAAGGGCCCATCCAGTTTATCTAGAGATCAGTGGGAGGTATCCGTCCCCAAGGATGACACCCCCCCCCCCCAATTCCTTCTAACATTCTGATGGAAACCATGCCGTAAACGGTCACAAAAATAGATATATGATGGCAAGGCTGGAATAATTCATTAGACATGGATTGATTGGTTGATTGTTTGAATTATCAATCTTATCGTAGATTGATTAATGTATAATTAATATAATCATAAATTTTTATACGTAACCGTAATATAATCGTAATGATAAATAGATATAATACAATCATAAAATGATACATAATTTACATAATCAATGCTACCTTGTTACTGAAATCTTTTTTACAGGCGGGAATTCTCGCACTACGATCATAATATGCTGCTCTCCTTCGACATTTAATGAATTTGAAACCAGATCCACGTTAATGTTTGGACAAAGGTAGGACGGCATTCGAAGAAAGGCGGCTACTTTGTGTGACCGGCAGAGTTGGCGTTTGCCACGAATCTCCGTTGGCCGGTTTGCTATAGACTCTTAATAAGGGCAGAGTGCGTTATTTTCCGCCGTTGACGTCATTTTCAGTTTCTCTAATTCTATTGAAAATATACGAAAGCTAAGACAATAAACGAAATTGAAACGAATTCAAAAGAACAATTGATGTCATAGGGTGAAAATTACGTATTCTATACCTATTAAAAAGTGTCTAGAGAGTGAGCAGAAAATGTTTTGGTCAGCAGTTAATAAACATGCATAGGTGTTTTATGTTAGGTCTACTGTACATAACCCACATTTTTGTGTGTAAAGTTATACTTTTACGCAAAAAATTGAGTTTATTTAACACAAATTTGTAGGTAAATATCTAAACATCTTAGTGAACATGTATTATGTACACATATGTGTCAAATAGAAATATTGAATATAATTATACCAGTGATTATAAGACATGTATGATGATGGTTCGTGGTTGGTTCTAGTGGTGTACTTGGATTAGTACTTGGATGGGTGACCGTCTGGGAATAACCCTGTTCTCAGGCTTGGGACTCATGTGAGTAGAGTTTAGTTGGTCTCTCCTGTGCTTCGAGGATTTTTCACCGGGTTCTCCGGTTTTCCTCCCTCCGCAAAACCAACACCTAGGTCTTAGCTGTAATTCGTGGGCCGATATGTGTCGTATGGCGGCTGCCTGAGCGCCTTTAATATGCCTTCGACTCGGCCATGTCAAAAACTATTGTAAGGCGCATTTGAAAACGTTAAAGTTGAATTTGCGTGGTATAAATACATGTTATTATTGTTGTTATTATTATTGTTAACCCTGACACTAATCACACTATCTAACCCTAACTTTAATCTTAATCCCCAACGTGCCTAAAAACATAACCCAAACTATCATGTGGACATTCCATGATACGCAATGCTTGTATATATCATGGACGTGCCACTGACACTATTTTTGCAATAATGCAGTTATCATAATTATATAATAATAATCATAACTATATAAGTAATACAATGTTTCAGGTAATTCATTAACAACTATAACATCTCATTCCTTCAAAAACTCTAACCGGCTTGTAGTCAGAAATCTGGTTTGCCGCCTAGCTTATGGGCTAATCTGACACATCAGAGAGTTTAGTGTCAACAAACGGGGTTTTATCTCAGCTTTTACTAAAACTTGGCTGCACCTCATTGAATATCTGCTCACAGACAACTTGAACTTGTTTTTTAATTGTTAATTATTGGCTTTTCGGCAACTGCGTGGGTCTAACTAAAATCACTGAAAACATTTTAATTTATGAGACTGCTACGTATAGAAAAACATGAGTAATACAGTATAGTGCAAGGACAAACTTGGGTATAGATACTACGTTGGAAAAATAGTATCGTACTTCAGTGCGCGTGGGGTCTAGGGTTTGACGGTTTAATGTTGCAATTAAGAAATAAATAAAACTAACGGAGGTTCTTGGTATTGTGTTTTATAGGGCAAAGACCATTAAAAACACTGTTGTGGTGAACGAAGAACTAACGGCCGAGGAATGGAAAAGACGATTTGAGAAAGAAAAAGAACGAAACGCCAAGCTGAAATCAACGATTCACCGATTCGAGTCGGAATTGAGTCGCTGGAGAACTGGTAAGAAATATATATATATATATTCATGTATTAATGAGTTTGAGAAACCTAGATCACTGGTTGTGATAACTTCTCGCTCATTGATTGCATGGATGTCTTAGAACTGGTGTAGTAAAGTATACGCTTTCTGTTTATTAAGTTTATGCCGGTCGAATTTTATTATGGTGTAAAATGCAAGATAATGTCTTCACCACGGTTGTAGTATACAGTGGCACCGGCAGGGGACTGGCATATTGGGGAGGAGGCGAAATTTAGGGGGTTCGGGGGAATGCTCCCCCGGAGAATTTCTGAAGTCTCAAACTTTCTACAATGCCATTTGCTTAGTTTTTAGGAGCAACTACAGACATTTTTTAAAGACGTTTCGCCACCGCCTTCGGCCATAGTTCGCCAATAATCCCAATTAATTATGGAAAAGTTTGACCTTTGGCTTTTCCGTTCGTACAACAAATGTCTTTCACGTGAGCAGCACACATTTGTTACGTGAAGTACGTGTCTTTAGCTAACCTGTTTTCATTATGTGTTCTTTTTTGATCACCACATTTTAGTAATTATTGCACTATTTAAGAACATAGAAAAATTTTCTTGAAGAAAGTAAAACTTTCTATTTTGCTAGCTATATATTCTCATCTTTCATGGCAATGTTCTTGTTTGGTATACTACAAGCTACCCGTGGCGCCGGACGGCGGGGGCAAGGAGGGCAAGGGGGGCGGCCTGGACAGTATATGAGTTAGCGCGAAGTGCGATAAGAAACATGTGTGTGTGGGGGTGGGGGGAGTGGAGGATGGTGGTGGGTTGGGGGGAGGGGGAGGTGGGGGAGGGGGGATAATTAATGTTGAACGTCATATCCATATGCAACTGTTTTATTTTATTAAATCATTACTTTTCTAAAAAAAAATTAAACTAAGAGCTATAGGATTTAACACAATTATTTTAAGTAATAACATGACTTGAGGGAAATTAGCGATTAAATTTCCCGGCCGCCGAGGGAAGATTTGTGAAAGGGGAAATTTAATCGCTAATTTCCCAAAAAGTCATGTTATTAGTTTGTAATATTATGATCGCCGAGGAAAACTTTGAGAATCTTACCGACAGGAAATTCACACGGTTGATCAGAGAAGTTGCATTAATTTTCCCGTGCATGTTGATGAGGGAAAATATATGCAAGCGGAAATTTAGAAGAAGACAAAGGATTTCTTTGTCTTCTAATTTTCCCTCATCAACATGCACGGGAAGATTAGAAGACAAAGGATAAATTTCCCTCTTGCATGAGCGATGAGGGAAATACGGGGTTTACATTCCCTCGGAGAACAAAAGAATCCGAGGCGATCATCGTATTATGATATTAAAATTCTGACTGTCCCAACCGTGAATCGAACCCATGCATGCAAGGTCTTCGAATTAACTCATCTAACCACTGACACTGAGTTTTTCTAATTTTGTTTTGAAATTAAGAGCTACGATTTAACACAATTTAACCCCAACCGCGAATCGATGCCATGTAAGGTCTTCGAATTAACTCATCTAGCGGTCTAACCATGCACTGGCACAGCTATTGAGACACAATCAGGACAGTTAGATAGTTTATATATAAGCGACGCTATTGGCCATTTCCCAAAAGAGTTGAAGACTAGTGACGGGTTAGGAACGCTAAGGTACTTGGGATCGTTTGGAGGGACAGATTTCATGCTTGGTAGCGTGAGCACAATGAAACTGTCCCTTCAAACGATCTCCATTCTCGTCCCCAGAGCCTCTCCCGTGCTGGCGCGCGGAAAAGGCTCTGGGAGAATCCATATATCATCGCGATCTGATTGGTTGTTCAAATTCAAAGGCCTATATATACAACACGATCTCTTACCAAAATTAAGCGTATATCTTAATTGTAAAATAGGGCTCGAATTAAGACATGGCCTTAATTTTAAAATAGGGCTCAAATTAAGACATGGCCTTAATTTATCTGTCCCACAAGCGGGATGTTAAACTTGAACACATAAAGCTAAGAATCCTAGAGGGGCGTTGTGGTCGGGGTCTGAGAGATGGGACTTTTTTCCGGAGGGTTGTGATTAGGCTTAGGGCTACCGGGGGGTTGTGGTTAGGTTTAGGGTTTCCGGGGAGTTGTGGTTAGGGTTAGGGTTTCCGGGGGGTTGTGGTTAGGGGTATGGGGGAGAGTTTTCATTTAAAATTAAGGATTAGCCTTAATTCTAGGCGAGTTGACAATTAAGGATAATCCTTAATTTTGGATGTGAGGTCGACCTGATATATAACGGCGCTTGTTTATAAATAAACAGTATTTGAAACACGAAAACTGACAACGAAGTACAATTCTAATCATAATTCTAATCATAATTCTAATCCGAACAATTTAATCGAACGTTTATCAAAGCAATCAACCTGTTTCCCCTTATATAATTAAATCAAACACAGAAGACAGACAGCAATTTGAAACCGATAGACGATCGACCGAACACTGCAGGCTGTTCGTGCATGGTACATAAATAAGAATCTCATTGAAATATGCAAGTCAAATATAAACGAACAGTGCAACAAATTAAAGAGAACTACCTTCACTAAAAGAGGCCGTAAATACAAAGAAATTCCCAAGCTCTGTAGCGAACTCGTATTTAAATTTAAATATCTTCTGTCCCGCCGAGTAAACGCGGCGATCAGCCACACTTGACAAATACCTTCTTCGAACGGAATGTACCACAATCACAACTGTTCTAAAGTCAAACGAGTTAATACGAGGCAGCCAAACCGCCAGAATCGAAAACGAAAGGAAAATTTATATTCCAAACAACTGTCGATGATCTCGTGTCCAAATCCCAAACCGCGAACTTAAACGCATGCGCTTTTGAAAGAACACCAAAGAATCTTGGTGTTCCGGTTTGGATTCTCCCAGAGCCTTTTCCGCGCGCCAGCACGGGAGAGGCTCTGGGGACGAGAATGAACGATCTCAAGAACACCAGCCGAGCGCTCAATGCTCTTTACCAGTCTTCAGCTCTTTTGGGAAATGGCCAATTCTTAAAGTGTTTATATCACTTGTGGGGTTTTACCATATTTAAATAGATAAAAAAAAGTTAGTTAATAAGCTGTTTTACCGTTTTTGATTTAGTTTAATAGCTTCTGAGATATAGGCCTTTAAACATGCCAATTTGAGCCGTTCGCCTGAGTTCCAGGCCTCCAAGGTGTTAAAATGAACGATGGAAATTTTTGAAAATTGGCATGTTCAGAAGTCAATATGTCAGGAACTATTTGACTAAATCAAAAACGGCAAAATAACTTATTAACTAACTTTTTTTGCTATATTCAAATACATTAAAATCCCACAAGTGATATAAGCACTTTAATATTACTGTATGTTAAATCCTCTCTTCATTTAAAAGAAATTGTTCTGCACTTGTACACAAGAGCTGTGAGTTGCTCACTCACTTCAGGGAATTGTTCGAGGGCTCCGCTCCCCCCTGTGAAGATATGTCTTCCTATATATACAGAAAGAATGGCGTTGCTTAACACTTTAAAGACGAGTCTTTAGTATTTTATTCTGGCTAACGCCAGACGATTTTATTCAGAGGTCCAGGCCTCAAAGTGTTAAATATGAAAATATCAGACTGTCCTGACCGTGTTTCAATATAGCTCAGTGGTCAGAGCGCCGATGCGTTGTTTCCGAGACCTTAGATTCGACTCCCAGTTGGGGCAGACAGATTTTTCTTTTTATTATTACTTTCATAACTATTAACTCTAACCCTGCGCTCTGACAACTTTCTTGCTATGAGGAAACCTGAATATCATGAG